>PVHT020000021.1:141606-179910 GCA_004024745.2 Catagonus wagneri | reverse complement strand
TCCCTCCCACCCCTCCCCCACCCCTCCCCCGCCCCCTTGGCAACCACAAGTCTGTTCCCCAAGTTCGTGATTTTCTTTTCTGTTGAGATGTTCATTTGTGTAGTGTTTTATTCTCCAGTTATAAGAGATTTTATATGACATCTGTCTTTCTCCTTCTGACTTGCTTCACTCAGTATGAGGGTCTCTAATTCCATCCATGTTGCTGCAAATGACATTATTTTATCCTTTTTTATGGCTGAAGAAAACATTTTAGATATGCTAGATGACAAGATCTGAGTAGATGTTTGAGAAACAAACTGATACTGGTAATCATATGCCTTGAGAAGGGGGTTTTCTGTGACCAATATGAACATTTTATAGTGCTGTTACCTATTTTCTTATTTTTAATAATTTTTCTACTTCCTTTCTTCCTCCTCCCTTCTTTTTCCTCTTCCTCCTTCATCTTGTGTATCAATTTTAAAAAATTGTAGAGCCATCTAAGTGTTCAGGTTGAAGGTTTGGGTATGTGGTGCTATTTATATGCTTCAGACTGTTTAGGTGTGCATCTTTATCCATATTACCTACTGGTAGATGCTTTGAAAGCCTGAATTACTTTAAAGCCTGTTTTGATTTCCACTATACTCAGGTTATATTTAACACAGTAATCTTTGAATAGCACTAAAAAGTTTACCTAGAATTCTCACATATTATCTCATTTAATCTCATAATTATATCAGGTAGTTTCTTATTTCACATGTAATATACTGAGACTTAGAATAAGTATTTTCCAGAGATTGCTCAGTGACACAATTAGTCGTTCTAAGGTCCCATGTATCTTTTAAACATTAAAAAAAAAGTGCAGGAGAAAAGACTGTGAAATGAAGTCGAATGAAAATAGTACTCTTTTGTTATCCTGGAGTTTCAGCAAAGGTTCAAAAATTGTGAAGGGTATAAGGGATGGAAAAGTTTTCCACCATAATAAAGAAAAGGTCAGAATGTAACCCCACAGCATTTGGTGGATGTAGAGACCTAGTTCAGCCACTGTCACTGCAGCAGAACGGGTAAGAGAAGATCAGGCTTTGGTGAAGTACACTTCCTTTGAAGGAAGCTGACGGCTCTCTTTTCTCTTCCTTTGTGTTTGTGTGTTGGTGTGTGTGGGGGTAATTTCTTCTTCTCTGCCAAGTGATTAGGGTCCCACCACTAAATATTATGGCATCTGCAAGAGACAGGCTGTCATCTCCCTTTGGCTTTTAGGTGTCCCAATGCACAATTCTTCTTCGTCATCTTTTTTTTTTTTTGTCTTTTTAGGGCTGATCCTACAGCATATGGAGGTTCCTAGGCTAGGGGGTCTAATTGGAGTTTCCGGCCTATGCCACAGCTATGGCAACCCAGGATCTTAGCCATGTCTGTGGCCTACAGTGCAGCTTATGGCAATGCTGGACCCTTAACTCACTAAGCAAGGCCAGGGATCAAACTCACATCCTCGTGGATACTAGCTGGGTTTGTTAACCACTGAGCCACGATGGAAACTCCGCATATACACTTACTCTTTTTTTTTTTTTTTAAATAACAGTGAATTTTATTTAAATTATAGGTGTACAAAGATCATCACAAGTCAATGTGATAGATTTTGTGTCCCAAACCCACAGTGCATCCCCCCACCCCCCAGATTGTCCCACTTGAAAAACCAAGGTTTTCCAAAATCTGTGAGTCATTGTCTGTTCTTCAAAGAAGTTCATTGTGTCTCTTTAGCTTCCACATGTAAGTGGTAACATTGGGTGTTGCTGTCTAATTGTCTGACTGGTTTCACTTCGCATGATAATTTCTAGGTCCATCCATGTTGCTGCAAATGCCGTTATTTCGTTCCTTTTAATGGCTGAGTAATAGTCCATTGTATGTATGTACCATATCTTCCCTATACACTCCTCTGTCGATGGGCATTTAGGTTCTTTCCATGACCTGGCTTCTTCCCTTTCTAGCTGCTTTAGATGTAAAGTTAGGTTGTTGATTTGAGCTTTTTCTTGTTTCCTGAGGTAGGCTTGATTTGCTATATACTTTCCTCTTAGAACTGTTTTTGCTGCATCCCAGAGGTTTTGGAGTGTCGTATCTTTGTTGTCATTTGCTTCTAGGTATTTTTTAATTTCCTCTTTGATTTCTTCAGTGATCCATTGGTTGTTTAGTAGCATGTTGTTTAGTCTCCATGTGTTTGTATTTTTTACCATTTTTTTCTTGTTGTTGATTTCCAGTTGCATACCTTGGTAGTCAGAGAAGATGCTTGAAATGATTTCAGTTTTCTTAAACTTACTGAGGCTTGATTTGTAGCCCAGGATGTGATCTTAGAGAATGTTCCATGCGTACTTGAGAAGAATGTGTATTCTTTTGCTTTTGGATGGAATGTCCTATAAATATCTATTAAGTATATGCCTTTCCTGGTGAGCCTTGTCATTTGTGGTGTTTTTGTTTCTGGCTGTGGCCTTTGCTTTTCTGACTAGAGAAGTTCCTTTAATATTTGTTGTAAAGCTGGTTTAGTGTTGCAGAAATCTCTTAGCTTTTGCTTATCGGTAAAGGTTTTGATCTCTCCTTCAAATCTGAATGTGAGCCTTGCAGGGTAAAGCAATCTTGGTTGGAAGTTTTTCCCTTTCATCACATTAAGTATGTCATGCCACTCCCTTCTGGCCTGCAGAGTTTCAGCTGAAAAATCTGCTGACAACCTTATTGGGGTTCCCTTGTATGTCATTTGTTTCTTTTCCCTAGCTGCTTTCAAAATTTTCTCTTTGTCTTTAATTTTGGCCATTTTGATTAATATGTGTCTGGGGGTGTTCCTCCTTGGGTTTATTTTATATGGTGCTCGTTGTGCTTCCTGAATTTGACTGAGTGGTTCCTTTCCCATATTAGGGAAGTTTTTGGCTATTATCTCTTCACATATTTTTTCTGTCCCCTTCTCTCTCTCTTCTCCCTCTAGCACCCCTATAATACGGATGTTGGTGCATTTAACATTATCCCAGAGTTCTCTGAGACTCAGCTCATTTCCTTTCAATCTTTTATCTCTTTTCTCTCCCGCATTAGTGATTTCCACTAATCTGTCCTCCACCTCGCTGATTTGTTCTTCTGCCTCCTGTATTCTACTGTTGGCTGCTTCTAATGAATTTTTTATTTCAGTTATTGTATTTTGCATCTCTTCTTGTTCAATTTTTACATCTCGTATTTCTCTGCTCAGTGTTTCCTGTAAATTATCAGTCTTTGCCTCCAGTTTATTTCCAATGCCTTGCATCATCTTCAGCATCAACAGTCTAAAGTCTCTTTCTGGGAGTCTGATAATTTCCTCATCACTGAGCTGTTTTTCTGGGCTTTACTCTTTCTCCCTTATCTGAGTTAAGAGTTTTCTGTCTTTTCATTTTTATAGGTTTTTGGTGTGGTGACCTTTTTGCCAACAATAGAGTTGTAGCCTCTCTTAGTTCTGGTGTTTGCCTCCCCTGTGGCTAAAGTTAGTATGGAGGGGGCTTGCTGTAGGCTTCCCGATGGGAGGGGATGGTGCCTGCCCACTGGTAGGTGGGGCTGGTTCTTATCCCTCTGATGGATGGGGCTTTGTCTCTGGATGAGATTAGAGGCTGGCTGTGTGCCTGAGGTGTCTTTAGGCAGCCTGTTTCCTGATGGGTGGGGCTGTGATCCCACCTGAATTATTGTTTGGCCTGGGGCTTCTCAGTGCTGATGGGAGGGACCAGATTTTCCCAGAAATGGCCACCTCCAGAGAAATGCAGGCTGATGAATGTTCCTGAGAGCTTCGCCTCCAATGCCCTTCCCCACCACAAGTACAGTCACCCCTGTTTTCCCAGGAGATCCTCCAAGTATTGCAGTCAGGTTCCACCCGGATTTCTATGGAGACTGCTTTGCCCTGGGACCCAGTGCATGTGAAAGTCTGTGTGTGCCTTTCAAGAATGGGGTCTCTGTTTCCCCCAGTCCTGTGGAGCTCCTGCACACAGGCCCCTCTGGCCTTCAATGCCAGATGCTCCGGGGGCTCTTTCTTCCTGTTCCCGATCCCCAGGCATGGGGTTTTGATGTGGGGCTCAGAACTCTCAGTCCTGTAGCTGAGTCTCTGTGATGCAGTTACTTTCCAGTGTGTGGGGCTTCCCACCCAGGAGGTATGGGTTGCTTCTATTGTGTAATCACCCCTCCTACCTCTTGATGTTGTCTCCTCTTTGTCTTCTGGAGTAGAATATCTTTTTTGGAAGTTTACAGTCCATTTGGTTGAAGGCTGCTCGGCATTTGGTTGTAGTTTTGCTGTTTTTCGGGAAAGAAGTTGAGCTCCAGTCCTTCTATTCTGCCATCTTAATCCAATCTCTACACTTTCTCTTGAGAGAGCTTGTGTCCCTTGAAGCTTGAGGAGGGGCACAGGTCCTGGTATCTGCTTCTCACTTGGAAAAGTCTGAAGGCCCAAAGTTGGACTGAAGTGACTGCAAAGAGAGAAGGAGAGGACAGAACCGTAGTGGGTGAATGATTTGTAAGCGCCAGTGTATGCATTTTCCCATAGGATACTATGAAAGATAGCCAGGCTTCAGATATCTTGAAAGGATCTTACCTAAGAAGGGCATATGCATGGACATCTCCAAAAGCCAGTTCATATACTACACAGCTGATCCATCATTTGGCTATTTACTGTTTAGAGAGAAGACATCTGCTTTCTAAGAAAGTACTAAAAACTCTTGGCCAGAAGCAGCAGAGGAGATGGGTGACAAAGGGGAGTGAAAAAGTCAGTATTTGAGTATTTGAAATACTCAAATTATTTCACCATGACGGACATGCATGGTGACCAACCAGCAAGGATGCCTGTAAGGGCTAGTGCATGCTGGTAGAATACTAGCCTGCAAAATTCGGTTTAGTTTCTCCTTTTTCACTACAACTCTTCAAACTTGGGAAACAGAGAAGACTTGAAATTCGGGTGCAGGGAAGAAGCTCTCCATTGGATATGATATCAAAATTTAGGTTTAGACTGAAGTACATAGATGTTTTAATATAGAAAATGAACCTTTCCAGATCTGGAGGTGGTGTCTAGAAGAGGAAGGGTTCTATATATTGTGTTTCAAAGCATTGCTGGGAGAAAATGAAAGTGAATGCTGATCGTACCCTACCAAGTTCAGCAAGCTTACTAAATTAATTACATTTAGTGACTATATTTTGTTAAAATAATCGTGAACTATACAGGGAAAAAGTTTGACATGACCTTGACTAGCATTTTACGAGTGGGATGTAGACCTGGGGTCCCTATGGCTGAAATTGTTTGGACAGTTTGTGCACACAGCTCAATAGGTGAAACGCTCTTGAAAATACTGACCTGAATTCCAGCTTCCTAGAGTAAAGGCAGATGCTTCCTTTGCTAGTGGAATGACATGTTGAACTCTTTAAAATTACACAACACATATATGTGATTTCTCCTGTAAACAACCGAGAAAGGATAATTTGTTGTAGCCCCCGGGAATAAACAAGACTTTGCGGTAAGACTCTAAAGAAAGTAAAGATAAAAGGAGGAAAAGCTTTATCTTGTATTGTTACAAGTTCACTTAGTTTTGGAGGAAATGCTGAAGGCTAGCAAACAGCCGGCAGAATCCAGTTATTAAGAGAGGATCCGGAGCAGTACCAGGGACTTAGAGACCAGTCAGAGAAACAGCGATCTCCGCAAGGGATGGCCAGAGAAAAATGTTTTGGAGGATCCAGCAGAACTGGACACAAGCATTTTAATCAAACTAAGCCAAAATATGAGAACGAATACCTCATGTGTGGAAAATGCTATCATAAAGAAAAGCGCTTTAAAAATTTTTTTTAAGCTATCAACTCAAAGTACTTCCCTTTCCTCTACTTTGTATTTTTCCTACTGTGTTGTACCTGATGCATGCCATAATCTCTTTTTTATTAAAAAAAAAAAACTGTTTGCCTTAGGGGTAGGTCTCTTGTATTGGAGAAATTTAGGAAGAAAATTCAACAGTATAAGAACTAACTGGAATGCTTCTCTTAGGAAGTTCAGGTTCTATTGCAAATGTATAGTAAAAAGAAAAATCAGTAATCTGTTGTGAAAAAAGCAGAGAGCAAATGTTGGGAATTCCAAGTGAGGCTGGGAGGAAGGACAGGAAATCCTTTTAATGATTAAATCATTGACTTGTAAAGATTAGGCTTTGATTCTGACCTGGAGCAATAGATACCCAAGGCGTGCTCGCCTGTCATATGCATTTTCTCCTTTTAAAATACAGAAAATCCTCCTACTCACCTTCTCCCTCTTTTCTTAAAATTTTATTTCCAGTGGCCACACAGCTGGAGGCTGCTAAGGTGCTGGTGGCATCCCAGCAGGTTAGAAAAGCCAGTTCTTATGTCTTGAATCAAAAATGTACAAGGTGCATGTACACCACCACAAACAAATTTGCTTGCTTGTGGATCCTCACAATTTCATTTTTTTAATCAACAAAAATGTCAGTGTTTTCAACAGCAAGCTGGAAGATATGATAGGCCCTGACCCAAAGTTAATCCAGGGTTCTCTAGCCAGTAAGCTTTGACAAATGCACATGCTAAGGCCCAGGGTCAGAAAGGTTGATTCATTTGGCCTCCGCGGGGCCAGGTATTGGTATTTTTAGATGCTGATCAGTAATGGTGAATGCAGCCAGGCTGGGGGCTCAAAGGTGTGCCAGGACATTTAATCTCACAATGCTACAACAAAGGAGTTGGGGATTCTCACTTTGCAGAGAGAATATATTTCCAAGAGATGCCATGATTTTCCCAGAGCTACATCACTAGGTTGTAGAAGGATGTTTTTCACTTTTTGACATTGTATTTGTAAATTGTGGGTTGGGAGAGCTAAATTCAGTCACACTCAAATAAAATTATTTACTTGTGAAACGTTTTTCCACCATCTGCGCCTCTAAAAATAGAGTGGCAAGTTCCATTATGGAACTGTAGAAAGTTTGACCCCAAATGAACAACTGATAAGTGAAATTAAATAGCATACCTGATTTTGGGGAGGGAATCCCCAAATAGGTATCTGAAAATTATTTCTATTGTTTGCTTTTATATTTACACATTTTAAAAGAGAGATTCAGCAAAGCTTTTTTTCTTTTTTAGTGTTTGAAGCAGCATTTTTTTTCATTATTTCTGAGCATGATAAACCCAGGCAGCACTAGATCTTTCATGCAATAGGTTTTTATTCTTGATGATAACACTTGAGTAGTGTAAAATAAAACAAAACTCACTTTTGTTAAGAGATTTTGAATTATTGCTTTGGTTATAAATAAATTCCAAATGTAGAGGGTATTTTTACAGTGGCTTAGACAAATGTGTGCTTCCTGTATTATGGCCATGTTGCACTCTTATATGTATGTAATTTTTAGTATACAAATGACTTTTTTTCATTTGAAAGATGATTTTTGCATATGATAAAAAATGCAGAAGGTTAAAAAAAGGAACTAATAGTGAAAAGACAGTACACCTGGCAGCCTAGAACTTATTTTTGTGTTAACTCCTTGGAATGACCATTTTTACAGGTTTTCCTTTGTTTTTGTAGCTATCCTTCTAGCAATACTTCACACCTCTCCAAACATATATATATATATCTTTTTATATGAATTAGAGCATATCGGGAACCTGCACCCTTCTGCATTTTATTTCACTGAATAGTATTTCTTGGAGTTCATTCTCTATCAGCACACATAGACCTACTTCACTATTTTTAGTGACTGTGTTGTGTTAGATAGTATGAATCATTAGTTTGTTTAATCAGTACCTATTGATCGCCATTGATGAATTTGGAGCTATTAGGATTATTAAAAATACTACCACAGGCTCTATCAAATGTTTGAACCATTTTGCTCTTCAGCCAACAGTGTATGTCTTCTCTCCTAAACTTCAGTCAACTCATTTTAATTTTTTTAAAATGATTTTTATCTTTTCTATCAAAGCTAGTTTACAGTGTTCTGTCAGTGTTCTACTGTGCAGCAAGGTGACCCAGTCACACACACATACATATGTACATTCTTTTTCTCACATTATCATGCTCAATCATAAGTGACTAGATATAGTTGCCAGTGCTGTGTAGCAGGATCTCAATGCTTATCCATTCCAGAGGCAATAGTTTGCATCTGTTAACCCCAAAATCCCAGTCCATCCCATTCCCTCCCCCTTCCCCTTGGCAACCACAAGTTTGTTCTCTGAGTCATTGAGTTTCTTTTCTGTGAAAGGTTATTTGTGCCATATATTAGATTCTAAATATAAGTGATATCATATGATATTTGTCTTTGTCTTTCTGACTTACTTCACTTGATATGAGAGTCTCTAGTTCCATCCATGTTGCTGCAAATGGCATTATTTTGTTCTTTTTTAGGACTGAATAGTATTCCATTGTGTATATATACCACGTCTTTCTAATCCATTCATCTGAGAGTAGACATTTAGGTTGTTTCCCTGTTTTGGCTATTGTGAATAGCGCTGCAATAAACATATGGGTGCATGTGTTTTTTTCAAGGAAAGTTCTGTCCAGATATATGCCCAAGAGTGGGATTGCTGGGTCATATGGTAGTTCTATATTTAGTTTTCTAAGGTTGCTCCATACTCTGCCATACATGCTCTAAGGTTTTCCATAGTGGTTGTACCAATTTACATTCCAACCAATAGTGCAGGAGGGTTCTCTTTTCCCCACATCCTCTCCAGTATTTGTTATTTGTGGACTTATTAATGATGGCCATTCTGACTGGTGTGAGGTGGTACCTCATAGTAGTTTTGATTTGCACATTTTAATTTTTTAAATCTAAATCTAATAGGTGCAAAATGCTCAGTTATGCTTTTAATTTGTATTTTGCACATTAAGTAATACCTGCTATGCACTCACATTTAAAAGAGCAACTTCTGTTTCCTTTTCTGTGAACTACCTGAACCTACTCTTAATCTGAGAAAGATATAAAGATAAATAACAGTGCAGTTATCCATGTACCCACAACCTAGCTTCACTTGAAGAGCATTACCCGTGCCTAAAAATCCTTGGGCATAGTTCCAGTCTCTGTCTCATCACTTGAAGGCAGTGACCATCCTGAATTTCATCTACTGTCCTCTTGCTTTTCTCAACAATTTTATAATCTCAGGGTTCCTAAACATTAGATCATCTAGTTTTGTATGCTTTTAAAATTTATAAATTACATGAAATCAAACTATATGTAATTATTTGTGGTTTTATTCTTTTCTTTCACTAAAAAATATTGTAATATTCACATACCCAAGTTTTGGTGTGTTTTAAGTGTTCCTAAGAATTCTCAGGTATTATCTCTTCTAAAGTTGCAGTCCCCGTAATACAATCCCTCATGCTGTCTCCATGTCTTTTCATTTTTTTAACACTTTTATCACTTTATTTCTTTATGTTACATTGTAGGAAAAGAGTTATATCCCTCTTCTAATACCCTAAATCTCTCTTTAGCTATTTAGTATTCTATCTTAAAAATTTTTATATCCATTTATAATAAATTTCTAGAACACACAATTGCTTCAATTTCACATCTCCTTAGTCTTTTTGCCCTTGCTTGTATTTTGTCTTTTTTATTCTCTTAAATATAGAAATAGTTATTTTATAGTCTTTATTTGATAATTATGATATCTGAAGTTCTGTTAAATCTTATTCTGGTCTCTCCTACTTATTCTTGCTGTCATGCATGGTTCCTTGAACTCTTTGCTATTACAGTCAGTATCAGTTTTACAATTCATCATCTAGTTGTTAGTCACTAGATGTATTATTGTTATAACACTGATTTTTATCTCAGGTTCTTGCTAAATTATGAATTCTAAATCCTTAGCTATACTTGGGAGTTTATATACATCCAAAGATACACAACTATTTGTAAGTAATGACAGCTTTCCAGTCCTCCTTCATTTGTACTGTTAATTATATCTTTTATTTCTTTTATTTTTTAGTTTCATTAGATACAATCTGTAGAGCAATATTAATAGAAATTAATACTGTACATCTTTATCTCATTCATAATCTCAGGTGCTTAGCTTTTAATATTCACCTTTAAGTGCCATGTTTGCTGTAAAATATTTATAGATACCCTTTAATGAATTAAGGAAATGTTCTTCTGTTACTAGTTTGCTAAGAGGTCTTTCTTCCTTTATCATGAAATAAATGTTACATTTTATTATTATTTTTTTTCCTCAGAAACATGGAGTGATTTTCAGTTTTTGCTCAACCTAATTCCGTATAGATTGTGATATACTATCACTTTGTATAATGTTGAAGTCAATTTGTTGGTTTTTGTTTTAGAAATTTTGTGTCCATGTTCATGAAAAAAATTGACCTCTAATTTTCCCTTCTTGTTATTCCACTTTCAGTTTTGGCATGAAAGTTCTGCTGGTCTATAAAAATTATTTGAGAATTATTTTCTATGTTTCTGTTCTTTGAAAGAGTTTTTATAATATTGGTGATACTTGTTTCTCAAGTTATTGGTAGAATTCACAGGGAATCCCTCTGGGCCTGCAGTTTTCTTTGTGGAACATTTTTTTAAACAGCTTTATTGACGTGTAATTTACATACCATAAAATTAATTTTAATAAATTTTCAGAGTTTATAGCTGTCATCAAAATCCAATTTTAGAATATCTTCATCACCTCAAAAGCATTTCTTAAAACAATTTGTAGTTGTTTTTACTTCTACCCCCAGTTCTACGCAACCGCTAATCTACTTTCAGTTTATATGGATTTGCCTTTTCTGGACTTTTTGTATAAATAGAATTATACAGTATATCATCGTTATCCCCGGCTTCTTGTACTTAATAAAATATTTCTGAGGTTCATCTACATTTGCAGCTCTATGATCAGTAGTTTGTTGACTAGTATTCCATAATATGAATATACTTTATTTTATTTAGCCAGTCACCAAATGGTGAACATTGGGTGTTTCCACATTTTGACTGTTTCTGTGGATACTGTCGTGAACAACTTATATGAAAGTTTTCATTTCTAGGAGTGTAATTTCTGAGTTGTATGGTCTATCTAGTGGATCTGAGTCGTATCTCATTGTTTTGATTTGCATTTCCCCTGTGACAGATGAGGTTGAACATCTTTTCTTGTGCTTGTTTACATTTGTATCTCTTCTTTGGAGAAATACCTATAAAAGTTCCTTGCCCATTTTGAAATTGGGGCACTTTTCTTTTCTTTTTCTTTTTTTTTTTTTTTGTCTTTTTTCCCTTTACCTAGAGCCTCACCCGTGGCATATGGAGGTTCCCAGGCTAGGGGGTCTAACAGGAGCTGTAGCTGCCGGTCTTCACCACAGCCACAGCAACGCAGAATCTGAGCCGCGTCTGCAACCTACACCACAGCTCACGGCAACGCCGGATCCTTAACCCACTGAACAAGGCAAGGGATCAAACCCGCAACCTCATGGTTCTTAGTCGGATTCGTTAACCACTGAGCCACGAAGGGAACTCCAGGGTACTTTTCTTATTACTGAATTGCCTTTGTTTTTTACATACTCTTACTGTAAGTCCTTTATCAGATAGATGATATTCAAATATTTTCTCCAAATATGTGGCTTTACATTCATTTACTTAATGATATCTGTTGAAGCATAAAAGTTTTAGACTTTGATGAAGTCCAGTTTATTATTATTTCTTTTATAAACCATGCCTTTGGTATTCTGTCTAAGAAAGCTTTGCTTAACTCAAGGTCACAATAGTTTTCTCCTATGGTTTCTTTAAAAGTTTTCTGGTTTTAGATCCAAAGTTTAGGTATATGATCCTTTTGAGTTAGTTTATCCAGTGTGAAATTATTTGTCTAGTCTAAATTAATTTTTTGTGTATGTAGATGTCTAATTTTAAGGTTAAAAAACTGACAATACCAAATGTTGGTGAGGTTATCAAACAAGTGGAACTAGCATACATTATTGGTGGGAATGTAGACTAGAAGAGAATCAATTTGGAAAAAGTATCTGGCAGTTTCTTATAAAATTTAACATTTTACCCAAGCAATTCCATTTTTACCCAAGACATGTGAAAACATATGTCCACAGAATTAGTTATGCATGAATGTTCATAGCACTATTATTCATAATAGCCCCAAACTGGAAATGATTGAGATGTTCGTCAGTATAAGAATGGATAAATAAACTGAGGTGTTAGGAGTTCCCGTTATGGTGCAACAGAAACAAATCTGGCTAGTAGCCATGAGGATGAAGTTCTATCCTTGGCCTTGCTCAGTGGGTTAAGGATCCAGCATTGCTATGAGCTGTGGCGTAGGTTGCAGACACTGCTCTGATCCTGTGTTGCTGTGGCTGTAGCATAGGCTGCAGCTGCAGCTCTGATTCGCCCCCATGTGTCAAATGTAGCCCTAAAAAAAGACAAAAAAAAACTTCCATATGTAAGGAATGTAGCCCTAAAAAAGAAAAAAAAAAAGAAAGAAAGAGGCTAAGAAAAGTCTCGGGATGATGTAATACTTTATATGTTGATAGGGGTTTAAAATAATCCAATGTATGCCTTTGTCAAAACTCAGTGAATATTCACTTAAGATCATTCCTTTCAACTTTGTGAAAAATTTATCTCAAAAGGTGGAAAACTATTGAAATATTAATTAAACTCTTATTAAAGATATGCATGCTGAACTTTGAGTTGCATGAAACTGTAAGATGGATTTATGGATTGATAGAGGCATGGCTAGATAGATAGCTATGTAGTAAAATAGTGTGGTAAAAATTTAATGATAGAATGTGGGTGGTAGATATATAGATAGTCATCATAAAAATTTTGTTTGCTCTACATCTGAAAAATTATATAATAATATATTTTGAAATAGAAAAAAATGCACTCCATGGTTTCCTCAATCATGAAACTATTTTACTGCTAAAAAAAAAAAAAAAAGGGAAGGTATTTTGGATTCATTTTAAGATATGTCCTGGAAGGGGCCCTTCTTATTCCTCAGACAGTTAGCTGTAATGCACGATGAGAAAATATGAACCTTTGGACCATACTTTATTTAAATTAGTTCATCTCTTTGGGATGATGCCTTTGTTTAATCACAACAAAATTCAGGGGACTTCAAAGGGTATCATAATTAATTAATCCCTTTTACTTATTGAAGCCAGTCAAAACCTTTTTTTAAGGAACTTAATGCCTTTATTTCAAATTTTTTTGTTCGGCATTGAGTTATCACGTAGAACACGCAAAGAGAGTTCATAATCCAAAGGGGATGAACTTTTTGTCTCTTTTTACTTTATTTATGAGGATTCAAATGATTTTACTCTTTCCTTGTTTCATCATTCACAAAAAAATTTTTGAGAACTGCTAGAAGCCACAAAATCAAACAATTGATCATATCCATGAAGAATTAAAAATGTACAGAAGAGTTCTTATGAATTCTTGAAGCACAAGCCTTCTTATGATTTTCCCTTTAATTTATTGTTAATATGTTAAATCTTTAAATGAAAGATACGCTCCACAAAACTTCCATGCTAATGCTACAACTGTTTTCATTTTTTACTTTGTAATTTGTTTGTCATTATTTGTATTCATTTTTAAATAATTTCCAATTTGTCCACCTGACTTTATATCAGTAACATTTATTTTTGCATATTTTCTTTCTTCTTCTTTTTTTTTTTTTTCTTTTGCTTTTTAGGGCTGTATGCATGGCATATAGAGGTTCCCAGGCTAGGGGTCGAATTGCTGCTGGCCTACATCACAACCACAGCAACGCCAGATCCAGGCTGTGTCTGTAACCTACACCACAGCTCGCAGCAAGGCGGGATGCTCACAGCACTGAGCAAGGCCAGGGATTGAACCTGCATCCTCATGGATCCTAGTCAGTTTCGTTTCCTCTGTGCCATGATGGGAAGTCCCTATTTTTTGCATGTTTTCTTGAATGGCCTCTTGTTTTATGGTGTAAGAGAGATTAAAAAGCAAGGAAATAAAGATGAGCACAAGTAAGTGTCTTTCCAAGAAAAAATTAAACAACGTAGCTGTGTGGGCTTCACTTTCCAGGAACTAACAGCATCCTCTCCCTTCTCCGTGGGAGATCTAGGAATGCTTGTTTTCCTTACTTTCATTTTTCTACATTTCCTTAAAGGGCTACAGATATAAAAGAGTTTGTATAAGCCCAGTGAATAGGTAGCAAATGTAAGCCTTGTTTTAAATGTATTGCTATACTTAAATAAATTATTTTTTGGCTATTAAAACTAAAAGGAATAAATAAAATAGCCTCTCATTTTAATATAGACCAACTATAGGTATTCTTCAGTAAAAGGATGGTATGACTTGTCTTTTGTTGATTCTCTAAGAGAAGGAAAGTTGAAGTTGCTGATCAGAATTTGTGAGTCTAGAAGGAAGAAAAAAGGCTTGGGAATTGAGAGTTGTTTTGGAGAGATTTAAACACTTATAGTAAATTCTTAATTACTTAGCTTCTTTTCTATATTTGCTTTTTCTCAAAAATAACTGTTATTTATTCCAGAGATGGTCAGTTCGGTTTGTGGAATTTGTGTGAAGCATTTCTTGGGAAATATTTCAGATCAAATAATATTGTCACAATGTCTATTGGACCAGTAGTCCCCTGAAATGGAGCAAGAGCTATGAATGACTTTGTCTTCATAATTTCTGAAAAAAATAATAGAATCATATCTTAAAACAGGCTTTTTTATTATTAACTTATAGAGATAATATTAGGTATTATTAGTTCAAGACAAAACTAAATCTGAAAGCATTTTAGTATTAGGCTTGATGAGAAGAAAAACTCAACAAAGGATTTTCCCTACCAGCAGGAACAATTCCGAACAAACAAACAAGCAAACAAAAAAAGAGTAGAGGCAATGTGTTATAAAGGTAGAGATTAGCAGTAGGAATAAGATTAGGCGTGGTATTTCTGAATGTGTCTTGGAAGCCCCCAGTTGAGTTGGAACCCATGTTTCAAAGCACCTGAGGGCTTGTTAAGTTTGGGTCCAATGAAGCATAGAGACAGAAAAAGGCTGAAGGGCAAAGAAAGGAGGAAAACAGATTCCACTTAATTTATTCATATAACCCTTTTTGTTTGTTTGTTTGTTTTTGCTGAGAGTTTGTTGCAATTGGCATTGCATATTCAATGGTGAGAAATAAATGCATCGTCTTTGTAACTGTCAGAGTCCCAGCAAAATTTGAGGAGAAATTAGTAAGTGAATTACATAGGTTTGATCGGGATTTTAAGGAAACCAGCAAAGGAGAGTGCTGGACTCCAAGGCTATTAACCGTTGGGAAACCATTACCACCTGCGTGGGTGGGGCTGGCTGTACTGAGAGGGCTCTTTGATAGGAAGAGTGATTTTGTGCAGTCAAACTATGATGGTGTCCTGTAAACAGGACAAAAACCTCCATCTCACTGCCTGTCTATTCTTCCATCTCCAGGGAGTGCCTGTTATTGGAAATACCCAACTGGAAATGAGAAGACAAAGGGGTCTAATGATACAGTCCATATAGGTCAGTTTCTCAGGGCAGGAAGAAGAGTGAAAAAGGGTGGATAGAAGATATGAGTGGATGACAAATGAAAGATAACCATCAAAGTTCCTCTCCTCATGGAGCTTTCATTTTATGGTACTTGTTCTCAATTGGGGATATTTTGTTCCCTCCGAGGTCATTTGGCAATGTTTGGTGACATTTTTTAATTGTCACAACTAAGAGGAGAGATGTTACTGGCATCTTATGAGTGTAAGCCAGGCATGCTGCTAAACATCATACAGTGTACACACACACACACACACACACACACACTTAGATGCTGAGGTTGAGAACTTCCATGTTAGATAAAGAAGAAAAAATATTTGTACAATGATAACATAAGTGAAGATAAAAGCATAAACTGTGAAGTGTCCCATGAAAGAAAATCACATGCTGCTCTAAGAATACAGGGTCAGAGAAGGCTTCCGTGAGGACAGTAACACAGACATGGAGCCTGGCCCCTACAGGGTTAAATCCTCATGTATACAAAAGTCCAGATATTCAAAAAATCCATCAAGACTGCAAATTAAGGCAGCAACTCCAAGAAGGCCTTCAAAATGGAGGCAAAACTTAGCTTCCATCAGAGAGATTTACATGCTTCCAGGAAAAATCTCCAAAAGTAACTAGCTTGAAGCCATGAGCTTGGAAGAATATAATGGAGTATTTGTCTGGATTCTGGTACACACTTGCACACATATGTGTGTACGTGTGTGATATATACAAGCATACATATGGAAAGCAGTACGGATTCTAATATTTCCTTTGAACTGTGAAGAGGGTGATGGCATTCAAATTTTCTCATTTCTGAGGGAAAATCACATATATATTGCTCTGTGCAGAGAAGAAATTCATTTGAACTAGTCAAATAGAGGAGAATGAATCTTCCCATTGCTGCTTCCCTGTTGTGCCTATTGATGGTAATTTGTGTAGAGGTTTATCCCACATGCTGCTTAGAAATGCTGTTAACACTTGCTTGCAGTTTACATTTCCAGGACCAGGAAACCTTGGTAACAGATTTCTGCAGAGCTGAAGATGAGGGTGATTAATTTTCTGAACTTATGCCTTATTTCTGTCTTGTCACTCTGCTAAACCTTTCCAAGCTTTTGTTGAGATGATGAGTCTCTAGATCTCAATCACGTGGATAAGCATTTTGGTCAAGTACCGCTAATCAATGATGCCAAGATCTGTTTATCCTGCAGTTCACTAGGTGCAACAAGATAAAGTAGCTTTAACACTCTCACGACATCCTTGCAGGTGAAATAGCACCCATAACATAAGCAGAGAAGAGTCCAGTACAAATGAGTAGGCTACTGAATGTAGAGACAGTCTGAGTTTAGGAAAAGAAATCAGACAACAGCAGTTCACTTTTTAACGTTCGCAGCAGTTTTTATTTTAAACAGCAAACATTTATGGAGAAAAGGCAACTTAGGACTAAGAATATAATCAAATTTGGTAAGAAGAAGGGAGATACCTGTTATAGTCATGAATCACATACATTTTCCTCAAATAACAATGCAAGGTTGTTGTGTCTTCCACTACTGATTTTGCAAGCTCTAGTTGGCTTTGGCATTCATTGAGTCAAGTTACATTCTCTTTTGGTGTTGGGATCGCCTCATATTATGTGTTTTCTATTTAGATACTTTTTAAAAGTTGAATTCTAGCACAGGCTGAGGTGTTACTCTACATCAGAGGCAAAACCATGAACCTTCAGGGGCTTCTGATTCCATCAAGTTGTCAGAGGTGAGAAGAAAGCTGTAAGACAACTTGTTAAGATGCAACAAGCCTTAACTATTTGTTAAGATGCAGCGCTGCTATATATAAAGTAGATAACCAACAAGGACCTACTGTATAGCACAGAGAACTACACTCAACACTATGTAATAACCTATAAGGGAAAAGAATCTGAAAAACAGCATATATGTTTGTGTGTGTATATGCTATATATACTGTGATATATAGCATATACACACACACACACACAATTTACATATATGTAACTGAACCCCTCTGCTGTATACATGAAACTAACATGGCGTTGTAAACTATACTTTAAAAAATACATAAAAAATCAGGTTCAGATTTAAAGAAAAATGCATCAAGCAACTTAAGCCTTAACATGAGCTTTGAGAGAGGCTGCTTTGTATCTTCTACATTACAGGCCCTGTTGATTCTCCCAGATCTCCATAATAGGGTGCACTGGTATCCATGGGGCTCTCAGATAAAAGACCCTGTGTCTTAAGCTCCCTTCTGTACTAGGACCCCAAAGATTCTTCAGGTGGCTGCTAATTTTCAGTCTAGAAGGAGACCAGTGGAAACACATTTCTAATTTCACACTGCAGAGAATTAATAGTATCAAAAATAAGAACTAACATTTGCTTACGTTGTAGATAAAAATAATCACAATCTAATATTTTAAAATAAAAAAACCCTCTAAAATGTATTTATTCTTTTTTTTTGTTTTGTTTTGTTTTGTCTTTTTAGGGCCACGACTGTGGCATATGGGGTTCCCAGGCTAGGGGTGGAATTGGAGCTGTAGCCACTGACCTACACCACAGCCACGCAGAATCTGAGCCGCGTCTGCGACTTACGCTACAGCTCACAGCAAAGCTGTATCTTTAACCCACTGAACAAGGCCAGGGATTGAACACGTGTCCTCATGGATACTAGTTGAGTTTGTTAACCACTGAGCCACGATGGGAACTCCTAAAATATATTTATTCTTGAAAGACAACTAAAACTTTGTTTTATGTTTGTAATTATGTAAAATAATTGTCATTCATTTCTCTGTATTTTTAGAAAAAGCTGTGAAATGCTTATCCAGGGGAAAAATTGATAAATGTCACTACCTAAACATTTTTTTCAGGCCAAAATATCCTGATTAAAAAACAAAGAAGAAAAAAAATTATAATACATATAATTGTGTTTAGGTTGAATTTTTTTATTTCTTTAAAAACTATTTAAGTCAATAAGCCAAAAATAAATAAACCCATAGGAAAAAAGGGAAAGGACATGAGTAAATAACTTGAGAAATAAATAAATAGCTTTATAATAGTACCTCCTCCCTGTGGGATGTTGTGGGTTGGGAGATATAATGATTTTTTCTGTTTACCTGTTCTGTTGTTTTGCATGTATATTTCCTATTTTAATTATAATACTAAAATCTAGTTAAGAATGAATAAAGTGTACCATGCCAGCATGGATTGTCTGAGTTTCTATAGGCCTTTTAAGTTACTATCCCTGTAAGAAAGGTAGGGGGGAAAAAAACACTTAGCTTAAATATGTGAAAAGGAAATTCCATGAAAGATGAATGGAGAGATAAGCATTTAGAATATGCATCTCTTTAAAATCCAGCCATATAGAGCATTTCACAATTATTTTCCGGCAGGCAATGTGTTTTCCAGTCCCACTAGCTGGCTAACTTTTCATGTGAGTCATACCAACTTCTCACATTGGGTTAAAAGAACACAATTATGGCTAAGGGATTAAGAGAAATACTCCTAAAAATGTTGTGGCTGTAAAAGGAAAATGGATAGAATTCTCTCCTATATTGCCAAATTGCTTTTTTAGGCCTGGTTTATATAGGTGTTGAATAATTTGCCCAGCTGCCATCCATTGTGATGTGTTTTCTTTTCTTCACTGTAATAATATACATAGCAATTTGTTAACATGTTCATAACTCAGGCTTTCGCATATGGTGGGTACTTGATTTACTTGACATTTTGCTTGAGCTGTTTAAAGGTTGGTGGTTGTTTTTCTGAAGTAGCACTAATTCGTGGGAGTTGTAACATCCCTGTGGCTTCGTGGTTTCTGCTTTCCTCCCCACTGAGGTTTCCACTGAGTTCATAAGAACCAGCTGCTTATTGAGAGTTCATGGCTATATGCAAAAATACTCATTGCGGGTGACCTTCTGAACAGTCCTCTTTTAAGTGAGATGTATTTTAAATGCATCCAGATAAATATATACAGGTTGCATACCTCCCACTTGTTTCCGTATCAGTGTCCACTTGTAAATGAACTTCAGATGGTTCCAGTCTAGAATCTGAAAATATGCTCAGTCCAAATTCTACTTTCAGTGAGGACAATGAAAGCCAGTGCGTTTGGATTTTATAATTGAAGGTCATCTTGGCTTATTGAATAAAAGTCAAATTGAATATTCCTAGGCCACTCCCTTTCATTCTGACTGGAAGTTACACACCCAAGATGAGATTCATGAATAGAAAATCATGTACACAGTAAATATTTGAAAAACTCTTTCTTGCCAGAACGGGGCCTTTTGATGTTATGGTTGTATTCATATTCTCTCTTCCTTTTGGAATTCAATATCAGAATCAATAAGGGATCATATCTACTTAACATTTTTTGTCAGAAACCTAACATACGTATTTGATACTGATTTTCAAAAAAAAGAAAAACTTTGTCCTTGTGAAAGGCAACTAAAAATGAATATGCTGGAGTTCCCATCATGGCTCAGTGGTTAACGAATCCAGCTAGAAACCATGAGGTTGTGGGTTCGATCCCTGGCCTTGCTCAGTGGGTTAAGGATCTGGTGTTGCCATGAGCTGTGGTGTAGGTTGCAGACACGGCTCGGATCCCCCTTTGCTGTGGCTGTGGCATCGGCTGGCGGCTACATCTCCGATTAGACCCCTAACCTGGGAACCTCCATATGCTGCGGGTGTGGCCCTAGAAAAGACAAAAAAAAAAAAAAAAAGGGAAATGAATATGCTAACTTTTTAAAAAATTTATGAAAGTATAGTTGATTTACAATGTTGTGTAAAGTTCTGTTGTACAGAAAAGTGACTGAGTTATACATACATATTCTTTTTTTCATATTCTTTTCCATTGTGGTTTATCGCAGGGTATTGAATATAATTCCCTGTGCCATATAGTAGGACCTTGTTGTTTATCCATCCTGTATATATAGATACTGGTTTGCATCTACTAATGTCAAACTCCTAAACCTTCCTTCTTGCCCCTTCTCCTCGGCAACCACAAGTCTGTTCTCTATATATATGAGTCTGTTTTTGTTTTGTAGATATGTTGATTTGTGTCATATTTTAGATTCCACATATAAGTGATATCATATGGTACTAGTCTTTCTCTTTGGCTTACTTCTCTTGGTATGATAATCTCTAGATCCATACCTGTTGCTGCAAATGGCATTATTTTGTTCTTTTTTATTGCTAAATGGTATTCCATCATATATATGTACTACATCTTTTTTATCCATTCATCTGTCAGTGAACATTTAGGTTGTTTCCATGTCTTGGCTATTGTGAATAGTGCTGCTATGAACATAGGGATGCATGTATTATTTTTGAATTGTAGTTTTGTCTGGGTGTATGTCCAGGAGTGGGATTGCTGGATCATATGGCAACTCTGTTTTTAGTTTTTTTGAGGAAACTTCGTACTGTTTTCCATAGTGGGTGCACCGGTATACATTTCCACCAATTGTGTATTAAGTTTCCTTTTTCTCCACACCCTCTCTAACATTTGTCATTTGTAAACTTATTAATGGTAGCTATTCTGACTGATGTGAGGTGTTACCTCAATGTAGTTTTGACTTGTGTTTCTCTAATAATTTGTGATTGTGAGCTTCTTTTCACATGCCTATTGGCTGTCTATATGTCTTCTTTGGGGAAATATCTATTTAGGTGTTTTGTCCATTTTTCTATTGGGTTGTTTGGTTTTATTTATTTTTTTTTTGAATTGTATAAGCTATTTGTAGATTGTAAAGAGTAAGCTCTTACCAGTCAAATCATTTGCAAGTATTTTCTCTTTGTCCAGAGGTGTTTTTTTTGAGTTATTTTAAATGGTTTCCTTTTCTGTGGAAAAGTTTATAAGTTTGATTAGGTCCATTTGTTTAATTTTTATTTTATTTCTATTACCTTGGGAGACTGACCTAAGAAAACATTTCTGTAATTTATGTCAGGGAATGGTTTGCCTATGTTTTTTTTTTTCCCTAGGAGTTTTATGGTGTCTTCTCTTATATTTGTCTTTAAGCCATTTTGACTTTATATTTGTGTATTGTGTGAGGTTGTGTTCTAACTTCATTGCTTTACTTGCAAATGCCCTACTTTCCTATTACCACTTGCTGAAGAGCCTATCTTTTCTCCATTGTATATTCTTGGCTCCTTTGATGAAGATTAATTACCCATAGGCGCGTGGGTTTGTTTCTGGGCTCTCTCTTCTGTTCCATTGATCTGTATGTATGTTTTGGTGCCAGTACCATGCCATTTTGATTACTATAGCTTTGTAATATTGCCTGATGTCTGGGAGGGTTATGCCTCCAGCTTTTTTCTTTTTCCTTAGGATTGCTTTGGCAATTCATATAAATTTTAGAATTTCTTGTTCTAGTTCTGTGAAAAATGCCACAAGTAATTTCTAGGGCTCGCATTATATCTGTAGATTGCTTTGATTAGTATGGTCATTTTAACAATGCTAATTCTTCCAGTCCAAGAGCATGCATATGTTTCCATTTCTTTGTATCATCTTCAGTTTTCTTCACTAATGTTTTGTAGTTCTCAGCATATAAGTTTTTCTCTTCCTTGGTGAGGCTTATTCCTAACTATTTTATTTTATTATATGTGATTTTAAAAAGATCGTTCACAAGGGGAATTTCCTTGTAAGTGTAATGAAATGCAGCCTATTTCTGTATGTTAATCTTGTATATTGCTATGTAGCTGAATTTATCAGTTCTAGTAGTTTTTGTGTGGAGTCTTTAGGGCTTTCTATATATAGTATCACATCATCTGTATATAATGATGTTTTACCTCTTCCCTACCAGTTTCAATACCTTTTATTTCTTTTTCTTATCTGACTGCTGTGGCTAGGACTTCCAATACTGTACTGAAGAGAAGTGGCGAGAGTGGACATCCTTGTCTTATTTCAGATTTTAGAGGAAGGTTTCCAGATTTTCAGCACTGAGTATTATATTGGTTGTGGATTAGTCATAAATAGTGTTTTTTTTTGTTTTGTTTTGTTTTGTTTTTGTCCACACCCATGGCATGTGAAAGTTCCTGGGTCAGGGATAAACCCATGTGCTATAGCAGTGACCCAAGCCACTGCAGTGACAATGCCAGATCCGTAACTTACTGTACCACACAAAAGAATTCCTGTCATAAATGGCTTTCATTATACTGAGTTTGGAGTTCCCTTCATGGCTCAGTGGTTAACGAAGCCGACTAAGAACCATGAGGTTGCGAGTTTGATCCCTGGCCTTGCTAAGTGGGTTAAGGATCCGGCATCGCCCTGAGCTGTGGTGTAGGTTGCAGACGCTGCTGGGATCCTGCATTGCTGTGGCTGTGGCGAAGGCTGGCAGCTACAGCTCCTGTTAGACTCCTAGCCTGGGAACCTCCATATGCTGCGGGTGCGGCTCTACATAAAGGGCAAAAAGACAAAAACAAACAAACAAACAAACACACATTATGCTGAGTTAGGTTTCCTCTATACCCACTTTCATAAGGTTTTTTTTAATTATTATGAATGGATGTGGAATTTTTTTTTTTTTTTTATCTTTTTGCCTTTTATGTAGAGCCGCACCTGTGGCATATGGAGGTTCCCAGGCTAGGGGGTCTCACAGGAGCTGTAGCTGCTGGCCACAGCCACAGCAACGCGGGATTCCGAGCCGCGTCTGCAACCTTCACCACAGCTCACAGCAGCGCCAGATCCTTAACCCACTGAGCAGGGCCAGGGATCGAGCCCACAATCTCATGGTTCTTGGTTGGATTCGTTAACCACTGAGCCACAAAGGAAACTCCTGGATGTTGAATTTTATCAATACTTTTTCTGCATCTGTTGAGATGTTCATGCGGTTTTTGTTTTTTCGTTTGATGATATGATGTTTCACATTAATTTGTGTATGTTGAGCCAACTTTGTGAACCTGGGATGAATTTCATTTGGTCATGGTATATAATCTTTTTTATATTTTGTTCTTTTTTTTTTTTTTTTTTTAGGGCTGCACCTGTGGCATATGGAAGTTCCCAGGCTAGGGGTCAAATTGGAGCTGCAGCTACCAGCCTACACCACAGCTCGTGGCAACACCGGATCCCCAACCCACTGAGTTAGGCCAGGGATCAAACCTGCAGCCTCATGGTTCCTAGTCGGATTCATTTCTGCTGCACCACGATGGGAACTCCTTAAGGGGCTGTTTTCAAGAGTGTGTATGATCCATGCATAGTTTTGTGATTACAGTAGAATAAATGTGAATAAGGTGTGGGACTGTGTAGTGAGGCTGGGTCAAATAAGCAGCATTTGTTTTTTCACAGTTGGGTCCTTTGCTGGCAGTCTCAGTAAAGAGGCCAAATATTGAATGTTCTTTGGATAAATATGTCTCTCATCACAAGAAGCAGCCAGGAAAACATCCACAAGGCACTGTCCTACCAGCACCAGAAAGGCTGCATGGTCAGTGTCCCTAGTGTTCTTAGTCTGCTATTATTTCATTAATACACAAACAGAAAAGTAAAATTAAATTAAATTAAAATTGAAATAACATGAAATAAATATCCACACAAGATCTGCAGTGGGAAAAAAGGTTTGAATGTAATGGCCACACAATAAGAATTATTTACTTAAACAGAGGCAGTTTTCAAAATCACTTTCTTTAGGCTTAAAAATACCTGAAATTTACTTTTTCACACTTCTAATCACTTTTCTAAAATTCATTTAGTCAGGTGAGTTTTGGAATTCAGATTTTTTTTTTAGACGTAATACAGTGCATATATACATGTAACATATAATGACTCTCACTGGGGTCTCAGGCAACTCCTTTTAATCAAACATATTAAGATTTCTACAATAAAAAGCAAAAATATTCATATTAAATGAGATAAATAGACTCTAAATAGGGTTATATTGGTTCAAGTCAGGTTTTGCCACTAAATAAATATGCTCCTAATTTTTTTAAAAAAAATTGATATTTAGAGTTTATTTAATAATTATAAATGAAGAATAGTGAATTGTATTAAACAGGCACTGCACAGCATGCAAGATTATATAAAAGCCTTTTCCATTGTTACCAACAAAATTACAAACTTAGTCTTATTTTCTCTTAACATGCAGAAACACAACTGGTAATGAGTTATTAAAGTTCCGGAAGAACACACACAATGACTCAGAGGCACTGGCACCAAAATTTAACTCAAGCGGGATTCTCTGTTCTAGAAGCTGAGAAAACACATGGGGTTGGAAGAGCTGCATTGGCTGATTTGAACTGGGTGCATATCTCTTAAAAAGTTAAGCCCTATGCCTCTCATTTAATTTGTGAGCTTTAATTGATATAATTGAACTTTAACCTCGAGGGTTAAAGTATGGCCAAGACTCAGAGAGTTATGCTGCTATTAGGGATTGTTATCCTAGTTGCTGCTCATCTGACATTTTTAGAAACTATCAGTGGTTTATAGTGGTGACTGGTTATTTTGTTTGTTTTTTGTTTTTTGTCTTTTTGCCTTATCTAAGGCCTCACCCGCGGCATATGGAGGTTCCCAGGTTAGGGATCTTACAGGAGCTGTAGCTGCCAGCCTTCGCCACAGCCACAGCAACGCGGGATCTGAGCCGCGTCTGCAACCTACACCACAGCTCACGACAACACCGGATCCTTAACCCACTGAGCAAGGCCAGGGATCAAACCCGCAACCTCATGGTTCCTAGTTGGATTCGTTAACCACTGAGCCACGACGGGAACTCCAGTGGTGATTGTTTTGATGAACAATGTTAGATTCAATTTCTGATGACCTCATTGATTAAATGGAATCAGCTACATGACAGGAACTCATTATTAATTGGCCAAAAATTTTAAAAAGAAGTGCTGGCTTAAGAAACCAGGAATATAATATGTCAAAAAAGGATGCTTGAAAATAGGGGAAAGAAAACCTCAGATATCCAGACGGTTCTTTAAATAAACATGCTTATTTTCTCTTTGATGGTTTGCATGTACAGATTGTTGCCTTCTGATAGTAAAGCAAAAATATTGGACTAGAGTGGAAAGACCTGTTCAAAACATAAGGTATGCTGAAGATTCAGCAGAAGTGGAGAACTTCCCAGGTAAATGTGTTTGGGAAGTCCCCACATGCTCACATGACAGAGATTCAGTGAACCTTGCTAATGAAACCCACCTTCTCCCCCACAACCCTCAGCCCTTTTGTACTTGCACCTGACATGCAAAGCTATTGTCCGAAGACCTTCTTTTAGACTTTCCTGATAAGCAATCATCACTTCCTGGTATTAAACCCTCTGATTTGTTTCTCTATGAGTGTCCAGCTCCTGTCTTCCCCACCCTTTTCACCCACATGAGGTTGATCTAATTATGGGGTATTTAAATTTGAAGATACTCAAACTTATTTCTGCTTAAGCCAAAGTGTTCATCCCTGCTAGTCATCAAAAATTTCCCCAACCTTTCTCAGTGTCCCTTATTAAAGCAAAACAAACTGTACCTTCAAGTAGATTTCATTACCACTTGGATTCACCTTGAAAAGACAGTTGAGAGAATAGCAGAATTCTTAACCAAAAGCACCATCTTTTGGTACAAAGCCTGACTTGCCCACTTATCAGTCATCTAATCCTCAGAAAGCCACCTTGCTTCTCACTCAGACTTGAAATTTCTCAAGGTTAAAATGGAAGATTATTGGTTTAAGTGACTACCAGTCTTCCTTCAACTTGAGAGGCTTATTATACTTGGATTCTTCTATTTTTGACAAACCTGCCATCCTACTCTCATTGGCCTCTTACACTATGAAGTAATAAAGTCGAATTTCCTGAATTGATTCCAAGCCTCCCTTGTAAAGTTATTATCTACTTGCTCTTCCATGTTAGCTACCAACTGTTCCTTCCTTGGCCTCTCCCTCAGACTAATTAAGTGAAGACCATTTGTACGTGTCCTCAACCTGGGATGAGAAAAGGCGTGAGATGATAAGTATGTTTGAAACTTGAACAGTAATGTTGACTTGCTTCAGGCTTACACTTGAGAATTGGTCAAAATAGTCATTTACCTGGCAAAACCATAACTTAATAGGAAACTCTGTTCATTTAAGGGTATTCTAAAAAAATATTTCTTGCTTCTCAGCTCTTAATAGCACAATTTTGTTTCTCTGATTCTTCCTACAAGAGTAATGACTGGCACTTGGTAGGCTTACCTTTAAAAAGAAGAAAGGAAAAGAGAAAAAGAAATACTTGTGAAAAATATATTTTGTTCTCTGGTATTTTCATTATAAAACTGTGTAGCAACTGACAGTTTAGTATTTAATGTTTATGATTAATTTTTTTCTCCCTGCCTGCACCTATCTCCTACATTGGACTAGGAAGGAAAATAGATGTCAATGAAAAACAAACGCATTGATATTTTAACAATATTTACCAATATAAATTGAAGAAAAATGGATAGACTTATGTAAATTAACCCCCATAGCACTAGCATCTGTGATTTTGTTATAAAATTTTATTTGTTATAAAATAGGTTACCTATGTTATAAAATGTCTCTTTAACATATTACAAATAAACATTTATTATGCTATTTAATAAGAGCAGCAATTGCTGTGGTGTTTTATTTTATTTATTTATTTATTTATTTATTTATTTGTCTTTTTGCCTTTATGTAGAGCCGCACCCGCGGCATATGGAGGTTCCCAGGCTAGGGGTCTAACAGGAGCTGTAGCTGCGGGCCTTTGCCACAGCCACAGCAACACGGGATCCGAGCCGCGTCTGCAACCCTACATCACAGCTCACGGCAACACCGGATCCTTAACCCACTGAGCAAGGCCAGGGATCGAACCCGCAACCTCATGGTTCTTAGTCGGATTCGTTAACCACCGAGCCACGAAGGGAACTCCCTGCTGTGGTGTTTTAGACACTATATTTTTTTTAATGTGTCTGAGGCTCTAAATAGAATAGCATTTTTTTTTTTTTTTTGCTTTTTAGGGCTGCACCTGTGGCATATGGGAGTTCCCAGGCTAGGGGTAGAATTGAAGCTGCAACTGCCCGCCTACACCACAGGGCCACAGCAACATGGGATCCAAGCCATGTCTGTGACCTACACCATAGCTCACAGCAACCCACTGAGTGGCGTCCGGGATCGAACCAGCACCCTCAAATATACCAGTTGGGCTCATTACTTCTGGGCCACAACGGGAACTCCACTAAGTAGTATTTTAAAATATCCAATCTCACCAAAATAAAATATTCAATTAAGATAGTTTTTAATATAAGTGAAATGTTAGGAGATTTTAGATTAAAGTCATTGTTGAATTTTTCACAGCACAGTGTGTAAAAATTTGCAAACTTCCTGTACAGGGCAACATAATCTCTTTTCGAATGACATGTTCAATAACATGTTGGTAATCTTCCACACCTATATTTAAAGTATTTAAATACTTTAATACCCCTAAATATGTTGAACAAAGAAATGTTCCCAGCTACAGAATTTAGGAAAAGAGAGATCCCATTAAATATAAATCCTCAAGAAAGAACCAACTGGACACAGGTGTAGAGAAGCCTTAAGGCAGAAGAAAGGCAAATAATCACTGTCAACTGCATTTTAACTGAAATTATTCCAGATACAATTTTTAATATCTGAATAATTAGTCTAAAATCAGCTGGTACAGCCTTTACCAATTTAGAAACCAGGACAAAAGCAGAAATGGTAATTTGGCAATTGCTTGAACATTTTGAGATAGGGAATTTGTGCTTAGGGAAAAATTACCCACAGGATTGAGTGGTTAAAATTTTGACCTTTAGAAAATTAATCTCTCCAGCCCTCCATTTTTCATTTGATGAAATGGGATATTTGCCAACTACCACTACATGAGATTTATAATATAAATGTAAGCAAATCATGTAGAAATAAAGGGAAAAACATGTAAATGCAAACATCCCAGTCATTTTCTTTTTTTTTAATGATTTTTATTTTCCATCATAGCTGGCTTACAGTGTTCTTTGAGTTTTCTACTGTATAGCAAGGTGAGGCAGTCACACATACCACATTCCTTTTTCTCACATTATCGTGCTCCATCATAAGTGACTAGATATAGTTGCCAGTGCCAGCAGGATCTCATTGCTTATCCATTCCAAATGCAATAGTTTGCATCTATTAACCCCAAATTCCCAATCCATACCACTCCCTTCCACTCCCCCTTGCAACCACAAGTCTGTTCTCCATGCCCATGAGTTTCTTTTCTGCGGAAAGGTTCATTTGTGCCATATAGTAGATTCCAAATATAAGTGATATTATACGGTATTTGTCTTTCTCTTTCTAACTTACTTCACTTAATATGAGAGTCTCTGTTTCCATCCATGTTGCTGCAAATGGCATTATTTTGTTCTTTTTTTATGGCTGAGTAGTATTCCATTGTGTATGTATACCACATCTTCTTAATCTATTCATCTGTCGATGGACATTTGGATTGTTTCCGTGTCTTGGCTATTGTGAATAGTGCTGCAGTGAACATATGGGTGCATGTGTCTTTTTCAAGGGAAGTTTTGTCTGGATATATGCCCAAGAGTGGGATTGCTGGGTCATGTGGTAGTTCTATGTACAGTTTTCTAAGGTACCTCCATACTGTTTTCCATAGTGGTTGTACCAATTTACATTTCCACTAACAGAGCAGCAGGGTTCCCTTTTCTCCCCACCCTCTCCAGCATTTGTTATTTGTAGACTTATTGGAGTTCCCATCATGGTGCAGCAGTTAACAAATCTGACTAGGAACGATTAGGTTGTGGGTTCGATCCCTGGCTTTGCTCAGTGGGTTAACGATCTGGCATTGCCATGAGCTGTGGTGTAGATCGCAGACATGGCTCAGATCTGGCATTGCTGTGACTGTGGCATAGGCCGGTGTCTACAGCTCCAATTTGATCCCTGGCCTGGGAACCTCCATATGCCGTGGGTGCGACCCTAAAAAAAAAAGGCCAAAAAAAATGCTATTTGTGGACTTACTAATGATGGCCATTCTGACTGGTGTGAGGTGGTATTCCTGTAATAATCAGTGATGTAGAGCATTTTTTCATGTGCTTATTGGCCATCTGTATATCTTCTTCTTTGGAGAAGTGTCTATTCAGGTCTTTTGCCATTGGCTTTTTTGCTGTTGAGTTGTGTAAGTTGTTTGTATGTTTTACAGATTAAGCCCTTGTCAGTTGCATCATTTGAAACTGTTTTCTCTCATTCTGTAAGCTGTCTTTTTGTACTTTTCATGGTTTCCTTTGCTGTGCAAAAGCTTGTCACTTTGCTTAGCTCCCATTGGTTAATTTTTGCTTTAATTTTCATTTATTTTTAATGTTTTTTTTGATCATTTAAAAAATAATACAAGTGGATCATGCTTTTTAAAGACAATTTAGAAAATAAATGTGGTAGCTCTGGCCTAGGATTTTCTTATAGACGCACATCTATTTCAAATCGAAATAGACCTGGGTGTTTTACCCTTTTGATGAGGGGAAATCCAGTTTTCTTCAAGACTCTTAAAGAATTCCCTCTGGGAATCTCTGATGCAGATAGAGGAGTAGAAAGAGAGTTTTATTCCACCACTCCCCAATCCCTCCACTCTGGGGGCTGGTGATCCAATTTTGCTCTTAGGACTGCCAGTGCTCAACTTCTCACAACCTCTGTGATCTGCTTCCTGCCTTCATCCATCAATGAAATGACAGATTCTCACGTGGATATGCCAGGGTGTTGCAGGATTGAGGCTTGGGGGGATGGCAACTTCAAGTTTGGCAGTCTCTTCTGGTGACATCATTTCTCTCTAGAACACCATTGTCTTTCCATCCATTTCAGCCTCTCGGGTGCCCATCCAGCAGGGACATGGATCCTTTATTGATCATGGCAAGCTCCTGCCCTGAGACAGGACTGAGAAGACAGTAACCATAGGTTAAAGGTTTCCTGTCTGTCTTCTAAGACTAGAGCCAGACTAGTGAGGCTCTGACTCTTTCTTTTCCTTCTGGAGTCATAGATGGGGCTGAAACCCTTTCTATGGATGAGGCTCAAGTCTCTCTCACAGTGATCCCAGGCCCAAGTACTATTTGTATGACCAGAAGTTTCTGGAACAAACTGTTGTAGGCTTAAGCAGATGCTCCCCACTGTGAACATACCCAGCTTTGCCTCCCGTGCTAATCTGACATGGTCTCACCTCTAACAAAGCAGTGTTTTCCTTCTGTCTTAGTTTCCACCTTCTATATCTGAACTCTCAGAGTTAAAGTCTCTTGAAGCTTTTTCTTGGGTTGTATTCTTTTCTCTCTCCTTATTCTCTCTCTTGGTCATTTCATCCATCCTTAAGCCTTTCAAATATATCCCTTTACTGGTGATTCCCTAATATGTAGTTCAGTCAGACTTCTCGTCAGACTTCCAAGGTGATAATGGTTTGAAGGAGCAAGAGTAATGTAAGTGATCAGGTGAGTCTGGATTCTTATCTTCTTCTCCTTTCTTTTGTTTTTTCCCATGATTACACCCATGGCATATGGAAATTCCCTGGCCAAGGATTGAATCTGAAATGCCCCCTTGAACTATGCTGTAGCTGTGGCAATGCTGGATCCTTTAACCTACTGTGACGGGCCTGGGATCGAACTTGTACCTCCACAGTGACCCAAGCTGCTGTAGTCGATTCTTAACCCAATGCACTGTAGCAGGAATTCCAGGATTCTTGATCTGTTTTGAAGACTAGAGAATGTCTTGGTTGTTGTGAGAAAAAGAGACTTTGGGCTTGATTGAATGGAGATTCCCATGTGAGATGAGGAAGACTGTGGGAAGAACAAGTTTCTCAGAGAACATCAACAGTTCATTTTGAGAAGTATATCAGATATAACAGTAGTGCAAGAGATGTCGAGAAGGCAGATCTCTATTGGAATGAAGAGTTAGAAAAGAGTTCTGGAGGTTGTCAGCATAGAGTCCATATAATAGGACAAAGTCTTATTCTGCGTAATATAAAGATATTATAAAATATTATATCGAATATATAGTGAATGATGTAAAATACATCAAGTACTTACATGTACATAGTACATATTTGCATTATATTTGTACATTTAAAATATTTATAGTATTTATATATCATATAAATATGTATAGAAACATGATGTAAATGGATATAATGTTATTAATATTTGCAAGTCTTTTGATCACATTGCTCCATTGTATTTCAAAATGGCTGTGCAATTTACACTCCCTTCATCTGTCTGGAAATGTATCCATTTCCCTCTAGTATGTTGTTTACTTAGGCATCACATCCCAACTGGGTATAAATAACCAGGAACTGGTGAAGAGCTGTATTTATCCACAGGCTAAAATATGGCACTTCTCCAAGATTATGAGCAGTTCAGAGACTTTATTCTTGTATACACGGGATGAGTAAGGGGATTTTGGCTTTCAGTTTAAAAGATTAACTCCAAGGGAGCTATCCTGGTTCAAATAGCTAGCCACTGTGAAAATCTGATGGCGATCAAGATGACTGATACTTCCTGAGGAATAAAGAGGAGAATCAGTCTCCCTGATGTTGTCACGTGCCAAATGGGGTTAGGTCCTTGGAGCAGCAGAAAATGAAACAAATTTCTTTAAGAAGATGGAATTGCACTTACAAACAGACAATTGAATTTTTGTAAGCCCATGTTTTTGCTGTTATTACCCCAGTTATTGGTAAGGCTGTATTTATAACTGATATGGATTTGAAAAATAGATTATTGCCACTTTTGTTGGCTATTTTCCCTGCCCTTTCCCCCAGCAACCCTGTTCTTTCACTTTCACCATGCCTGGGAGTTAGGTTGGTTTCCTACTAGCTTAGGAAATGAGCCAACAACTGCTAAGTGATCATTCTCACCAGGACAGCATTTTCAGGCTAGGGGAAGTGGTTGAAATTTATAGTAATACCATATCTTTAGAGAGCATCTTTCTCTTAGGAGCTTGTTGTATTTTATAGGCATTCAGTTTGATTCTCCCCAGGACCCAGGAGAAACCGGTAATGGTAATGACATACACAAATACCTATAAACCTTAATGATAGATGCCCATATTGCCCCAGGAAGGCAATGTCTACCTTGACTGTAGCCTTTCTGCTTAATGTAAAACTCTGCTAAGAGAAACTTCACTTCTAATGCCTGTCATCCCACTCCCCTGCCCCCCAAGTCCAAAAGGTTGAGCTGTATCATGGGCCTGAGTGGATTTCTCCTTTCATTATAATAGAGGAAAAATTGTGCTGATCATTATTCTAATGAGGGAAATACCACTCTAGAGACTTATGGCTCAACAGTTCAGTTCAATAGCAATTTTGGAGCTGCTACTATGTGCCAGATCTTTTGTGACAAATGGGGTCCTGACCAAATGCTGAGAGTCATCAAGATGTGGCTCCCAGCCATGTGCTAACAAAGCAGTGCCAGGCAGGCTGCATCAGAACTGACTGGATAGGTATTTTAAAAGAGATTCCAGAATCCTGCTGCTGGGCAGCTAGTAGGTCTCTGGTTGGGCAACCAGTAGGTCTCCGGTGAGTTCTAGGTTTCCACCTTTTTAAATAAAATCTGTTTTGACAAAAGGGATTTTCCTGAGCTATCAAATCTAGGAGTCATTATTTTATATATTAGCTACACTGTGATAGCAGTGTATTTTAAACAATTTGGGAAATGCAAACTGTAGAAAGAGAATATTCTTGAACTGTCATGAGGCAGTAGTGATGTGTGGTAATAAAAGCTGGAGCTTGGACTCTGACTGACTCTCTCCTTTTTCTGCTCTGTGTGACATTAGCAACCTCTCAAGAACTTTAACATTCTGTTTTTGCACACAGCTGTCTTCCGTAAAATAGAAGTAATACTCCCTTATTTTATAGGTTGTTTGGCTGATTAAATGAGATGTTGCATGCAAATTGCGATGCCACGGTTACTCTGTTAGTGGTGGTTATTGCTGCTGTGATCGTTGGTTAAACTCAGGAGAAAAGTCAGATCATCTGTATTCACCCCCTTTATTAGAATACTGGACCTCTTTGTCATCAGCTCTATAGGGACAGATGTCAAACACACATGCATACACACACACAGTTTATGTGCAAAGTGTGCAAAAATGGAAGACATGGCCAATAGTGTGTCTCAAATAACATTCTACTTCTGTCTTAATCTAATTCTTTGTTTTAAGAAGTAATTTAAAAGAACACAGTGTTGTTCTTACATAGATTCCTAGGTTATTTTCCCTTCAAGCAAATGTTGGCCTCACTAGTATTGAGTTCTTCTGACGAGGGCCTATACTTACCTTGTGTATTTGTGGACCCAATCCATAAGTATGTTCATATATGTGTTGGCATGGAAGGGCTGACCAGATCATACATTCTGTGCTAGCATTCATCCCAAAGGAGACAGAAAAAAATGCTAGGTACTTTCTGAAAAAAAAATCAATGGACAGCACATAAAAACTGCAGGAGAAAAATCCCTTAAAACTTTTGTTTGTGGCTTCTGCCTAGCAGTTTTTGTCATCACCAGTTAAGACAAGACATGCCCCCTAGGGGAGAAAAGGGACGTATGTTCCAGCAAAAGATGAGGGCAGAGCAGGGCCACTGCCAAGTCAGAAAGGAGAGGGTTAACGGAGCCTAGGTTAGTTACCAGTTAGCACTTGTGAGGATGTTGTATAGACACAGCAAGTAAAACAGGCCAGATTCCAGATGTCACAGCTGAGGTTACTAGCCTCAGGAGGGATCTCCAAATAATCCCTCTTAATTCCACTTTCTTCACAAGGTAGAAAGAAGAGGGAAAGAATGTTGGAGAAAGCAGTCAGGGAAGCGGGGGTAGACAGGGAATATGTGTATGTCGATAATGAGAAAGATACACTTATTGTTTATCAACATGTTTCCAAAAATGGTTCTACAAATGTTTGACTAAAAGTGTACAACAGGCATTTTCTTGTGTTCCTGTTACCATGTCATTGAGGTATATTGATTTTAGTGTCTGTTAATATCTATGGTATTTTTCCTCAAGATATTCAGTATTTCATCTGTTCATTCATTCTTTCATGCAAGCATTCACTCATTTATTTACCAAAAACTCCTTGAGGTGGTTTTGATAAGCCAAACAAAGAGATATTAAGGATATTTATGCCCTTAAAGCTCATGGAGACAGAGACACAGAGATATGGCCAATTAATTGTGATAAGATAAGAGAGAGATGGGCAAAGTCTCTGGGAGTGTGGAGGTAGGGCCAAAGGCTCTGATGGAGGCTTGGGAAGAATCCAGAGGAGGTGTATTATATGTTGCTGTATCTTAAAGGAGGACTATGGTGCTTGTAGCTGCACATAAGGAGATGCACAATCCAGGAAGGGAGCAAGAGCTGCTGAGACTGGAGACTGAAGTACTATGAAATTAGTCAAGAAAAATGAAGACTGTTTCCATGTGGATAGTCCGCTGTGCACCTTGGGTGGGTAGAGAAGGGAGAGCCGATTGGGATCAGGTTGGAGAGCATGGCCTTTATCTCATGAAAATAGGGAAATGGTGCATGTTGTTTGGCAGAAAAGATAGTATGCTCATTCAGTATTTTATGCAAACATACCTTGCTTTATTGTGCTTTCCTTTATTATGTTTTTTTTTACAAATAGAAGGTTTGTGACAACCTTGCCTAAAGCAAGTCTGTTGGGCCATTTTTCCAACAACATTTGCTCACTTTGTGTCTCTGTGTCACACTTTGGTAATTCTTACAATATTTGAAGCATTTTCATTATTAGTAAATTTGTTATGGTGAACTGTGATCAGTGATCTTTGACGTTAACTATTTTAATTGTTTTGAGGCACCATGAACCTCACGCATAGAAGATGGCAAATGTAATAGATAAATGCTGTGTGTGTTCTGACTGCTCCATGGCCCGGCTATTCTCTCTCTCTCTTTCTCTTTTCAGGCCTCCCTATTCCCTGAGGCTATTGAAATTAGGCCAATTAATAGTCTTACGATGGCCCCTAAGTGTTCAAGTGATAAGAACTTGTCAATGTGGCAAACTTCATTGTCGTAGAAGAGAAAAGAAATAAAAATAAAAAAAAATAAAAAAATAAAAATAAAAATTACAAGAAAAAAAAAAATTGTCACAGCTCCCCCAACCTTTAGCAACCACCACCCCGATTAGTCAGCAGCCTTTAACATGGAGGCAAAATCCTCTACCAGCAAAAAGATTATGACTCGCTGAAAGTTCAGATGATGATTAGCATTTTGGGCAATAAAGTACTTTTTAATTAAGGTCTGTGTATTTTTTAAAGATATATTACTATTACACACTTAATAGATTATAGAATAAGGTAAACAAAGCTTTTATATGTTCTGGGAACCTCCCCCCCAAAAAAAAGGGTGTGACTTGCTTTACTGTAACGTTTGTTTTTTTTGCTAATGGAACCTGCAGTATCTCCAAAGTATGTATATAAGTATTTAACAGAGTAGAGAAGGGAATAGAGATAATGGAGACAGGGAGGAAGAAGGAATTCATTAAGAGGACATGAACCTTAACTAATACTCTGACATCCTCTGGACATAGTGCTGGAGTGCTTCCGTAAAATATTTCCTTGTAGAATTCATGCATCCACCCACACAATCTGTGTGGTAGCAACAATCACTTCCAGGGAATTGAGGTTTATACATATAATGTAAGCTGCCCAAGCTGCCAAGTTCATTGGTGGCTGATAAAGATTACAAACCCAAGGGTCTTGGAGGTGAAAGACCATGCTCTCTCTTCTCTCTAGACCTTGAGATGACCCAGGTGAATGGTATGCTAGGTCAGGATTTTGCCTGGACTTGAGGGGATGCTGATGAGAATCTGTTGTTAACTTAAAAGGCTTGAAACAACCAAGTGAAATAGAGTCTAGCTGCAACAACTGAATGAGACCTCGAATCTTAATCTTCCTGTCACAAAAGACAAAGAAGAATGATCAGGATTAACACAGTTGGCAATCTCAGCAGCCCGTCATCAGCAGTGCACTCCGAGCACACACTGAACAGCACTTAGCCCTACCGAAGCCATTGTGACTGACAAGAGAAGTGCTCTGTCTTCTGAACATGCACAACACGGACAATTCTTCCAAATGAATTATTCATTCAAAGCTTCCAACAAAAAGCACATTGCTTTTCATTCAGTGAGGGGGCTGTGAGGAGGGGGATTAGAAGTGCTGAGGTGACAGGAAGGATGTTGACGTTATTAAACAGATGGAGGTGCTCTAATAATAAGCTTTAAGGTAACAGTTGCTAAATAAAGGCAAGCCTAGTGAAATATGCAATTAAAAAAAGAATAGAAATTGATTGGAGAAAACTAGTCAGGGATCACAAATGCAAGTTGGTTTGGAACCTAAATTGTGAGAAGAATGTAAAGACGAACATATTTTCTGAAAACAGTTGTGGTTTTTTCTTCTTTTTTTTTTTCAGATGTAGTTTCTTAAAAAGTCAACTGATTATTAGAGATTCAAATGAACTCTGATAAATACTGAAAAATGAATGCTAATATCATTAGGAAATTTACTAGCCACAAGAAGTCTCAGGCAGATGGTGTTTTAGAACTGATTTTCTCCTCCAGAGACAGAGAAACTTCGGGAATTGTCTCTCAAGGATATTCTTAGGTCACATAAATGAAATACAAAGAAATACATGAAAATACAGAAAAATTTAGGATATAAAAGACAAAGGTCTTATTATTTGGAATTGTTTCAAATCAATGAGAAAATTCTAAATACCTCATTAAAATGAATAAATATATTTATAAGCAATCCACAGAAAGGAAGACAAATGGCCAATATAATTTCACATAACAACTATCCAAAAATCAATCATCACAAAAATTCAAATGAGAGAACACTTTCAGATAGTTTTTATTTAGTCAGCCCAACTGGCAATCTTTATTTATTTTTTGTCCTTTTTTTTTTTTTTTTTTTAAAAGCCGCATCCATGGCATATGGAGGTTCCCAGGCTAGGGGTAGAATTGGAGCAGAAACTGTGGGCGTATGCCATAGTCACAGCACCACGGGATCTGAGCCACATCTGTGACCCCCACCAGAGCTCATGGAAATGCTGGATCCTTAACCCACTGAGCAAGGTCAGGGATTGAACCCACATCCTCATAGATACTATTCAGGTTTGTTAACCATTGGGCCATGATGGGAATGCCTCAACTGGCAATCTTTATTTTTTATTTTATTTTTTTCTTAATGGATTTTATTTCAATTATAGGTGTACATAAATCATCACAAGTCAATTTTACAGATTTTGTATCCCAAACCCACAGTGCATCCCCCCCACCCCCTAGATTGTCTTATTTGAAAAACCAAGGTTTTCCAAAGTCTGTGAGTCATTGTCTGTTCTGCAAAGAGGTTCATTGTGTCCTTTTTTTAGTTTCCACATGTAAGCGGTAGCATTGGGTGTTGCTGTCTAATTGTCTGACTGGTTTTACTTCGCATGATAATTTCTAAGTCCATCCGTGTTGCTATAAATGTTGGTAATTCGTTCCTTTTAATGGCTGGGTAACATTCCATTGTGTGTATGTACCATATCTTCCCTATCCACTCCTCTGTTGATGGGCATTTAGGTTGTTTCCATGACCTGGCTATTGCATAGAGTGCTGCAATGAACACTGGAGTACATGTGTCTTTTCAGGTCCTGGTGTCTGCTGGATAGATGCCCAGGAGTGGGATTGCTGGATCAAATGGTAATTCTATTTTGAGTTTTCTGAGGAATCTCCATACTGTTTTCCACAGTGGCTGCACCAGTTTGCATTCCCACCAACAGTGTAATAGGGATCCTTTTTCTCCACACCCTCTCCAGCACTTACTGTTTGTAGACTTTTTGATGATGGCCATTCTGGCTGGTGTAAGGTGGTACCTCATAGTGGTTTTGATTTGCATTTCTCTAATGAGGAGCGATGTTGAACATCTTTTCATGTGTTTATTTGCCATCTGCATGTCTTCT
>PVHT020000021.1:126531-140606 GCA_004024745.2 Catagonus wagneri | reverse complement strand
AGGGATCCTTTTTCTCCACACCCTCTCCAGCACTTACTGTTTGTAGACTTTTTGATGATGGCCATTCTGGCTGGTGTAAGGTGGTACCTCATAGTGGTTTTGATTTGCATTTCTCTAATGAGGAGCGATGTTGAACATCTTTTCATGTGTTTATTTGCCATCTGCATGTCTTCTTTGGAGAACTGTCTGCCTAGATCCTTCTTTAAATGATAAGGAGTCTTGGCAAGTTTCCTGAGGAAATGGGCATCATCCTACACTGTAGTTAGGAATGAAATTGATATATATTTCTGGAGGCCATTTTGGTAATAGTTGTATATAAAAAAATGAAAATTTGTAAACATCCAGTCAGCAATTCATGTGTAGGGATTTATTCAAAGACGTAATGGAAAAAATATGCAAATATTTGTCATTGACAGAATTGTTACCTCATGAAGACCTTTACCTGCAAGACCAACTTAACCTCTGTGTCTTGAAGTAGGTGGCATCTTAACCCTCATTAACAGTGGAAGGAACAGGACTAACTTCTTAGATGTTAATTAATTTTGGTTGATGTCAGTCAACTTGTAAGGCATGAATGAGATGGGATTGGAACTCAAGTCTGCCTGCAGAGGTGATATTCTATTGTTTGTAGGAGAGTAGAAGCTTTCTTAAAATTTTTTAATTCAACTGGTTTATCAGGTGAATGAAAAACCCATTCCATCTACAAATCGTGGGGATGAATTTTCATTGCATGCTGTGTGCCTTTCTTGAGCCCAAATACTTGCGCTTCTCCAGCTGAGTTATATATTTACCCACAGTCAGTTATTGCCTCCCCATGCATTTATCTTAGGTATAATTATCACTGTCATTATGTAATTTAATTATTGTATAAATTTCAAGCCCCATATGAGGGTGAAAAGAGATTTTGTTTCTATGATTTCTAAGTTAATATTTTGAACAAACTCCATACATTGAAGCTGCTAAAAACTGTTGCCATTGAATTAAGTGGGAGTAAGACAGTTATGACATATTAGGAAGATTTTATTAACTCAATATTAATCACTTTATAACTAATGGCTTCGTGTTTCCTTAAGTTCTCACTCCATTTAAAATACTGATAACCCGGTTACACCTACGTTTTTAAATTAAAGTATAGTTGATTTAAAAAAAAAAAATAAAACCAAGTTCAGTGGCAGCTCTTAAAAAAAAAAATAAAATAAAATACTGATAAATAACTAATATTTCTGGAGCACTGTGGTAGGCAGAATAATGCATTTCTTTACTTCCCCCCCCCCCCATAAAAAAGAAAGATGTTCACATCCTAATCCCCAGAACCTGTATGTTAGGTTACTTGACAAAAGGGAATTAAGTGTAAAATAAGGAGATTATTCTGAATTATCTGGGTGGGCCTATTGTAATCAGAATGATCCTTAAACATGGAAGACTGAGGTAGAAGAGAGAGGCAAAGAAAGATGTGATGAAAGGTACAAGTTCAGCACGGTGCCATGTGAGAAGAACCCTACCTGCCATTGTTGGCTCTAAAGGTGGGAGCCCGGAGCCATGAGCCAAGGAGCTGAGGACATCCTTTAATGGCTAGAATAAGGCAAGGAACTTAGTTCTCCCTTGGAGCCTCTAGAAGGGAATACAGTCCTGCTGGCACCTCAGTTTTAGCCCAGAGAGACCTGTGTTGGAGTCCTGACCTACAGTACAGTAAGATCATAAATCTTAGTTACACGGTTTGTACTCATTTGTTAACGTTAGCAGCAAAACACTGCTATAAATATATAGTTTTAATTGTATGATCCACTCAAATATGCCTTTTTCAATAATTGACTTTGTGGTAGGAGCTCAGAAAAGGGAGAAAGAATGGAATTCAGTATGCCCATAATAGTGAGTATTATTGTTAAAAAGAGAGAAGGGGTTGTTGTAAAGCCCTGTTGAGGGAATTGATACAGAGTACGGTGGTTAGGAGGTAGAGATCTAGAATCAGATTCCCTATTGGAGACTGGCCTTAGCAACTTATAGCTTATACTAGAAAAGTATCTCAGTACTCAGTAAATGTTAACTGTTATGATGACATGACAGTCCATCAGAAGTGCAAGTCACTCTGGAATATAAAGTGACTAAAGCAAAAGTGTTATTATAGTTCTAGGTTAACTCCACAGACCTGTCCATACCCTTCCCCTATTTGCATCTTGTGCTTGGCCTAGTTGGGTGGGTTTGTTCTTCAGTCCTTGAGCTTTTTTCCTTTTCCCAGCAATTTTCATTTCTCCGTCACTTTTCTCTTCTTGACAAGTCCTATTTATCTCTTAAATTTTAGCTTGACTTTCTTTTCTATGAAATCTTCCCAGGTAGTTGTTGCCTATAAGTAGGAACGTTTCCTTTAACTCTTCTAGAGTGGGGGCTGCATGGTTATGAGATTGGAATTCATGCTTCCAGTGATTGTTGTTGAAAAGTCTCTCTGGAATAAATAAAAGGATGGGCCCAGGGGAGAAGGCGTGACTTCTCAGAAAGATAGGCAACTACTTAGCTGAAAAATCCATAGGAATGTTGAAGCCTCTGAAGCCAGGAAGTATATCTTTAGGGTGATGAAACTTTAAGGAAAGAGAAATGAGCAAACTTTGGGACTAGGGAGACAGAAACAAGGACAATGGGATGGCTTCCTAAAAAAATGTTGTTGTTCTGTGTTAATGAAAAGCCTGGAATGGGGTTTGTGGGCCTGTCTTCCCTGCCTTCATTATGACCATAGATTTCTTGGGGACAGAAATGAAAGAGTACACATGCATCATTTCAGCACCTTCCATAATACAGTGCCTTGCACACAGTCAACTCTCAAAGAAAATTTGTTTCAGTTGTTATTCATTGGATTCTGAATACTCTACACGTTAACATGCTCCATGAGAGCACACTACCTATTAGGGATTGAGGAACTTACTTTAATAACTATAAAAATATAACAAAGAGAATAAGAAGATAAGATAGACTGGGAGGAAATATTTGCAAATGACATATAGAGTACTGTTATCTAAAATACACAAAGAACTCTTAACGCTCAAAAATAAGATGAACAACCCAGGTTAAAGAATGTATGTGTGTACCTATATAACTGAATATTTTGTTATACAGCAGCAACTATCACAATATTGTAAGTCAACTATACTTCAAGAAAACTTTAAAAAATGAGCAAGACTTAGATACCTCATCAGAGAAGATGGCCAATAAGCAGATAAAAAGATGTTCAACATTTTATGTCATTAGGGACTTTTCAATTAAAACTACAATGAGATACCACTACATACCCATTACAGTGGCCAAAGTCCAGAACACTGACAACGCCAAATGTTGGCAAGGATGTGGAGCAACAGGAATGCTTTTTCTTTGGAGGTGGGAATATAAGACATTATAGCTGCCTTGGGAGATAACAGTTTCTTACAAAACTAAACATACTCTTCCATAATATCTAGTAATTATGCTTCTTGGTATTCACCCAAATGAGTTGAAACCTTATGTTCATACAAAAACCTGCACATGTATGTTTATAACAGCTTTGTTCAGAATTGCCAAAACTTGAAAGCAACCAAAATGTCCTTTAGTAGGGGAATGCTACTGTGGTGCACTCAGACAATGAAAAAAAGTTTTGGCACTAAAAAGAAAGGAACTCTCAAGCCAGGGAAAGACATGGAGGAAACGTAAATGAATATTACAGCATGAAAAAAGCCAACCTGAAAAAGTTGCATATCGTCTGGTTCCAACTATTTGACATTCTGTGAAAGGCGAAACTAAAAATACAGTAAAAAGGTTAATTAGCAAGGGTTAGTGGAAAGGGAAGGGTAAATAGGTGGAGCACAGAGGACTTTAAGGGCATGGAATCTACTCTGTGTGATACTATAATGTAAACCATGATGGGCTTTGGGTGATAATGATGTGTCAGTGTGGATTTATCCCTTGTAACAATGTTCCACTGTGGTGCCTGATGTTGATGGGAGGAGAGGTCCTGTGTGTGGGTCGAGGCAGGGCATATGGGGGAACTTTCTGTACTCTTTTTCTGTGAATTTAAAATTGCTTTAAAAAATAAACCCTGTTAATTACATATGTACTATTTATTTGTTTATGTAAAACAAGTTTCATCCTCTAAATATCATACTTATACAGGGTGCCCTGGAGTACTCGGTCTTTTAACGCATAAGTAAAAAGATCACAGTTTGCCATTTTTCTTCCTTCCTTATCGGTACCCCCCTAAGCATTGAACAAAAGTTTATGACCTTTAGTCTCTAAGGTCAGCTTTGCGCATTAGTGACTGAAAATTAAGTAAATAAATGAACTGGGTTTTCATACCCCATTGCTTAACATTCTTGTTTTGTCCTTAGTATACATTTTTAAGTCTTTAAGAGGACCTATAAAACCCACTCTAATGTAGCATCTATCTGCCTTTCAAGTCACACCTCTTGCTCCTCCCTACTTTTATTGTTTGTTGCTCTAATTTAAAAAACAAAAAAGAAAAAAGAACTTCTTTCTGTTATTTGAGAATGACACTTTCATTTGCTGATTTTACCACCAGGGCCATTACACTTGCTGTTTTCTTTTTCTAGATAATTCTTTGTCTCATACATTTATCTCCTTTTGTTTTCTCAATAATATCTGCCCTATGTTTTTCTCAGGCTCTTGAGTAGATTAAAAATCACTACGTAATTGCAGGCTTTCTAAAAAAATGTTTTGTATTTGTAGAACCTAGTCCTGGAAATCCAAGTTGCTCTGTAGGATCAGAAAAGGCATCTCTGAAGAAGTGATTACACACCTGAAATAGGAAAAGACCACTGGGATGAATCATGTTAAGTAAAAGAGAAAACCTAGACTGGGCAGCCTGGGGGTAGGGATTAAAAACAGACTCAGGTTAGAGGGACTTAGATCCAAATCATAGTCCCTTAGAACCACAGGACTTGACAGTTAACCTCTTCAAGCTCCAGTTCGCTCTCCCGTAAAATCAGAAACACAAGAGTCTCCAACCTGATAGGGTTTTTTTCTTTTTTCTTCTTCTTTTTTAAAGAATATAAGTGTAAACATTAAATCCATATTAAATATAACTGGCATTATTAGAGATTCCATTTTGAATATATTGAATTTAAGTGCCAGTGGGATACCCAGTGTCCTAGAAAGCAGTTACATTTATGCTTCTGAATATCAGGAGTGAGATCTAGGTAGGGGATTTTGATTTGGGAATTATCAACACACTCATAAATACAACTTGGGAGCCTTGGAATGGAATGAGGTGACCTCGGCTGTGTGTGACAAATGAGAAGTTAACAGCCTGGGACTTCAGGCTGTTAGGGATAAAAAGAGAACCAGAAAAAAGTACTGAGAAAACATCAGGGAAGTTACGGTGTTTTGTATTTGAAAAAGACACGTGGTTAGTTTTGTGGAACCTGTGACTTGGTGACTCTCCTCTGCAGTCCAGATGCACCATGCATGTGAAGAAAATGATGCTTTAGGAAAATGAAAAATGATGACATATCACAGACCTCTAAGTGTTTCTGACGAAGTCAAACCTCTGAATAGTACATCTGCAGAAATGAACTTTTGGGACCCTGCTATGATTGCCATGTCTCTTAAGACACAAAATTTAGTCATTGTTGTAGGACAATACTGTTCATGACATCACTGGCAATATAACTATCCAAGCTTTGAAAATAAATTTAAAATATAGAGTTTTCTTTGACTACTGGTTCCTGCAGCAGTAAAATATATACTTTGAGTTACATAGAGTTGTGGATGGTTTAATTAAAAGCCAGCACTCCATGAATATTATAGAGATAAAAGACAGGCAGCCAAGGGTGAGGTGCCTTATCTGAAAACACCAACATAGCAAGTGGTAATGCTATCTTCTGGATTGGATTTTTAAATAAGAGTAGCTGTAATACCCCACATAGCAGCGCTGTTAATTTGTAAAGTCAAGTCGTACCCCTTCTCTGTGTCCCTTTGCTGGATTTTAGTTCTGGCTGAGAAAAGAGAATGTGAAACTTAAAATAATATCTTTCCATAACAAACACACGTAATTTATAACCTGACATGCAGAAAATGGCTCTCTGCTAATAAGCATCCATGAGTGGCCTATCCATTTGTTGAAATCTCCTGGGTCGACCTGGATTTAATCCTACATAGAGGAGCAATGAGTTTGTTTTCTTAGGGAAAAGCTGGTCTCCATGGGCTAACATGGGTCCCGATGGCCAATAATGCACTTAAAGTTACTGGCCATTTGCAGAGTTTTGGCTGGGTGGACTCATTCACTTAGGATGGCCGTGCTGCCTCAATTTCACCTGGTTGGAATGAAAAGGTGCTTTAGCTTGAAGTGAAATGAGTGAGATGAGAAGCGGATATCCAGAATTTCAACCCTCTTAGGCTACTAACCCTACTTTCCTAAGCTTGCAGTGTTTTGAAAGCTGCTCTGTCTGGCCTTTAAATTGCATTCAAATCCTCTTTTGAAAGTCGTCTGACAGTAACCCATCTCATATGGTGAGGGCAGCTTGAGACTGAAAAAGAAACATATAACTGTGATGGGTCTATTGAATATACTAGAAGGCATCTTAAAGTGGAATAATACAATTGATTTCAAAAGCTACACTTCCCCCCAAAAGTCACCAGCAAGGGTAAATTGGATGGGAATGCGTAAAAATTGAGTTCCTTGGGTTTTTTTTCCCCCATGACTCGGTACTAGTAAATTTTCTTCCATCTCCTTTTATTTCCTGACTTAACTCTCCTCTCATTCATGTACTAGCGTAGAATATAAACAGCTGGTTCATTTGCAGTCCATTATGACATTTATAATACTGCCATCCTCATAAAGACAAGGTTTATTGTTACGAATATGCTATTTCCAGAGTCTAACAACTTGTTATCTGACAGATTGTATATCCGGATTTCTAATTTATAATTCATCAATTTAGTCCACTTGAAACTGACCCCCAAAATGTAAAACACGGGGATTTTTTTTTCCTTTGCTTGTAAGAATAACAATTGAAGCGACCAGTTACTCAAAATGAACCTGCTCCCTTTGTCTCTTTGGGGTGAAAATATTATTTTTAGCCAGTTCCTAGGTTTACATGAGCTGTACATTTTGACTCTGACACTTCCCTCCTGGTTTTTATACTTTTATTCATAGACTTGGAAATTGACAGGTATTGTAAATTGTGTTCCTATTTTAGGAACAGTGCACCAAAGAAGGAAAGATCAGTTGCCTCCACCTTAAAAGGCTTACACCTCAGCCAGGAGTAGGGGTGGGGTGGAAATAAAAGTATGTCTTTTTAAGTAATATCATGTCATCTTCTTAATGATGCTGATTCTGTATAATTCAGCCTCCATGGAAGTTGCAAGGCCAGAATCTATAGCTCTGTCTCTCTCGGGGGTGGTGGTGGGGAGAGGAGTTTATTATTACTGAGCCTGACAGGAGAATTTCCTGGCAGGTTAATTGCTACAGCAGGTCTACCTGGGAGTTTGCTGGTAATATATAGCAACTAAAGGGAGTGAAGGGGATCAACTATGCCTGTTACAGCACAAATATCTTCATGTGCCTCAGGTTCCTCTGAAAGATATGAGGAATAAATGTTCGCTGTTCATTTTCTGTCTGCACAATACAAATAGCCTCCGGCTGAACATGGCGTCTGCAGCACAGAGACTTAAAAAAAAGAAGAGGAAATTTGCAAATTAACATTATTAGAAACATTCCTGCCTGAAAATCAATTTCAATATATTTTGCATTTTAATGATTGCCAAAGAGATAAATCAGCTGTGTTTGAGGAAAGCTTGCCTGGCAATGATGTTTTCTTATCGCATCTTGTCTTAACTGATAGCATTTAAAATGAAACCAGTGTTAATTGAAGGCGTGAGAAATGTAACTGCTAGTTAATGAAGTAAATGCATGCTAGTTAGGCAGAATTAGAAATCTGCTTTAATGTACTAACTCAACATTGTCATCCTGCTCTTACAGCCCTTAATTCCAAAGTAGTAATGCTCAGTGTTATAAGTGGTTGAAAGGCAAAGCAACATTGTTTCCTGACCCTATAGCTAAAGGCCACTGTGTTTTAATCCCGCAGTGGAAACAGAATGCAAATAGTTTTCTTGTTTTTATTTTACACCTTAAACAACAAATTTCAACTCCTGAGCCTTCTGGGAGCCTTGGAGGAAGGCAGAATCTCACACTTCTTTTCTATTAAGAAAATAAACAATCTAATTTTTCAATCTGTCAGCTGTTTTGCACTGTTTAAAATTGCCTAGCTGAAGAGGAAGTGGGTTTGTTAATATTATTCAGGTTCTAGCTTCTTCATGTCCTCTCAGCGCTCCCTCAGCACTTAATATGTGCTCATTCAAATACTATTGAAATGAATGGGTGGAAGGATATTTGCCCCGCTTTGATCTCTCTGTCCTGAACAGCAAAGAAACCATCATATTTTTCAGCTATGTATGTATATATGTTTAACTAATATAATATGCATTATATACCGACACCTTGCATTGGTATATACAGAATATGCAAGCGTTTTTTCCTGACTTCTGCAAGGATATCATCCACTTTGACTTCATATTGTTCTTCCTAATTGCATCTCACTGTCCTGCAGGTCATGAGTTTTCTTTCTTTCTTTCTTGTTTTTTAAATTCTATAAAACAAAATAAGGCAGTCTCATTCTTGGGGAATAATTTCTTGAAAAGTAACAAATGACATCATTTGGCAAACCAAAATTAGGGAGCAACAAAGGAGGTAATTTATATTATACACAACAGAGCATTTTGAGTTTGGAGTTTGCTTAGGTGTCCTCTACTTTCTGTCAGTGAAATGGGAAACCTTGCCTTATGAAATCATTTGGCTGATGCAAGACTTGTTCTCCATAATGCTGGGAGCTTTTCTCTCTTCTTAAATTTTAAATCTCATCACTGGTGTTCCAACTAACTAAACATCAAATTTTTAATTGTGATTAATTCATAATTCAATAACTTTATATAACAATGAGAAACATAATTCCTAATTGATAGAAAATATGCCCATTAGATATTAACCATGGAAACCTCGGAAGATCTGATACAGTGTGTTGAATAAACTAGACCTTGCAGGTGAGTTGTCATGGATAACATGGCTCTTAGTCTTTATAAATGAGAATAAAGTGAGAAACAATTTTGATGCCTAATTGTTAATGTAAAATTCATAACTGCTTTTATTTGTGGGGACTTTTAAAATCACTTATCCCCCTAAAGCCTATTTCAAGCCAGAAAATATCTTTCTGTTTTTACAAGTCTCTCTGGTACCCTCCCCACCCTCAGCATTATTGATCACCCCCTGAGCAAAGAGCACTCTGTGGAGCAGAAAGAGAGTAAAGAGCCATATCCTACTGTATGGTTTCTGGTCCCTTGCTAAATGATGGGGGAAGCAGCTAATTGCTGAGGCCATAGAACTTGAGCCATTTAGAAGGCAAATGTCAAACACAATGATGCTGTGTACTTCAGAAGATGAATTTTGTATCTTGCTGGATAGTTCTTGGTTCTTGCTTTGCCTATTGTTACATCCCCAACATCAGAGAAAGTGGCCACTGCTCTGCTGTGCTGGCCATCTGTGCTGCTGCTCAATTCAGTAACATCTTCTAGGGCCAACTTAGTGCAAGTCAGTGAGGATACTACCAGCAATATAAGCCCTGGACTTAAGTTGCAAGGCTTCAAATCCCACCTCTACCCATTCATTCTTTGTTCCCTCCCTAAGTGTTAATATATTCTGAGCCTGTCTCCTTTTCTGTAAAATGGGTATACTAATATCTGCTTTATAACTCTTGTAGGGTTATGATGGATAGAAATGTATATCACTGTAATATAAGATAGATACCAAGGGCAGCAGTGATACAAATTTTAATAGTCATGGTTTCACAAAGAGTGGGGCTTTAAAGAATCAAGAAAGGTTTTTTTGGGGTCATGTGATATTGAGCTGTAATGTTATCCTCTGAAAATTTATCTCGTGTTCATGTAGAAATTCTCTGTGATGACAGCTTGTAGAATTAAATGCCTTTTTTTTCAATTTTCAAACATTTGGACAAACTGTGTATAGTATAGAATTTAATCTCTCTTACTATTAAGATCAGGACCCCATTTACTAATTTGTTACCATCGCCCAACCCTGGTTGTCTCGTGCAGCCATGGGGCGAGTCAAATATCCATTTCTCTAACAACCAAATTTTATAAACATCATATATAAAACATGGAGTTGCTTAATAAACATGAGGTGTTAAAATGATGGATTCTTTCAGTAAACCCAAGGGTAAAGAGCCTTTAAAAATTCATATAATTCCTCCTGATACACTTTTCTAGAGAGATTGTGACATGGTGTATGGCCGAGCTGGCTCTGAAAAACCATCCCTAGCAGCTATTTTTTTTCTGATCATTTAAAATGCCCATTGCAGATGTCAGAGATATAATTGTCCTGAGCCTGTACTGGAAACCATATTGCATAAAAGGCTTGGGACTTTTTCCTTTTATTGATTTCACTCAATTTCATAAAAGCAGTATTTTAAAGTAAGTACTAGAAAATAATTAACCAAACTTTATAGAGTTATCCAGCATCTTAACATTTGTCTAATTAAAACCATATGCACTGTATTTTCCAGACAGTGTTATTGATGTAAAATTGATAATAAAAAGCAATACAATCGATGAGTTTAGAGATATGCACACTTTCATGAAACCATTGCTATCATCAAGGCAATAAACATACCCATCACCTCCAAAAGTTCCCTTCTGCCCCGTTGGGCTTGGTTTGCTTGCTTTTATTTCTGTGCTAGTGTGGTAACGTTTGACATGATATCCATCCTTTTAACAAAATGCTAAGTTTACAGTACTGAATTGTTTGTTATAGTCACTGTGTTGTACAGCAGATCTCTAGAACTTTCTCATGTCCCATAAATGAAACTTGATGCCTGTTGAAAAATTCTCTGTTTCCCTGGCCCCCTGTCCCCAGAAACCACCATTCTATTCTCTGTTTCTAAAAGTTTGACTGTTTTAGATACCACATGTTAGTGGTATCCAGTATTTATTCATCTGAGACTGGCTTATTTCACTTAGTATAATGTCTTCCAGGTTCATCCGTGTTATGAATGAGAAGATTTCCTTCTTAAGAAAAAATAATATTCTGTTGTATGTATATATCACATTTTATCTGTCTGATCATCTGTCAAAAAACATTTAGTTTGTTTCCTTATCTTGGCTATTGTGACTAATGCTGTCATGATCGTGGATAGGATTGCAAATACAGTAGTTCTCCCTTATCTGTGGGGATACATTCCAAGACTCTCTGTGAATGCCTAAAACCCTGGATAATACCAAACCCTATATATGCTATGTTTTTATTTCCATGCATACATGCCTGTTATAAAATTTAATTTATAATTTAGGCACAGTAAGAGAGTCACAGTAATAAAATACAGCAATTATGACAATATACTGTAATAAAAGCTATGTGAATGTGATCTCTTTCTCTCTTTCAGAATATCTTATTGTACCAACTTAATGCCTTTTCAATCTGACTTAAGCGCTTAACATGTATTGTGGCCTAACTTTTGCAGTTTGAGATGCAGCAGCCATGCTAACACAAAGTTTTTGTCCTTCTTTATAATGTCACAAATAGGAAAATTGTTGCAATCTCAGCATACATTTTTTTTTCATCCTTAGGTTGAGAACTTTCACTTTTTCACTTAAAGGAAGCACTTTACAGTTTTTCTTTGGCATATTCAAATTGCCAGCATTGCTACTCTTATGCTTTGGGGGCATTATTAAGTATAGTAAGAATTACTTGAGCACAGCGCTGTAATACCAAGACAATCAACCTGATAACTAAGACAGCTACTAAGTGACAAAGGAGTGGAATTACACTGGACAAAAGGATACTTACATCCCAGGCTGGACAGAGCAGTTTGGTGGGAGATTTCATCCCACAATTTAGAATGGCCTGAAAGTTAAAACTTATAAATAATTTATTTCTGGAATTTTCCATTTAATACTTTTAGACTGAGGTTGACCACATGTAACTGAAACCACAGAAATCAAAACCGTGGATAGGGAGTTCCCTTCGTGGCTCAGTGGTTAACGAATCCGACTAGGAACTATGAGGTTGGCGGGTTCGATCCCTGACCTCGCTCAGTGGGTTAAGGATCCGGCGTTGCCGTGAGCTGTGGTGTAGGTCGCAGACATGGCTCGGATCCCGCGTGGCTGTGGCTGTGGTGAAGGCCGGCAGCTACAGCTCCTGTTAGACCCCTAGCCTGGGAACCTCCATATGCCGCGGGTGCTGCCCTAGATAAGGCAAAAAAAAAAGACAAAAAAAAAAAAAACCGTGGATAAAGGAGTCTACTGTATCTATTTGAGATCCTGATTTCAGTTCTTTTGGCTATCTACCTGAAAGTGGTATTATTGAATCATATAGTTGTTCTATTTTTAATTTTTTGAGGAACTGTGATACTTTTTTCCATAGGTGGTGTGCCATTTTACATCCCCACCAACAATGATTAAAGATTCTAATTTTCCACATTCTTACCAGTGCTTGCTATCCTTTTTTTTTTTCTATAATGGCCATCATAACAGTCATGAAGTGATATCTCATTGTGGCTTTGATTTGCATTTCCTTGATGATTAGTGATGTTGAGCACCTTTTCATATATCTGTTGGCCCTTTATATGTATTCTTTGAAGAAATGCCTATTCAGGTCTTTTGTCCATTTTTTTTGTTTTTGTTTTTTGAAGGGCTGCACCACTGGCAGGAAGTACCCAGGCTGGGTCAGATGAGAGCTGCAGCTACCAGCCTACACCACAGCCACAGCAATGCCAGATCCAAGACACATTTGTGACCTATGCTGCTGCTCATGGCAATGCCGGATCCTTAACCCACTGAGTGGGACCAGGGATTGAACCTGTGTCCTCATGGATACTAGTTGGGTTCGTTATCTCCGAGCCACAATGGGAAGGAACTCCATTGTCCATTTTTAATCAGGTTTGGTTCATTTCATTGTTAAGTTGAAGGAATTCCTTATATGTGTTGATTATTAATCCCTGTCAGATATATGGTTCTCAAATATTTTTGCTATTGAACCATGTTCACTTTGCCCAGTACGCAGCTAGTCAAAACACTGAGACACCAGGTTTGCATCAGAGAGAAGGTTTATTCACGGGCAGCCATATGAAGAGATGGGAGAACAAGCCTCAGATTTGCTTCTCTGAAGGCACAGGGATTGGACATTTATGGGATAAAAGAAGAGAGGTGAATGCCTTTGGTGCCATGGCTTACTGGGTTAAAGCACCTGTCTAGTAAACAGAAATGGGTGACCTGAGGCATAGGGAGTATGGGGAACTTGGGAAAGGTGATTAGGAAAAGTTATGGTGAATTAACTGTACACAGGTGTAACTAAGCAACAAGCCTCTTCATGGAATGCCATTTGTCAAAACGAATGGACGCACTGAGCATTATCTGAGGGCGGAATTTTCAACCCTCAGAAATTATAAGGTCACTTAATGGATACTCACATACCCAGTTGAAGAGTCATTAGTCCTATCCAATTACCAGCTTAACTTGAAATAGACACAGTTGACTCCAAGTTCCTAGAAAATCCCTACAAACGATAAGTGCTAGAGAGGGTGTGGAGAAAAAGGAACCCTATTACACTGTTGGTGGGAATGCAAATTGGTGCAGCCACTGTGGAAAACAGTATGGAGATTCCTCAGAAAACTCAAAATAGAATTACCATTTGATCCAGCAATCCCACTCCTGGGCATCTATCCAGCAGACACCAGGACCTGAAAAGACACCTGTACTCCAGTGTACATTGCAGCACTCTAGGCAATAGCCAGGTCATGGAAACAACCTAAATGCCAATCGACAGAAGAGTGGTTAGGGAAGATATGGTACATACACACAATGGAATGTTACTCAGCCATTAAAAGGAACGAATTACCAACATTTATAGCAACATGGATGGACTTAGAAATTATCATGCAAAGTGAAACCAGTCAGACAATTAGACAGCAACACCCAATGCTACCGCTTACATGTGGAAACTAAAAAGACACAATGAACCTTCTTACAGAACA
>PVHT020000021.1:86043-120044 GCA_004024745.2 Catagonus wagneri | reverse complement strand
AAAAAAAAAAAAAAAAAAAAAGACAAAAAAAAAGAAAATTTTACAACATACAGATATTTTCATTTAAAAATGGGATTACATACTAAAATGATACAAAATTCATGCTTATTAATAATTTAAAATTTCAAGTTTTCTCTACTTAAATAGCAAATACAAAACACCCATGACACCTTGAGAAAGAGAGAATTAGGGACTGCGTAAGGAAGGGCAAAACTTCATATTTTAATACATTTATTGACCTTTTTTTGTGCTTTGTTAGCAAGGGGCCTAAACATTTTTATTGCTCACTATGCCATACATATTAATGTAGCCTGTCGTTGGTGGGGCATGGATAGAAGACCCTTGATGTGAACTAGCTCCCAGGGTATTCTTAAATTGTAATCAGCCCTTCCAAGTCCTCCTTAAGGCATATTTGTCAAGGTAAGAGGATATGAAACATACTTAATAGATTTGGCAAAACATTTAATTCTAAATATTTGGATATGTGATATGTAGTCACCCATATTTTCTCTTGCCCCTGGCTCTTAATTATTATCTGTGGGCTTGCTGTTGTCATTAGGACTATGGCAATAGAAGAGAGTACTTTGGGGTTTGGAGCACTGACATAGGCTGCTGGTTGCCTCTAGCAAATCCACCTCTGACTATGTCAGAAAAAAGTAGAGAAAGGCATGTAGATCTGAAAAATGAATGTTAGCCCCTACAGGAACTCCTGGGGAAACACAGGTGGTTGTGACTTGGCACGGGATGGAAAAAAAAAAGCCTAAGCAGGTGTAATCCTGGGAGCCTCCATCAAAAGATTGGTTAAGGGAGAACTCCGGGGTGGGGCTGCTATAAAAAAGCAAAAAAGCAGCAGCCACCCAGCATAGCTGGTGGGTAGGGAACTCCATGGAAGCATTAATACTTTAAAGTCTGGCTGGGGAGTTCCCGTCGTGGCGCAGTGGTTAACGAATCCGACTAGGAACCATGAGGTTGCGGGTTCGGTCCCTGGCCTTGCTCAGTGGGTTAACGATCCGGCGTTGCCGTGAGCTGTGGTGTAGGTCGCAGACGCGGCTCAGATCCTGCGTTGCTGTGGCTGCGGCGTAGGCCAGTGGCTACAGCTCCGATAAGACCCCTAGCCTGGGAACCTCCACATGCCGCAGGTGCGGCCATAAAAATGAGAAAAGGCAAAAAATAAATAAATAAATAAATAAATAAAGTCTGGCTGATGTGTCTTTAAGCTGTTTTATAAGAGGTACTTGCTACTTTTCTTCTAGATTCTACATGTTGTATGGTTGGAGGTGAAAAGTCCTCGAAGGAAGGCCATATCCAGAAAAGTCAGACAAGGAATTTGGGAGATAGAGTTGCAAACGTATTTGGGAGTTGGCAGCAAATAGGTAAATTCTAGCTAAGATTGTCGCTCTGGGACCCATCCGCTCTGGACAGATCTCTCTTCTTTAGGACACTGAGGAAGTCACAAAACAGAGCCTGGGCTTTGGCTCCCTCCCCAACTACTCATTGACAGTTTACCCAGGTGTAGTAGTCATATCCAAGGCACTTACAGGGAACCTGCAAGTAGGATGACCACTTAATTTATCATTCAAATTGGAACAATTTTGATAGTGAAAGGGGAGCAATTAATAACTACCTTGGCTCAATGGGTATAAATTGCAAATGTTCCAGGCCAACCAGGATACGTGGTAACCCTGCCCTAAGTCTTTACTTGTATAAATTAGAAAAAAAAAAAACCACTTTTTTTAGATGAAGAAGTGAGAAAAACATACTCACCACAAGGTGGATAAATTGTTAAAAACAATTTTAGAGGCACCACATATCTGGGCAGAAACACTAGAAATAAGTACTTTGGTCCCAAGAATTAGGAAAAGACAGCATCGCATGGCCTGGCTTCACAAGCCAATGAAGAGAAAGTTCACTTTGATTTCTGGGAGGACTCGGTCCTATCCTAGGGCATCAACTTGGAGATGCAGCACAGATGTTTGTCGGGTCTCCTAGTCACCTCTGCCAGGCATGTTTATGTAGTGTTTGGTCAGCCGCGTCATGTATGGTGGCCATCCTTGTGACCACAGGAGAACATAAACTTCAGGGGATATATTGAGACATCTGAGGAGCACAAATACTGTTTTAAAAAGTATACTGAAATAGTAAACTTACATTTAATTAAAAATAAACAGTGCCAGATTTGAAAATCAGCATGCTAAATACTTAAAAAGCTATATGGGAGACTATTTATAATATGAAGCAGGAGTAAGCATGTTTAAAGAAAAAACATTTGTGAACACCATGAAAGGCTCCTGGATTAAAACCGTGAAGTATGCCAAACAGGATAGGAAAGAGGAAAAAAAAAATCCCACTTTAGTACATTTATAAGGAAAATTAAGAACAGCACAAGGAAGAAATTCAAAAAGTCCAGAAAAAAATAGGTGAACTATAAATTAAAAAAAAGATGAACTCTAAATAGATAAAATATAAATCAGGTTTCTTGGTCACAAAGATAGGCCAGAAGGTAATGGAGTAATAACATCAGACTTTTAAATGAAAATAAGTGTGAACCTAGAATTTTACATCCTCCTAAATTACCATTTAAACACGAAATCACAATGAAGATAATTCTCAAACACACAAAGCATCAGAAGAGTTACCATATAAACACCTACTTTGAAAACGCTTGTGATGAAAATATGTCATTCATAACTAAATAAGTTCTGTAATATGCTATAAAATATATAGGAGGTAAAGTAATTATAACTTATTTTCTTAAAAATCAAATATACCAATTCAGAACCAAAATTCTTTTATTTATTTTTATTAAAATATATTTGGTTTACAATGTTTCTTCAATTTCTGTTGTACACCAAAAGTGACCCAGTCATGCATAGTTCCCTGTGCTGTATACTAGAACTCCATTGCCCATACATTCCAAATTTAACAGTTTGCATCCACCAACCCCAAACTCCACGTCCATCACACTCCCTCCCCCCTCCCCCTGGCAACCACAAGTCTGTTCTCCACGGCTGTGATTTGTAGATAGGATCATTTTTGTCATATTTTAGAGTCCACATATAACTGATATAATATGGTATTTATCTTTCTCTTTCTGACTTCACTTGGTATGAGAATCTCTAGTTGTACCCATATTGTTGCCAATGGCATTGTTTTATGGCTGAGTAGTATTCCTTTATAGCTATCTATCTATCTATCTATCTATCTAATCTCCCATATTTTCTTAATCCATTCATCTGTCAATGGATGTTTTGGTTGTTTCCTTGTCTTGGCTATTGTAAATAGTGCTGTGATGAAAAAGGTACATGTACCTTTTTGAACTAAATATAGAAACATCATATGATCCAGGATTCCCACTCCTGAGCATATATCCATACAAAAAAGAGCCAAAATTCTTAATGAGAAGTGTGGCTACATGAGTAGGTAAGGAGAGCCCAGAGGAAGAAAAAAAATCATGTTAGCTCACTTTTCTTGTCTAAAAAGCGTTATAAATTGATTTTTAAAATATTCATAGGAAGAAATGAATGTAGGCATAGGTCTTTATAAATTACATTTAACCAGTAGAAGAAAAAAATTAGGATGTATAACTTTCAAATAAAACAATCTATCCAATGAAAGGCCACATGTAAGGGGACATAAAGCAGAAAGAAAGGAAAGTCTAAGAAATAGAAGATATAAAGTTAAAAAGCCAAAATAAGTCCTAATGAAAGATTAATTACAGTAAATATAAATAAATTGAATTCAAATACCAGAAGACTGGATTAAAAATACAGAATTGAATGTGTTGTCTATCTGATTCATTTTTTAATAGGACAAAAAATTGATAATACAAAATTTATAAAGATATACCAATCAGGATGAACTGTAAGAAATCCAGTATAGTGATTTAAAACCAGATAAAATAAGATTTCCCTGGTATCTAAGAAGGTTAAGGATCTGGTGTAGGCACTGCTGTGTGGCTCAGGTCGCTGCTGTGGCACAGGTTCGATCCCTGGCCCAGGAACTTCTGCTTGTTGTGGGTGCAGCCAAAAAAATAATAAAATGAAATAAAATTAGATAAAATAGAATTTATGGTAAAATACATCATTAAACATAAAGAAATTATATATACTGGTAAAACAAACAATAGATCAAGAGTATATAACAATTATGAATATACATGTACCTAAGATAGATTGTAAAATATGTGATAAAACAACTGCTAGAAGCGTAAGGTAGACTTGAAAACTAAAAAAATGGAAAATAAAAAAAATCAGTATTTTAATGCAAGTTTCTTAAAAATGGATATATAAAGCAAAAAAATATAAAAATAAAAGTTTGAAAAATGCTATTAAGTACAAAGTGATTCAGAAAGAGCCTTACACTGAACAACAACAAACTTTTTTTTTCAAGTTATATGAGAACTTCAAAAAGTTATCATAAAGCAAGAGTAAGCACATTGTTTTAAAGAAACAATAACACATATAAAATATAGTCTCGTACAATAATATCATGGGCATAAAATTGAGAGCAAGATTAGATATAAATTAACTTCATATATGTGATTGTTAAAATCATTTAACATTTTAAATTTATAAAAAATAGATTTAAAAATCATATGCAATGACACAAGTTAAAGAGGAAATCAAGAAAAATGTGTAAATACTTTAAAACTAAATGGAAATGAAAACACTATTGGTAATGAAAACACCTGTGGAGTATGGAAGTTCCTGGCCAGGGACTGAATTGGAGCTGCAGTTGCAGCAATGCCAGATAGTTAACCCACTCTTCAGAGCTGGGGATTGAACCCACACTTCCACAGCAACCCGAACCACTTCAGAGACAATGTCAGATCTTTATCCCACTGTGCCACAACAGAACTCCAAAACACTACTTTAAGTTACAGTGGGTATTTTTGCAATGATCCCTTCAGTAAGTTATTAAACCAGAAAGCCGTGGTGTGGAAAACTCAAGGTGTATACAAGGGTACTTTAATTTTTTCAATTTTCTATCAAGGGAGAAAAGAAAATAGGTTTCATTGGTGGCAAATCAGATACAGATATTTCATTGAGATATATGCACCTTTAGGTTACTCAGAGAATGACCTTAAAAGAAGGAAGCTAAAAATTAGAAGTTAAAAAAAGTTAAAAGTTATTTAGAATGAGTTGTATTTGATGATTTTAAGTAAAGGCAATATTTGCAAAGTCATATAAAGACATACCTCAGAGATATTGCAGTTTCAGTTCCATAGCACCACCAGAAAAGGATTATCACAATGAAGCGAGTCACACTCATTTTTTGCTTTTCTGGTACATATGGGGTAAACATAACTTTCGTATGTCCCATCTCAAAAGCTTCTTATTCAGTGGGGTCTGGAATTCTTCTATGTTTAAAAACCTTTACAGATGATTCTGATACAATGTATAGCCATAATTTAAAGCTTCTGATTTACAGGAAATAATGCCTGATTATTTAATAGTTATATTAAAGGTTGTACTTCTGATGGATAAGTGTGCTGTCAAAATGCACTCCCCACTTGAAAAAAAAAGGAACTAGTACTCTCTACTGCCACTTGGTGGCAGCATACATATATTGCAAGGGCAATTATTGTAGGAGGCCAATTTACTAGAACATTTTAGAATTGGAAGACTGTATAGAGATCGTCTAGTCAAGCTTCCAACTTTTAAAGTTGTGAAAACTCAGGCCTACATAAATGAAACGATTTATCTCCAAGAACGTTAGTGAAAGAGTATGAAATAAAAAATATCTCTGAACTTTTAATTTAGTGCTATTTCTATTAATCTCAAGTATTAGCTCAAACTTCATTGTGACAGATTTGGAACTGAATTCTTGCTTGAATTTATTGGTTGCATGCCTTTTAGTAAGTTACTCAAACACTTTGAAACTTGCTTTTCACGAATGTAAAATGGTGAGCCTTGACTGATACAGAGTATGAGCTAGCCTAGAACTGTTCTTAACACACATAAGTACTTAAAAATTTTTGGCTCTCAACCCTCTTAAAAAAAAACCAAAAAAACCCTCTATTCACTTAACAGTAAAAGTGTCTTTTAGTTAGCAAACCACCCCAGAGTGGACAGTGTTTTGACAAGAAATGTGGTGTTCTTTTTCTTCCTGGGTTTTTTTATATCTGATCTTTGAACTGCATTTAAACATCAACATCTCTTATTTATACTGTATGAATGAATTTGATAGATGGATTTTTAAAAGAAATGTGCAAGAATTAAGCTGCCTTACTCTGAAGAAATATAATTTGATAGGGATGGGTAGAATCATAAACAATGTTTTGACAGGGAGTCCATGTTAAGTGTGAACAATCTGTACTCTCATTTTCCTATTAATTAGAATCTGGAGTTCCCTGGTGGCTCAGTGGGTTAAGGATACAGTATTGTCACTGCTGTGGTCTGTTGTTACAGCTGTGGCATGGGTATGATCCCTGGCCCAGGAACTTCTACATGCTGCAGGTGTGGCAAAAAAAAAAAAAAAAAAAAGGAATAACTAGAATCCTTTCAAAATTTGTTTTAGGAGTTTCCGTCATAGTTCAGCGTAAGTGAATCTGACTAGTATCCATGAGGATGCAGGTTTGATCCCTGGCCTCGCTCAGTGGGTTAAGGATCTGGCGCTGTGGTGAACTATAGTGTAGGTTGCGGATACGGCTAGGATCTGGCATTGCTGTGGCTGTGGCATAGCAGCTACAGCTCTGACTTGGCTCCTAGCCTGGGAACCTCCATATGCAGTGGGTGTGGCCCTAAAAAGCAAACAAACAAAAGCCTTTTAATATAAAGCAAATTTTTTTTGCACCATTTCCCAAACTTTTCATCATCATATTTGGTGAGGTTTCTGGGTGATTATCATTTTACAATAGTCCTCCATTTTCGCCTTCCTTAAATGCACTGGCCCAACAGATGTGCAATTAAAACACAGCTTCACTCTCAACAAACTTTTAATTTTGTATGCAAACAGTATGAAGAAAATTGGATCAAGGAATTTAGTCTTCAAAGTGAGTGGATTACTGATACACGATATGTCATGGATGAAACTAAGTAAAAAGTCAGATGCAAAGGCCACATGTTGTATTGTGCCATTTATATGAGATGTCCAATATAGGGAAATCCAGAGAAACTGAAAATATATTATTAATTTACCAGGGTTTGGAAGAGAGGGAAATAGGGGATTCTGTTCAAAATAGGTGTAAAGTGTCTTTTGGGGTGATGAAAATATCTTGAAACTAGATAGTGGTGATGGTTGTACAGCATTGTGAATGTACTAAATTCCACTGAATTATACAGTGAATTGTAAAATGATCAAAATAGTGAATTTTATGTTATGTTTATTTTACTACAATAAAAAGGAGAAAGCATTAGGCAAAGGACTTTGTGTTTGGAAAAGTAAGGTGAATTGGCCAAGAAAAAGACAACTCTACCATTGAATTTTCCCTCAGCTTTCCCATTGCATGGGTCCTTAGCAAAAAAGTAGCCTGAACCTATAGATGATATTCTTTCATCACATTCCAGGGAAGAGTAAAGATAAATAAAATCCAGCCATTCTGACTGGCCAGTGGGAACCTGCTGTACAGCACAAGGAACTCTACCCAATGTTTTGTGATAATCTATATGGGAAAATAATCTGAAAAAGGATGGATGTGTATATATACACAGCTGAATTTCATTGTACAGCAGAAATTATCACAACATTGTAAATCAACTATATGTCAAAAAAACTTTAAACAATGAAATAAAAACCTAACCATTCCTCTTTAGCATGTCCATGACACTCCTTTGGTTACCGTTCTGCTCAAATTATGAGGACATTTAAATTTAGGTTTCCTCTACTCTAGTCCTTTACTTACCGTTCATTTATACATGTAGACAAGAAATCCTTGATTCAGTGGACCCTGTAATGCTGGTTGTTTTCAGTCTTATGTAAGGAAAAGGAAATGTGTTTAATCAGGGCATATTTTCACACTTTGGTGTTAGCAGCAGATTATGCTCAGTTTATAGGACAGTGGGGAGACAGGGCCCGGACATTCTGGAAAGAACTGTGTAAGGAAGGGACTCACCGAATAAGATGCCTTACTTCTCTGGAAGGATGGGGCACCATGCTGCTCAATAGATACTGATAAGGTTTTAGTTTGCTTGTCCAGAGTTTCTACCACCTTCCACTGCACCACATCCTTATCCCATAGGATACATCCCTGAGCATGTAATCAAAACAACCCAGAGGAGTGCTACCACTTCCATAGAAGCCTACCATAGCTTCAGCGGAACCAGACTCACACCTTTTTGAAGGCAAGATCTGTGTTGTCTGCACTGGAACACGTGACCCATACTTTGAACTTCTCCTTGGCTTCCTTATGGAGGCCCTGGATGAGATGTTGGAAAGTGGGCCTGCTCTCCTCCAGTTGGGTTCCCAGGTCTTTGACGATTGGAGGATGGATCTCAGCCTCCACGTAAACTTATGAGACAGGGACAACATCTCAAGTGGAACCTCAAAAAAAAAAAAAATCGATCACACTCCATGATTCTACAGGCCAACCTCTGAGCCAGATCCTCCCTGAGGTCCTTTTGATACAGTTTCCTGGTGGCGTATTTCTTCTGCACGACTCTGGGGAAGCTTGCTTTCTTCAATAAATTCAGGCGAAAGAGGGAGGGAGCCAGACAGCCAAGTTCATCGGTATCATTTGATCTGTCCACCACATTGACCATGTTGTTGAGAAAGCACAGAAGCGTCTGCAGCCCTCCCTGTTCTCATGGGCAGGCCACAGGACAGTGGCCTGCACTGCTTGCAGCCGTTGCTCTTTGGGGACATATTGATAGATGTGGAGGAAGGTCTTGCAGAGCTTGTTGGTGGAAAGAGGCTCAGGGAGGTCCTGGAAGAACTGTTTTACCGTTTCTACCGCATTGTAAGTAGACTGGTCCTTGTAGCTGACGTTCTCAGGGGAGCGCTTGTTCACTTGAAATAAGGCATGGATTTGAGATTTCACACCTGGTTTGCGAAAAAGAGCCACCTGATGGAGGCAGTTGTTGCCTAGATTCCTCAGTGCTTGCTGGATACTCTCTGACAGGGCCTGCCCTGTTCAGAACATGAACAATGAGAGGAATGCCGAAAACAGCCTTGTCTTTGTAATCAGGAACTTTCATCCTCTTCATGAACTTGGCAATGCCCATGTCCAGCTGCATTTGCTGGACATGAGTGCTTTTCCATGATGGCCATGAGGCGATGTAACAAGAATCAATGGCACAGGTTCAGCTGGCAGGCTGGCGATTGCTGATGGGAGTCAACACGTGGACCACTGAGGCTGGTGTGCGAGCTGGAAGCTGTTCTCTGGAGTAGCCTGTTGGGCCTAGTAGGCCCCAGCTCCAGAGTCCTTTGTTTCGCTGACCCCAGTGGCCTCTGGTTCATTAAGAGATGCTCCATTTCTTTGCACACCACTGGATGTTTTCTGATCCTCTGAGACAGAGTTGCCTTGTAAATCTCAGACAATCTGATTAGGAGAGAGGAAGGGGCAGAAGACAGCTTCTCCAGTCAATGCACTGTGGCTCTGCAGTTCAGGTCACACTCTAACTGGATATTTTCCTTTTCCTTTTAGCCTTCCTATCAGGTCTTCTGTTTGTAGTCCGCCCCCCCTCTTTCAGGTGGGGAAGACACTAATTAGCTGCTTTTTTTTTTTGGAGAAAAACTATTGTTTTAGATTTCTTGTTGGTAAATGTTATTGATTTACTGCCAAATGAGCTTTGGTGGTTGATGTAGAGGGTCTCTCGGTAATTTAACTTTTTCAGTTTTAAGTGTAATAGCTTCTTTGTTTAAGTTGGCTTTTACTGGTTGCTTCAAGCTTTGCTCTTGGCTTTTTGACAGGGGACTGAATAGCACCACATTTCATTTGAGATTCCAATAAATAAAGGATCCCATGTCCTCCTGGAGACTTTTTGATGATTTTCCTTTGTGCCCTGTAGTAGCCAGACGAGGATTCCAGGAAAAAGGCATGTAAATGAATATCAGTAACCTGATATTTTTAGAATTTGCTTTGCCATGCTCCTGGTCTCATTCTACTTATTGAATCAGATAACTTTACAGAACACTAGCTATATATATATATGCATATATACATATGCACACACATATATATAAGTATGTATTATATTAATATACATTTATATATAACATATAGCCTATATAAAATATATAGTGTATAAATATATTAATGCAATGTAATGTTTTGTATATTAATATATTCATAATATTAATATATTCTATTATATTGATTACAGAATAATTATATCATAATATGATATGTAAATATATAATTGTTAAATCTGATATATTTAATATATATTCCACATAACACAAAATATATGAATTATAATATAGTTACATTATATGGTAACTGTGTTATATAAATATATATAAACATACTTATATATAATACAAAATATGTATTAATTATAATACAGTTACATTATATAACTATAGTATATATATTTATATATAAACATATTTATATATTTTAACTATATATTACACATATAAGTACAAATAGATATCTAGTGATATATATATAAACTAGAATTTAAACAAGGGACAGGGATCTTTTAAAAGGCCGGGTGGAGTCTGTAAACATTTAAAAAAATATTTGTCATTGTTTAAGCCAAAAACTCAATGGTTATGTAAAACATCAGATTAATCGTGGAGTAGAGTAAAATTATGGTATTTTTAATAATGTGGCAGATCAGATTTTCTGCCTACTTATATAAGTAGATTGATTCTGAAAAAATATACCTTATATTACTGACCCTGTAATAGGTAAGGGATATTTTAAAGGGCTTCTCTCCAAAAAAAGAAAAAAAAAGAGAAATAGCAGAAGATATAGATCGTCTAGGGGGAAAAATGTCAATATTTTCATTGTTTTGGGTGAAATAAGCCTTAGGTTAGCAATAATGTTGAGGAGCTGACTCTTAGTTACACTAAACTGAAATCTTTTAAAAGATTTAAATATTTATAACTAAAAATTTTATTAAAATTAATGACCAAGTGTTTTAATTGACATCAGCAGAGCAAAACAATAAATCCTGAAAACATAGAAAATATAGATAGTAAAGATATGAGCATAACTTAACAGAAAAGAAAAAAGTATAATTTAGGTGATTTCGTAGGTCAAAATGATACTCTTTTTTTAAATTTTTTTATTTTTTAGGGCCACATCCATGGCATGTGGAGGTTCCCATGCTAGGGGTCTAATCAGAGCTACAAGCCGCCAGCCTATGCCACAGCCACAGCAACGTGGGATCCGAGCCGCGTCTGCAACCTACACCACAGCTCACAGCAACACCAGATCTTAACCCACTGAGTGAGGCCAGGGATCAAACGCGCAAACTTATGGTTCCTAGTTGGATTTGTTTCTGCTGTGCCATGATGGGAAATCCAACAAATTAATATTCTTTGAAAATATTTAAAAATCACTTTGATTAAGAAACAGAAAAATAAATAATATACAGAAAGTATCAGGATAATTTTATAGCAGAGAGTACAAGCAGAGAATATAAGAAATGCCAGTAAATTTGAATATTTTTGTAAAATGGATAATTTCCTAGCTCCTAAAGTTTACAAAAACTGACACAAGAGGAAATATATAGCTGGAGTTCTTTAAACATTAGTTAAGTCAATAGTTTACAGTCACCCTACAAGAAAATACCAGATTAAGAAAATGGCCGAATAGAAAGACTGGAGCTCAACTTCTCTCCCAAAAAACAACAAAACTACAACCAAATGCCAAACAACCTTCAACCAAATGGACTGTAAACTTCCAAAAAAGATATTCTACTCCAGAAAACAAAGAAGAGACCACATCAAGAGGTAGGAGAGGCGATTACATGATAGAAGCAACCCCATACCTCCCGGATGGGAAGCCACACACTGGAAAGTAACTGTATCGCAGAGACTCAGCTACAGGACTGAGAGTTCTGAGCCCTACGTCAAATCCCCACGCCTGGGGATCGGGCACAGGGAGAAAGAGCCAACGGAGCATGTGGCATTGAAGGCCAGTAGGGCTTGTGTGCAGGAGCTCAACAGGACTTGGGGAAAGAGGAGACCCCATTCTTGAAAGGTGCACACAGACTTTCACGTGCACTGGGTCCCAGGGCAAAGCAATGTCTCCATAGGAATCCAGGTAGAACCTGACTGCAATTCTTGGAGGATCTCCTGGGAAAATAGAGGTGACTGTGGCTTGTTGTGTGGGAAGGACATTGGAGGTGATGCTCTTGGGGACATTCATCAGCCTGCATTTCTCTGGAGGTGGCCATTTCTGGGAAAATCTGGTCCCTCCCATCAGCGCTGAGAAGCTCCAGGCCAAACAACAATCCAGGTGGGACCACAGCTCCACCCATCAGTAAACAGGCTGCCTAAAGACCCCTCAGGCACACAGCCAGCCTCTAATCTCACCCAGAGACAAAGCACCACCCATCAGAAGAATAGGAATCCTCTCAGCCTACCAGTGGGCAGGCACCAGTCCCTCCCATCAGGAAGCCTACAGCAAGCCAGCCCTCCATACCAACTTTAGCCACAGGGAAGGCAAAGACCAGAACTAAGAGAGGCTACAATTCTATTGTCTACAAAAAGGTCACCACACCAAAAACCTATGAAAATGAAAAGACAGAAAACTCTAACTGAGATAAGGGAGAAAGAAAAAAGCCCAGAAAAAGAGCTCAGTGATGAGGAAATTATCAGCCTCCCAGAAAGAGACTTTAGACTGTTGATGCTGAAGATGATGCAAGGCATAGGAAACAAACCAGAGGCAAAGATTGATAATTTACAGGAAACACTGAGCAAAGAAATACGAGATGTAAAAATTAAACAAGAAGAGATGCAAAATACAATAACTGAAATAAAAAATTCATTTGAAGCCAAGAAACAGTAGAATACAGGAGGCAGAAGAATGAATCAGCAAGGTGGAGGACAGGCTTTGGAAATCACTAGTGCAGGAGAGAAAAGAGATAAAATATTGAAACGAAGTGAGGAGACTCTTAGAGAATTCTGGATAATGTTAAATGCACCAACATCCATATTATAGGTGTGTCAGAGGGAGAAGAGAGAGAGAAGGGGACAGAATAAATATTCGAAGAGATAATAGCCGAAAACTTCCCTAATATGGGAAAGGAACCACTCACTCAAATCCAGGAAGTGCAACAAGTACCATATAAAATAAACCCAAGAAGGAACACCCCTAGACACATATTAATCAAAATGACCAAAATTAAAGACAAAGAGAAAATCTTGAAAGCAGCTAGAGAAAAGAAACAAATGGCATACAAGGGAACCCCAATAAGGTTGTCAGCAGATTTTTCATCTGAAACTCTGCAGGCCAGAAGGGAGTGGCATGATATATTTAATGTGATGAAAGGGAAAAACTTCCAACCAAGATTACTTTATCCAGCAAGGCTCTCATTCAGATTTGAAGGAGAGGCCAAAACCTTTACAGAGAAGCAAAAGCTAAGAGATTTCTGCAACACTAAACCAGCTTTACAACAAATCCTAAAGGAACTTCTCTAGGCAGAAAAGAAAAGGCCACAACCAGAATCAAAAACACCACAAATGACAAGGCTCACAAGTAAAGGCATATATACAGTAAAGATACTAAATCATCCATGCACAGTTACGCTACCAAAACCAGAAATCATGAGAAGAGAGCACAAATGCAAGACACTGGAGGTGCACTTGCAATTAAGAAACCAACAACTGAAAGCAATCTCATTTATATATAGACTCCTATATCAAAACTTCAGGGTAACCAAAAATCTACAATTGATGCACACACAAATAAGAAAAATCAACTCAAATACAACATTAAAGGTAGTCATCTTGTGAGAAGAGACAACAAGAGAATAAGGGAAGAAAAAAGAGCAACAAATCCCCAAACAGTTACTACAATGGCAATCAGAACATACATAGCAATAATTGCCTTAAATGTTAATGGACTGAATGCCCCAACCAAAAGACATAGACTAGCTGAATGGATACAAAACAAGACCCATATATATGCTTTCTTCAAGAGACCCACTTCACTTTAGTGACACATACAAATTGAAAGTGAGAGCATGGAAGAAAATATTCCATGCAAACGGGCATCAAAATAAAGCCAGAGTAGCAATACCCCTATCAGACAAAATAGACCTTACAATGAAGAACATTTTAAGAGACAAGGAAGGGCACTACATGATGATCAAAGATCAATCCAAAAGAGGGTATAACAATTTTAAATATCTATGCACCCAACATAGGATCACCACAATATATAAGGCAACTGCTAACAACCTTAAAAGGAGAAATCAACAATAACGCAATCATAGAGGGGGACTTTAACATCCCACTTACAGCAATGGATAGATCATCTAGACAGAAAATCAATAAGGAAACACAGGCCCTGAACGAAGCATTAGATCAGGTGGACTTAATAGGTATCTATAGGACATTCCATTCGAAAGCAACAGAATACACATTCTTCTCAAGTGTGCATGGCACGTTCTCTAAGATTGGTCACATCCTGGGCTACAAATCAAGCCTCAGTAACTTTAAGAAAATTGAAATCACTTCAAGCATCTTTTCTGACCACAATGCTTTGTGACTGGAAATCAACAAGAAAAAAAAATGGCAAAAAATAGAAACACTTGGAGACTAAACAACATGCTACTAAACAACCAATGGATCACTGAAGAAATCAAAGAGAAAATTAAAAAATACCTAGAAGCAAATGACAACAAAGATACGACAGTCCAAAACCTCTGGGATGCAGCAAAAGCAGTTCTAAGAGGAAAGTTTATAGCAATACAAGCCAACCTCAGGAAACAAGAAACAGCTCAAATAAACAACCCAGCTTTACATCTAAAGCAGCTAGAGAGGAAAGAACTGACAAGACCTAAAGTTAGTAGAAGAAAAGACCTCATAAATTTCAGAGTAGAAATCAATGAAATAGAAATGATGAAAACAATAGAAAAGATCAATGAAACTAAAAGCTGGTTCTTTGAAAAGATCAACAAAATTGATAAACTCTTAGCCAGAGTTATCAAGAAAAAAGAGCACACAAATCAATAAAATTAGAAATTAAAATGGAGGGGTAACGACAGACATCACAGAAATACAAAGGATCATAAGAGACTACTATATGCAACTCTATGGCAATAAAAGAGAAAACCTAGAAGAAATGGACATATTTTTAGAAAAGAACAATCTCCCAAGACTAAACCAAGATGAAATAGAAAATTATGAATAGACCGATCACAAGTTCTTAAATTAAAACTGTGATTAAAAAACGTTCCAACAAGCAAAAGTCCAGGACCAGATGGCTTCACGAGCAAATTGTATCAGACGTTTAGAGAAGAGCTAATACCTATCCTTCTGAAACTCTTCCAAAAAATTGAAGAGGAAGGGACACTCCCAAACTCATTCTATGAGGCAACCATCACCCTGATACCAAAACAAGACAAAGATCCCTCAAAAACAGAAAATTACAGGCCAATGTCACTGATGAACATGGATGCAAAAATCCAAGCAAAAATCCGAGTCAACCGAATCCAACAATACATTAAGAGGATTGTACATCACGATCAAGTGGGATTTATCCCAGGATGCAAGGATTCTTCAATATCCGCAAATGAATCAGTGTGATACACCATATTAACAAACTGAAGAATAAAAAACATATGATCCTCTCCATAGATGCAGAAAAAGCCTTTGACAAAATCCAACACACATTTCTGATACAAGCCCTTCAGAAAGTGCACACAGGGGGAACCTACCTCAACAAAATAAAGGCCATCTATGACAAGCCCAGAGCTCACATCATTCTTAATGTTGAAAAGCTAAAAAATTCCAACTGAGATCAGGAGCAAGACAGGGATGTCCACTCTCGCCACCACTGTTCAACATAGTTTTGGAAGTCCTAGCCACAACAATCAGAGAAGTAAAAGACATAAAAGGAATCCAGTTTGGAAAGGAAGAAGTAAAACTATCACTATTTGCAGATGACATGATCCTATACCTAGAGAATCCTAAAGACCCTACCAGAAAACTGTTAGAGCTCATCAATGAATTTGGCAAAGTTACAGGATACAAAATTAATACACAGAAATTAATGGCATTTCTATATAGTAACAATGAAAGATCAGAAAGAGAAATTAGGGAAGCAATCCCATTTACCATTGCATCAAAAAGAATCAAATACTTAGGAATAAACTTACCTCAAGAGACAAAAGACCTGTACTCTGAAAACTATAAGATGCTGATGAAAGAAATCAAGGATGACAGAAACAGATGGAGAGACATACCATGCTCTTGGATTGGAAGAGTCAATACTATCAAAATGACTATACTACCCAAGGCAATCTATATATTCAAGGCAACCCCTATAAAATTACCAAGGACATTTTTCACAGAACTAGGACAAAATATTTTAAAGTTTGTTTGGAAACACAAAAAAGCCCAGAAGAGCCAAAAACATCCTGAAAAAGAAAAATGGAGCTGGAGGAATCAAGTTCCATGACTTCAGACTCTACTACAAAGCTATAGTCATCAAAACCATATGGTACTGGCACAAAGACAGAAATATAGATCAGTGGAACATGATAGAAAGCCCAGAATTAAACCCACACATCTATAGTCAACTATCTATGACAAAGGAGGCAAGAATATGCATTGGAGAAAAGACAGCCTCTTCAATAAGTGGTGCTGGGAAAACTGGACAGTCACATGTTAAATAATGAAACTAGAACACTTCCTAACACCATGCAGAAAAACAAACTCAAAATGGATTAAAGATCTAGATACAAGACCAGATACTATAAAACTCTTAGAGGAAAACATAGGCCAAACACTCTCTGACATAAATGATAGCAACATCTTCTCAGATCTATCTGTCAGAGTAAAGACAATAAAAGGAAAAATAAACAAATGGTACTTAATTAAACTTCAAAGTTTCTGCACAGCAAAGGAAACCCTAAACAAAATGAAAAGACAACCCACAGAATGGGAGAAAATATTTGCAAATGAATCGACTGATAAGGGATCAATTTCCAAAATTTACAAACACCTCCTACAGCTCAATACCAAAAAAACAAACAACCCCGTTAAAAAAAGGGCAGAGGATCTAAACAGGCAATTCTCCAAGGAAGACATGCAGATGGCCAAAAAAAACACATGAAAAGATGTTCAGCATCACTCGTTATTAGAGAAATGCAAATCAAAACGACTATGAGGGTACCACCTTAAACCAGCCAGAATGGCCATCATCAAAAAGTCTACAAATAATAAGTGCTGGAGAGGGTCTGGAGAAAAAGGATCCCTATTACACTGTTGGTAGAAATGCAAATTGGTGCAACCACTGTGAAAAACATTTTGGAGATTCCTTAGAAAACTAAAAATAGGATTACCATTTGATCCAGCAATCCCACTCCTGGGCATCTATCCAGCAGAAACCATGACTCGAAAAGACACATGTACTCCAGTGTTCATTACAGCACCCCAGTCAATAGCCAGGTCATGGAAACAACCTAAATGCCCATCAACAGAGGAGTGGATAGGGAAGATGTGGTACATACACACAATGGAATGCTACTCAGCCATTGAAAGGAACGAAATCACAACATTTATTATAGCAACATGGATGTACCTAGAAATTACCATGCGAAGAGAAACCATTCAGACAATTAGCTCAACATCCAATGCTACTGCTTACATGTGGAAACTAAAAAAAGGACACAATGAACTTCTTTGCAGAACAGATAATGACTCGCAGACTTTTGAAAACCTGTGGTTTCCGAATAAGACAATCTGGTGGGTGAGTGGATGCACTGAGGGTTTGGGACGGAAATGCTATCAAATTGAATTGTGCTGATTTTTGTACACCTATAATTGTAATAAAATTCATTAAGCAATGAAAAAAAAGAAAATACCAGACTAAGAGCATTTGGGAGGTAAACTCTGTCAAACGTCTATAAACAGATAACATCGATATTAATAGAGAAAATTTCCTAGAGAGTAGTAGAAGAAAGAATGCTCCTTTTTTCATCTTATAACGTCTGTACAACCTTGATTCTAAATATAGATAAAGAGGAGTTCCCTTCGTGGCTCAGTGGTTAACGAATCCGACTAAGAACCATGAGGTTGTGGGTTCGATCCCTGGCCTTTCTCAGTGTGTTAAGGATCCGGCGTTGCCGTGAGCTGTGGTGTAGGTTGCAGATGCGGCTCGGATCCTGCATTGCTGTGGCTGTGGCGAAGGCCGGCGGCTACAGCTCCTGTTAGACCCCTAGCCTGGGAACCTCCATATGCCGTGGGTGCGGCTCTACATAAAGGCAAAAAGACAAAAAATAATATATATCTATATATCTATATATATAGATAAAGACTCTCAGAAAAAAGAAACCTGCAGGTTAAATTTACTTTAAATATAAAGGCAAATTTTTTTTTATTTTTTGAAAGTTTGTATTGTAGTTGATTTACAATGATCTGTCAATTTCTGCTATACAGCAAAGTGACCACTTTATGTATGTTCTTTTTCTTATATTATCTTCTATTTTTTCTTTCTCAGGTGATTGGATATAGTTCCCTCTGCTATGCAGCAACACCTCATTGCTAATCCATTCTAAATGTCGTAGTTTTCATCTAAAAACCTCAAACTCCCAGTCCACCCATACCCTCTCCTTCCCCCTTGGCAACCACAGGTCTGCTCTCCACGCCTGTAAATCTGTTTCTGTTCTTGAGATAGGTTCAACTGTGTCATATTTTAGATTCCACATACGTGATATCATGTGATTTTTGTCTTTCTCCTTCGGACTTACTTCATTTAGTATGAGACTCTCTAGTTGCATCAAATGGCATTATACTCTTCTTTTTATGGCTGAGTAGTTCTGTTGTGTATATATCCTGGTCCCATCACTGACTATCCACACAAACTTAGAAATGTTAGCTTTAGTTTTCTGATTGCTGGAGTCTTACCTAAGACATGGAAGCAAAATAGAACCTTCTCCCAGGGATAGCAGGAGGTTTAAAGGAGTAAATATGTAAACTTCTTAGGACAGTGCCCAGTATGAGAGATAAATCTAAGACAAATGAAAAAAATTAAAAGTTTTGAGTTAAATCTATATATTTCTTACATTAAACCACCTCTGCATTCATCAGATGACACCAACTATGTCATGCTTTTTCTCACTCCAGTGAACTAGGTAGCTAATATTTTTAAAAAATTTGCTTTTGATGTGGTAACTCATAATATGACTGTATTTGGAGATAAGGCCCTTAAACAGGTAACTAAGTTAAAAATGAGTTCATACGGATAGGCCCTAATCCAGTATTACTGGTGTCCTTATAGAGAGAGACTGTTAAGACACAGACTTGCATTGAGAGAAGACTGTGGGAAGACAAAGGGAAAGATGGTTATCTACAGGCCAAGAAGAGAGGCCTCCAGAAGAAATCAACTCTGTTGATACCTTATCTCAGACTTCTCTCCTCTAGAACCGTAAGTAAGTTAATTTGTTAATTTACTAAGTCTGTATTACTTTGTCATAGGAGCTCTAGGAAACTAATACATCTTTTTAATGCCTTCCTTGTCGTAGGTTGAAAGTTCAGTATTTGACATAATAGCTAGAAAACAAAAATAACATCTAAATTTCTTGTTATAGTCTTTCTTCCCCATTCTCGTTGCTAATAATTTCCCTATTTGGGTCTGTTTTCTGTATCTTATAAGTAGAGTGTTATGCTCATTCCTAGTTCTACTTATTCTTAATCTTTTTTTTTTGTCTTTTTTGGGCCACAGCTGCAGCATATGGAAGTTCCCAGGCTAGGGGTCCAATCAAAGCTGTAGCTGCTGGCCTGTGCCACCAGATATGAGCCACTTTTGCAACCTACACCACAGCTCATGGTAGCACCAGATCCTTAACTCACTGAACAAGGCCAGGGATCGAACACACATCTTCATGGATACTACTTGGGTTAGTTACCACTGAGCCACGATGAGAACTTCCTTAACCCTAATTGTAATATACAGTAAATATGCAAATACTGAATAGATTTTGGAGAAGTGTCACACATCTTTTGGGGTGTGTGTGTGTGTTCATATGTGTGTATTCACATAATTTGTATTTTGTCTCTTTTCTTTTTTTGGTGTGATCTAAGACTCTCTACTTTTGTGTCTAGTACACTTGAATACTAATCACTGCATTTAATTCACCAAAAATTGTCAAAAAATAGTAATATGGGGAAAGACTGATAAGAGAGTGATATAGAGAAAAGAAAAATCAATTGGGGAAGGGTAGGACTGTGAACTGTAGGATCTTATTAATAAGGTTATGTTAGTCTAGAGGAAATGACAATAAATATCATTTATGAGCCCACTGGTATTTACTGACTATTAGATACATCCCTGAGTTCTGTTCTTAGATTCCACCTGTATGATTATTCATGTCTGGAAGTATTATTTGAATAACTACAGTCACTTAATGGAAAATTAATATATCTTTAGAGAGTCAACAGTATTTTTTCTGTCTGATTAAAAAGCAATATTGACTGTCTCTTTGAAAAACTCAGTCATATTTCTAAGTAGGAAAGCAATGGCTATTAAAAGTAGATGGTGTAAAGAGATGCGCAGAAGCTTTGGTAATAGTTATAATTGGAGTCAATTCTCACTTCTACCACTTATCAGCTGGAAAACCTAGGGCAAGTTTTGTATCTCCCTGGAAAGTCACTTAATTCTCTCCCTAAAATGGCATAATAGCCATTATAGCATCCTTTTAAGAGTTTTAAATGTTATTGAAATAAAAGTACACAATATATGGAAAAGTATGTGTTCCTTAATTTGACTTTTCATTTCTTTAGTACCCTGACCCCCATCACATACAGAAAAATTATTTTTTTTTACAACAAATACTTCATAATTCTAAAGTTCAAGCATTAAAATTAAGATAATCAAATGGCTTACTATCATATAATTAGAAGGAAAAATTAGGTGTTCACAAGAGTTCCAAATTAGAACACACATTTTTAGTAGACACCTATTTATGTATGTGACTATGTTGTTGACAGTAAAGAATTAAATTTAAAAGATTTAATTCTTTCACTTTTAACACTTTATATTATTAGTTTACAAAAAATATACTGACCCATACTGAATTTTCATTATTGGAGATTTTGCCTTTTGAATATTTTCATTCAAATTCCTACAGGCAATGGAGCAGTGAATTCAGTATAGAAAACAAAAAACACTGCATTCAAACAAAACTCTCTCTCTCTTTCTCTCTCTCTCTCTCTCTCTATATATATATACACACACACACAATATATATAGTATTATATGTAAACTATGTATTACTATGGTACTACATATAAATATATATATATATATATATATATATATATATATATATATATATATATATCCTATCGTGTTCCAGAAAGCATTGTGCTAGCTTATTGGAATACATACACACTACCCAATATAATGATGAAAATATTTAATATAAACAGGGCCAGGGAAACAGGTGGGATGTGAAGAAAAGACAGGGAAATGTGAACAGGAGGAAATGTAGTTAATTGAGTTATATCGCTATTTTGACTTTAAGATTCTATGTGGATAAAACAACATGGTAAGTAATTGGTTACAAAGTCGCATTATTTGAAGGTGCCAGACTGCATGTTAACAGTTTGACAACAAGGGACAGCACACAAAAACTATTCAAAGGAAAAGACTTTTAAATCATTTTAGCTTGAAACCTTTTAGAGCAAGTATAATGAGCCATGCACACACTTCAACACTGGACATGTTAATCACATATTCAAATTATATCTTAAAGACATTGGAAATACTTGGCATCTATGACTCTAACATCTAAAACTGATCTGCGATGTGTAAAACTCCAAAGGTATTTATATCCACTCTTCAGCATCTGAACAGGAAAACAAAATTTTTTGGCATTGTTAATAAAGAATAAAGTAAATAGAAAGATACACGAAAGACAAAACACTGAGGGATTGTATTAACAAAACAAATCAAACTAAATTCTGGTGCTCTGATGGCTATGATTGCACACACTCCATGGAAATAGCCCAGCATAAATATTGGCCCAGGAGAAAGGGTGCTGCCAGGCCCATCACAATGTAATGTTCTTTTAAATGTTCCTTTCAAGGCTGGCTCCACTCAACACTTAATGTAGGAAATCTTCCCATCAGGTAGAACCACAGTGATTGACTAAGAAATTCACACACTAATGAATAAATGATGCACATGAATTAGCATCATTTCCCTTCCTATCCCTGACCACAGGAAAAAAATCATACACTCCGTGTCAGTGTCTTCTTTTACACTTTTCTAAATGATAAATTATGTTTTTCATTTCTTTTTATCATGTGTGACAGGCTTGATGGGAAATGGCTACCAATGGTTCTGTTATTGATTTCTACCTTCATTTCACTGTGGCTAAAGAAGATAGTTTTTATGCTTTCGATTTCTTGTAAAAGTAAAAATGTATTGTTACTTGTATTGTGGTCTAACATGTAGTCTATTCTAGAGAATGGTCTATGTATGTTTGAGGAAAATGTGTATTTTGCTGTTGTTGAATGGATTGATCTATATATGTCTGTCAGATTTAGTTTGTTGTTTATGTTATTCATTCCCCCATATGTCTTTTGATCTTCTGATTAGATGTTTTAATCCATTATTGAAAGCAATATTTTGATCTTCAGTGTTATTTTAGAACTGTTTCTTCCTTCATTTGTGTCAATGTTTGTTTCATGTTTTGGGGTTGTTTGGTACACATATGTTTATAGTTATATCATTTTGTTAGATTGACCTTGATATCAATATATAATTCTATCCTTTGCCTCTTATTAAAGGTTTTTGTTGTTGTTGTTTGTATTAATGTAGCCACCCCAGATCTTATTTTGGTTACTATTTGGATGGGCTATTTTATTCCATGCTTTAACTTTCAAATGACTTGTGTCTTTTGATCTCAAGTGAGTTTTTTTTTTGTAGAGAGCCTATAATTGGATCATTTTTAAAAACTCTGCCAAGGTTTACCTTTTAATTGGCAAGCTTAATCTGCTAACTTTTTGAAAAATTGCTGATGAAGAACTTAATACTCTAGCTTCCTGTTTGTTTTCTGTATGTCTTATACATTCTTTTCCCTTCATTTACTCCATTACTGCCTTCTTCTGTGCCTAGTTAATTTTTTTTGTAGTAAACTCTTTTGAATTTCCTTTTAAAAAAATCTATTGGTATTTTCTTTGTAGTTATCAAGATTATATTTGCCATTCTAAAGTTAACACAATATAATTTGAATTGAAACCAGTTTAACTTCAATAGCATACAAAAACTCTCTTCCTATGCAGTGCCACTTCTCCTCTTTTCATTATTATTTTTTCTTTTTTTGGGGGGGGCTGTCCCACAGCATATGGAGTTCCTGGGACAGGGATAAGGTCCAAGGAACAGTGGCAGCCTAATTCTGCAGCTGTGGCAACTCCAGATCCTTAGCCTACTGTGCCGGCCCAGGGAGTGCATCTGCATCTCGGTACTCCAGAGATACTGCTGATCCATTGTGCCACGGTGGGAACTCCCCTCATCTTTACATTATTGTTGTCACAAATTGCATCTTTATACATTGTGTGTCCAATAACATTGATTTATAATTATTATATGCAGTTGTATTTTAAATTATGTAAGAAATAAGTGAAGTTACAAACCAATAATACAATACTGGATTTAATATTTGCCCATGCAATATATCTGGACAAAACTACAGTTCAAAAAGATATGCATCTGTATGTTCATGGCAGCACTATTTACAATAGCCAAATATGGAAACAACCTAAATGTGCATTGAAGGATGAATGAAGAAGATGTGATGCTTATACACAATGGAGTATTACTCAGCCATAAGAAAGAACAACATAATGCCATTTGCAGCAAAATGAATACAACTAGAGAATATCCTACTAAGTGAAGTAATTCAGAAAAAGAAAGACAAATACCATATGATATCACTTATATGTGGAATCTAAAATATGGCACAGATGAACCTATTTAACAGAAACAGACTACAGATAAGGCGATCAGACTTGTGGTTGCCAGGTGGGAGGGAGTCCGTGGATGGGAAGTTTGGGGTTAGTAGATGGAAACAAGTACATTTAGAGTGGATGAGCAGTGAGGTCCTGCTGTATAACTCAAGGAACTATATCCAATCACTTGTGATAAAACATAATAGAAGATAGGGGAGTTTCCACTGTGGCTCAGCAGAAATGAATCTGACTAGTACCCATGAGGACCCAGGCTCTATTCCTGCCCTCACTCAGTGGGTTGGGAATCTGGCATTTCTGTGAGCTGTGGTGTGGGTCACAGACGCAGCTCAGATCTGGTGTTTCTGTGGCTGTGGTGTAGGCCAGTGGCTGCAGCTCTGATTTGACCCCTAGCCTGGGAACCTCCATATTGCCACGGGTGCTGCCCTAAGAAGTAAAAAAAAAAAAAAATGGAAGATACTATGAGAAGAATATATATATATATACATATATGTATACATACATATATGTATGTATGTATGTAAACTGGGTCACTTTGCTTTACAGCAGAAATTGACAAAACATTGTAAATCATGTATACCAAAATTTTTTTAAAAATTGCCCATATATTTATCTTTACTTGAGAACTCTCTTTATACAGCTTTGAGTTACTGTCTAATGTTCTTTCAACTTGAAGGAGAGTGGGAGAACCTGATTTCCACAGATACCACATTATAATATTTGAATGCCAAATTAAAAAAAAAAAGAATGACAAGTTATACAAAGACACGTGAAAGCATGGTCCATTTAGAAATAAAATTAACGGACAGAAACCATCCATAAAGAAGCCCAGAATTTTCTCCATTTTATATTCTTGCCTCCTTTGCTATCAGTTAATTAACTATAAGTGCATGTGTTTTATTTCTGGGCCCTCTACTACATTACATTGTGTCTGTCTTTTTGCCAGTATCACAAAGTTTTTAATTATTGCAGCTTTGTAGTATATAGCCTAAAGTCAGGAAGTGTGGTTCCTCCAGGTCTGTTCCTCTTTTTCAAGACTGTTTTGGCTATTTTAGGGTCTTTGGTTTTTCCATGTAAATTTTAAAATTATTTGTTCTCGATCTGTAAAAAGTGCCCTTAGTATTTTGCTAAAGAGTGTGTTGAATTTGTTGATTACCTTGAGTAGTATGGTCCTTTTAGCAATATTAAGTCTTCCAGTCCATGAACACAGCATATCTTTCTGTATGTTTATGTCATCTTCAGTTACTTTCATTAGTGCCTTATAGTTTGCTGAGTCCAGATCTTTTACCTCCTTAGGTAGGTTTATTCCTTGGTATTTTATTCTTTTTTTAAAGACATTTTATAGTTGATTTACAATGTCCTGTCAATTTTTGCTATATGACACACTGACCCAGTTTTATATATATATATATATGTATATATATATATATATATATATACACACACACACACACACACTTTTTCTTATATTATCTTCTATCATGTTCCATCACAACAGTTTAGATACAGTTACCTGTGCTATAGAGCAGGATCTCCTTGCTTATCCAGTCTAAATGCAGTGGATAGGTTACTAACCCCACACTCTCCATCCATCCCTTTCTCTCCTCCTCCTCCTTGGCAATCACAAGTCTGCTCTCCATGTCCATGAGTTCATTTCTTTTCTTTAGATGGGTTCATTTGTGTCATGTTTTAGATTCCAGATATAAGTGATATCATATAGTATTTGTCTTTCTCTTTCTGACTTATTTCACTTAGTATGAGAGTCTCTACTTCCAGCTAGGTTGCTGCAAATGGCATTATTTTGTTCTTTTATATGGATGAGTAGTATTCCATTGTATATATATTTCTAGGGAGTGTTTTTATTACCTATTCAATTTCATTTCTAGTGAACAGTCTGTTCAGTTGATCTGTTTCTTCTTGATTAAGTTTTGATGAGCTGTATGTCTATAGAAATTTGTCCTTTTCTTTTAGCTTGTCAAATTTGTTGGGATATAATTGTTTATAATATTCTCTTATGGTTTTTGGTTTTTCTGCAGTACCCATTGAGATTTCTCCTTTTTAATTTCTTATTTTGTTTATTTGAGTTTTTTCTCTCCTCTTCTTGGTGAGTCTGGCCAGAGGTTTGTCAATTTTGTTTATCCTTTCAGAAAGCCAGCTCTTGGTTTTATTGATTTTTTTTCTATTGTTTTTTGAATTTCTGTTTTATTGATTTCCTCTGTGATCTTTCTGATTTCCTTCCTTCTCCTGACTTTAGGTTTTGTTTGTTCTTCTTTTTCTAATTCTTTTAGGTGTTAGGTTAGGTTGTTGATTTGAGTTTTTTCGTCTTTTTTGAGAAAGGCCTGTATTGCTATGAACTTCGCTCTAAGAACTGCTTTTGTGATATCCCATAGATGTTCAATTGTTGTGTTTTCATTATCATTTGTCTCAAGGTGTTTTTTAATTTCCCTTTTGATTTACTCATTGACACACTTTTTTTAGTAGCATGTTCCATGTAGCCAGTTTTTTTTTCTCATTTCTTTTCCTATGGTTGATTTCTAGTTTCATGCCATTGTGGCCAAAGAAGATACTTGAAATAATTTCCGTACTCTTAAATTTGTGGAGGTTAGTTTTGTGCCCCAGTATGTAGTCAGTCCTTGATAATGTTCACTGTGCATTTGAAAAGAATATGTATTCTTATTTTTTTTTGGATATAATATTCTGGAAAATGTCAGTTAAGTCTAACTTTTCTACTATGTCATTTAAGATATCTGTTGCCATATTGTTTTTGTCTAGAGGATCTGTCCATTGATGTGAGTGGGGTGTTAAAGTCTCCTACTAGTATTGTTTTCCCATCAATTTCTCCTTTTATGTCTGTTAGTATTTGTTGTATGTATTTGGATGCTCTTATATTAGGGGCATATATATTGACAATTATAGTATCCTCTTATTGAATGGATCCTTTTACCATTAAAAAGTGTCCTTCTTTGTCTTTCTTTATGACCTTCATTTTAAAATCTATTTTTTCTGATAGAAGTATTGAAACTCCTGCATTCCTGTGTTTTTAATTTACATGAAATATCTTTTTCCATCCCCTCACTTTCAACTTATGTGTGTGCTTTGTCCTAAGGTGAGTCTCTTGTAGACAGCAGATTGTAGGTCTTTGCTTTTTGGTCAAATCTGCCACTCTTTGTTTTTTGGAGCATTCAGTCCATTGACATTTAATGTAATTATTGATAAATATATACTTATGGCCATTTTAAGCCTTGTTTTCCAGTTGATTCTGTGTTTCTCCCTTGTTCCTTTTTTTGGTTGGATGCTTTCCTTTTATTTTATGTTTGTGCCCTCTTCTTTTTAGTTTTCTGAGTGTATTATTTGCTTTTGATTTGTGGTTGTCCCTTTTTATAAGTATGTTAACCCCTCCTTGTATCTGCTTGCTTAACCTAATAGTCATATAGGCTCAAACAGATTATTAAAAAAAAAAATGAGTGTAGGAATTCCCATCATGGCTCAGTGATTAACAAATCCGACTAGTAACCATGAGGTTGTGGGTTCGATCTCTGGCCTTGCTCAGTGGGTTAAGGATCTGGTGTTGCCATGAGCTGTGGTGTAGGTCACAGATGCGGCTCAGATCTGGCATTGCTGTGGCTGTGGTGTGCTGGCAGCTGAAACTCTGATTCGACCCCTAGTCTGGGAACCTACATATGCTGCAGGTGCAGCCCTAAAAAGCGCGCGCGCGCGCACACACACACACACACACACACACACACAAACACAAAGCGTCTAGATTTTCTTACTTCCCTTCCCCACATTTTATGATTTTGATATCTTTTTTAACATCTTCACATTTATCCATTTGCTGTCCATTGTGTTTATTGTCATTTTACAGTAGTTGTTTTTTTTTTTTTCCTTTAGATCTGTATGCTGGCTTATTTAAGTGATTGCTTTCCCAGTTGTGATTTCCTCCATCATATTTATTCTTACTTCTTTGTATAGAGAAGCCCTTTCATGTTTCCTTTAGAATTGGTTCAGTATTGCTGTGCTCTTCCAGTTTTTGTTTGCTGGAGAAATTATTTATCCTTCTATTTTAAGTGATATTTTTGCCAGATAGAGTATTCTAGGCTGCAAATTTTTCACTTTTAGAAACTTGAATATATTGTGCCACTCTCTTCTGGCCTGTAATGTTTTTGTAGAGAAATCAGCTGATAGCCTTATGGGGCATTCCCTTATAATTAACTCTTTGTTTTTGTTCTGCTTCATTTAGAATCTTCTCTTTATCTTTACCTTTGCCATTTTTATTGTAATATGTTTTGGTGTGAGCCTGTTTGGGTTCAACTTGTTTGGGGCCCTCTGTGCTTCCGGTGTCTTGATAGCTGTTTCCTTTAGATTTGGAAAGTTTTCAGCCATAATTTCTTCAAATATATTTTCAATCCCTTTTTATTTTTCTTCTCCTTCTGGAATCCCTATTATGTGTAGATAAGCCCACTGTATAATATCCCATAAATCTCATATATTGCTTTTATGTTTTTCCATTTGGTTTTCTGGCTGCTCTCCTGATTGGGTGACTTTCATTATTCCCTCTTCCAAGTCAATAAAAATTCATTCCTCTGCATTATTCATTCAGCTCTTCAGAACCTTTAATTCAGTTTGCATCTCTGCAAATGAATTTTCTAATTTTTCTTGACTCCACCTTATGTTTTCTAGTTCCTTTCTAAAGTAATCTGCACTACTATATGCTCTTAATTCCTTCATATTCAGTCTTTATTCCTTCTATATTTTCACTGTATACTTTTTGAACTCAGTGTCTGTTAGACTGCAGAGGTCTTTTTCATTGTTTCATTTGCTTTTTCGAGGGAATTCTCCTATTCTTTTAACTTGGAATGGTTCCTGAGATTTTTCACTTTCTTTATATTTTTCTTATTCTGTGAGTTTAGTGAAACCAACTACTGTAATCTTGGAGGTCTATTTATATGTGAGAGCACCCCTGGGTATTTTGCGAGGTCTTACTCTTATTCATTTTTGGCATGAAGGCTATTTTTTTGGATGCTTGCTGTCTCTTTCCTCAGTGTGTGCAGGCTGTTATCCCCTTAACAGGGTTCTGCACATGCTTCCAGGGAGATCGCAGGGATAGTAGCCAGTACCTGGTTGCTGGGCTCTTAACAGCAGCAAGGAACCACAGGAAGGTGGCACAGGTTGCTCCTAGTTGCAGGGCCCTGGAAAGTGGCAGTGACCCTCAGGCAGGTGTAGGTGGTGCCCAGAGCATTTGGCAGTGGCAGTAACAGGGTGTGTGCATTCCCAAGGAAGTAAGAGCAACAACGGGTGGTGCTTGGTCGCAGTGCCCCCCTCTGTGCCAACCTCTGAGGTGACTAGGGCCACAGGTAGTGCCTATTCATGGATCCCTAGTGGTGGCGGGTCACACCCACCTCTGGAGCCTGAGATGATTGTGTAGGCATTCTGCTCCCCAGCCCTTGGCACACTGCTCTCTAGCCCCTTAGGCTGTCTCCACACAGCCAGCCTTAGCCCCCTCCCAAGAACTGACTTCCAGAACCCTAGTCTTGGCACCCAGACCTCTTCCAAACATCTCAGGCAGTGGTGTCGCAGGAGGTGGCACTGATGGTCCCTTTGGCTTTCTCTCTGCTTTGGCCTCCTCAGTCCAGCTGCTGTACTCTTCTCTTAGGCCCTGAGGTCCGTCTGTCTTGGCTGATCTTCCCATCAGTTAGGTACCCTTCCAGGGTGCAGGTTCCTTTCCTCTTTCACAACTTTCTCTCTGGAGTGCTAGTCTCATCCTGATTCCTTTTCTTCTCTCTCTTTCTCTTTTTTTTTCCTTTTTTTTTCTACCCAGTTATTTGGAGAGTTTCTTGCCCTCTTTAGAGGTTGAAGGTCTTCTGCCAGTGCTCAGGAGATGTTCTGTGCAAATCATTCACCATGCAGATTTTTTTTAATGTGTTTGTGGGAAAAGGTGAATGCTACATCTTAATTCTCTGCCATCCTGATTCTGCCTCCTATTTTATTCTTTTTAATGTGATGGTAAAGAAATTGCTTCCTTAATTTCTTTTTCTTATGGTTTGTTGTTAGCGACTAGAAATATAGCAGATTCTGTATATTACTTTCATATCCTGCAAATTTACCAAGTTAATTTTCAAGTTTTTGTGTGACATTCTTAGGATTTTCTATGTATTGCATCATCTGCAAACAGTGACAGTTTTACTTCTTTTCCAGTTTGGATCCTTTTTTTTCGGGGGGTGCTGCAATTGTGACATATGGAGGCTCCCAGGCTAGGGGTTGAATCAGAGCTACAGCTGCTGGCCTACGCCACAGCCACAGCAACACAGGATCCAAGCCATGTCTGAAAGCTACACCACAGTTCACGGCAACACCCACCCTTAGGCCACTGAGCGAGGCTAGGGATCGAACCTGCAATCTCATGGTTCCTAGTCGGATTTGTTTCTGTTGTGCCATGATGGAAACTCCTGGATGCTTTTTTTAATTTATTTTTTTCTTATCTGATTGCTGTGGCTAGGACTTCCAAAATTATTTTGAATAAAAGTGGTGAGAGTGAATGTCATTGTCTTGTTCCTGATCTTAGGGGAAATGCTTTCAGTTTTTCACCACTGAGTATGAAGTTAGCTATGGGATTCTTATATATGTCTTTCATTATATTAAAGGATGGTCCCTCTGTGCCCACTTTCTGGAGTCTTTTTACCATTAATGGATATTAAATTTTTTCAAAAAGCTTTTTCTATAACTGTTGAGATGATCATATGGTTTTTATTCTTCAATTTGTTAATGTGATGATGAGAGACCTAAGATAGCTACAGAGGCTGAGTGACTTTTCCTTCTCTGAATGAGTATGAATCCTTGTTCTGCTTTCTAGTTGAGTCAGTATTTGAGTGAAGAACTGCCAATTATCATTTAGGTCAGAATACACTGCGTTGACAATAGAAATAAACTTGGCTAAACGATTTGGCTTTTGCAGATTGTAGTACTTGGATACTGAATGAATGTTCAACTTAATGAAATATTCTTTAAAATATATTAATGTAGGCACTTCTTTGGATAATTGAAAACAAAGCAAAAAGTTCGGGTAAAGGGGTGAAATAAAAGTACACTTAGTTGTATCCAGTTTCCTCTTGTAAAATTCTTTTTAATTGGAGTGGACAGTAAATTGAGAATACCTGACTCAGGGTTAAGGAAATATAAGCCTTCTTGGCCATACTGTATTCTATTTAGTCATTTAATAAAGACATAGTTGGGTTGCTAATAAAATAGTGGAGAAAATCAATCCCTCAGATAGAAAGGGCTTCTCTGGAAAAATATGTGGATTGTTGTAGTTATTTTGTCCTTCTGGCCTCTGAAGTCTTAATCTTAACCTTATCCCTCATTATATGCCTGTTGAAAAAGAGAAACCCAGCTCCTTTCTTGCACTTTCGACCAGCCTCTTATTCAAAAATATCTTTGGGTTGTTATACCTTAACTTAGCCTAGTAAGAGACTTATGTGAAGGTTCTTATTATTTGAACCTTTCCTTAAGTGGCAGTCTATGTGTCTACAAAGAAAGAAGAAAGTAAAGAAGGAAAGATGTGATTATCATACATCCAAAAGTGAAGGTATGTGAAAGTAACTTTTGAAAAAGTTAATGTGCTGGAGTTTAGCCTACTTATTTTGTTTTATTTTATTTATGAAAATGAATAATTATCAATGAATTCTTTCTGGATTTTCTAGTTTCCCAAAGTCCCCTGTATTGATGTTCTAACAGGAAAATAATTTTTTTTAAGTCTCTGCTCTCCACCCTGTATTATTTATAACCATTCCTCATCACCTCTTCCTTCAAGGAAAAGTAGATCCTAGGAAGGGGTCCTTTATTTGTCTTTGTGGAATAAAAGATGGGAATGCAACCTGGGGACCCTGTGAAATGTTTAAACCTGTGGCATAATGAAACTAGGATGGAGAGATCTGGAAAGAAAGATGGTTGGAAGAGTGTGGCCAGATGTTGGAGAAGAGAGATGTGCAGAGAGAGGGAGAAGAAATTCAGAGAGGGAGAAAACTAAACAAATAGTTAAATGTTTTGTAGTGTGATATGATATATAACGCTTTCCTGTTTCCTTTCATTCACAATCTATTTGTTGAAGACTGTATTATTCAGTAGTGCTACTGAGATTTGGATTTGCCATTGTGTTTCAAATCTGAGAATGGACCCATGCAGACAGTTACATTTGGGTTGTCTATGACTATCTTGTTCAATAAAGAATATACATATTGGCCATACTATCTATGACATTCTACTACTATGTCCTTTTTGTTCTCTATTCATATATCTAATTAAGTCCTTTCCTTAAGGTTAATCTCAAATTACATTGCAAATGTACATATATTGATATATTCAGCCCACAATGAGCTGTCCCTTCTTTGTCTTCCTTAGGCTCTGATTATTTATATAAAACTAATTTTGAAACTTAAAAACTGTCCAATATAATAAATTAGCCATTTCATCAGCATATTTTACATCCTCAACACAATTATAAGATTCTGTAGGACTGGAGTTGTACATTTTATGATTTTTCTCAATACTTACACTTACTTGACAAAAAGTATATTCATTCATCTAAACATTGTTTGAGTGTTAGCTAAAGTATCTAAACCCAAGAAACATTTTTTGAATGAATGCGTGCGTGAATGAAAGAGTATGCAATAGGTAGGCTGATGAACTGCCTGATATGAAAAAACAAAAACAAAAACCAACGTATAAACACAAAAGCAGACCAAAAAGAGGACCAAGACTTTTGCAAAATAGCCTGCCCTTTGTTGGGTAATGCCAGAAAAATCAAGATGCTCCTGAAAGGTCTCAATAGCTGACCAAGAATATTGAATAACTGAAATTCTCTCATGCCTGTTTAATCCTACCTCTAGACACTTTTATACCTCTGAGGGATTTAATTTTAAAAAGATATTCATAAAGGTTTTATAGATGAGATCCATGAATCTCTAAATATTTAAATCTTCATCTCTACATAGTTTTGTTTCTATTTTGGGATCCTCCCAAATTAAAAAAAAATATATATAGAACAATTAAGGGAGTTCCCATGGTGGTGAAGTGGAAATGAATCCGACTAGTATCTGAGGATGTTTATGTGATCCCTGGCCTCACTCAGCGGATCAGGGATCTGGTGTTGCTGTGGGCTGTGATATAGGTCACAGACACGGCTCAGATCCTGCCTTGCTGTGGCTGTGGTGTAGGCTGGCAACTCTAGCTCCACTTTGATCCCTAGCCTAGGAACTTCCATGTGCGACAGGTGCAGCCCTAAAAAGAAAAATAAAATTAGATATTATCTTTCTTACTTTCAAGTTTTTTGTGGTAAACACCTTTTCTCCATTGTGCTGCCCAGTTTTCACAGGTACAGTTCTTAAGTGAGTTTTGCTTTGGATGGTGGGATAAATAAGATGTAAATGAATTGTTTGTGTACGTTTTAGAACACTTCAAAATATTTTGGCTGTGGAAATGCATTGAATATTACTTAAATAACTAAAGAAACTTTATATCAATTATTCCATTCTGGCCAGGATACTCTCTACTCTGGCTTGTTAAAATTTCTGGTTTTAATTTTCTGATGAGGTCCTAGGATTTACTGCAATATCCATCCTGTAGCTCGTTTTCTTTTAATTACTCACCTTGCAGTTTATGATTCACACAGGGCATTACAGGTTAGTGACAACCTGGGCATCACAGCTCTGGGAAGGATAGTCTTACTTTTCAGAAATGTTGATGTTTTCTCTACCTGAAGGTTTTATTTTTTATTTTTTTTTTTTTGCCTTTTTTGTCATTTTATGGCCGCGGGTTTATGGCCGCACCCGCGGCATGTGGAGGTTCCCAGGCTAGGGGTCTAATCGGAGCTGTGGCCACTGGCCTGCGCCGCAGCCACAGCAACGCAGGATCCGAGCCGCGTCTGCAACCTACACCACAGCTCACGGCAACGCCGGATCGTTAACCCA
>PVHT020000021.1:13859-85943 GCA_004024745.2 Catagonus wagneri | reverse complement strand
ACCTGAAGGTTTTAAACAGATGTCAATCTTCCTCACCTCCTCCCCTGGCCCTTTTGATAGACTGAGTAGTTCCTCATGAACTTTACATGTACCAGCTTCTCCATATTCTTCCATTCTGAATCTAAATCTCTGGCCTTGAGGTAATGTTAGATTTCTAGCTCCAGCCCCTATTACTGTACTATACTGTACTATACTATACTGTCTTCCTTTCTCCTTCAGGTTTAATTTCTCTATTACTTTCTGAAACATACAGGTGTTTCTTTCTTTTAATTTCAACTATGTGCTTTAACTTTTTCAAAATTCACTCAGAATTTGCTTGTGTTTCTTGTAGGAGAATTATATTAAATTGATCTTACTCTGCTATTCTACTGGCATAGTTGAGATCCAAATAATTTGCTACTTACTGGATTCAATTACCTTTATATTTCAGGCACCTAAACGTCACTGTGTTCCCAATTTCCCTCTTTATTGTTAATAATTTTCTTGGAATCTGGATGACATTAAATGGATTAAAGTTAATGCATAGCCCAGGAATGCCTGACAGTTTGTTTGTCAGAGTGGCCAGGGAAAGTTTAAGCAAGGAAGAACACCAAATGAAAAACAGAATCACATTATTATGGCAGAGTTTATTGCCAGGATTTCATGCAGAGCTCTCTGTAAAGCCAGGTTGGGGTATAACTTATGCCAGAGTTCTACATGGGGCTGACACCATCTCATGCCAAGCTTTTAATTATGGGCTAACGTCGTTTTTGGTCTGCTGAATGAAGTGGAAACTTGGAGATATGGCTAATGTGTTCCAGAGTGTATGAAGAGGAAGACTGTGAGCATGATCTTCTAAATTGTGGAGGAACTACCCACTGTTAATGTGACTTGAACTATGTTATTTAATTTGACCGATAAGATTAATGACTTTCCCCTTAAGTGAGAAACTGCTTTATATATGAGCTGAAAAACAAAGCTGGTATACATAAGGAGTTGGAGACACTGGGAGTTTTATTTTCTCACTGATTATCTCTTCCTCTATGACCTTCCCTTTGAGTCTCCTAGACCATGGGGATGATGGGAACTCCTTGGATTGGATGATGGCAATCCCAGCTTCATTTGAACCTCTGAAGTTAACTTTGGTTTTCCCCACTCTGTCTCTCCATACCGTGCAATCAGACATTTGCTCTTAAGACTTTTACTAACAGAATGTCTTGAATATGACCATTTTTTTTTTTTTTTGCTCCCACTGCTATGGCTATTTTCACTGCCTTAACTAGGGCTTTATCTTTAAGTTCTCTCTGTGAACATATAAATCTATATAAATAAAATATATAAATGAATAAAATGTAATATTAATTCTGATTATTTTTTTGTTTGTTTTCTTTTTAATGCCGCACCCGCAGCAGTTCCCGGGCTAGGGGTCAAACTGGAGCTACAGCTGCTGGCCTATGCCACAGCCACAGCAGCATAGGATCTGAGCCATGTCTGCGACCTACACTGCAACTCATTGCAATGCTGGATCCTTGACCCATTGAATGAGGCCAGGGATTGAGCCCGCATCCTCACAGATACTAATTGCTTTCCTTACCACTGGGCCACAGTGGGAACTCCCAATTCTTTTTTTTTTTTTTTTTGTCTTTTGTCGTTTTTTAGGGCTGCACCTGTGGCATGTGGTGGTTCCCAGGCTAGGGGTCTAATCAGAGCTGTAGCCGCCGGCCTACACCAGAGCCACAGCATCTCAGGATCCGAGCTGCATCTGTGACCCACACCATAGCTCACGGCAATGCCAGATCCTTAACCCACTGAGCGAGGCCAGGGATCAAACCCACAACCTCATGGTTCCTAGTCGGATTTGTTAACCGCTGCGCCATGACGGGAACTCCTGGAACTCCCAATTCTGATGACTTTAAAGTCTTTTCCTGATGAAGACTTTTCTTGATAAAGATATACAAGTATCTTATTTAAGTATTTTTGTATTATCTCTTTAGAATTTAGTCATAGAATTTTATATGTTTAAAGTATGTCTAGAACCTTTTAATTTCATGCTGGTTACTTTATTTGGATTTTTAAATATTTTCTCAGTGGAAACTTCATTTTGCTTCAAAATATTTCATTCTACCTGGAAGCAGCATTTTTCAAATTATAGTTTTTATACTGCTGTCAAATATTATAGGTATCACAAAGTATAGAAAAATAACATTAAAAGTTAACTAGTGCGATATATCTCTATAGAACTTTTACATCACACTTTTAGTTACATATTCTTTAATTACCTCCTCATATGCCAACTTTTATATTTTAGAAATAAAATTTTAAGAAATAAACTTTGTAGTTTATAGACATAGATTTCTTTTACCATGATTGATTAAATTTGCTTTTACTTATTAAGAGTTTAGAAATGTTTATTTCAACTTCACGATTTATTATTTATAATGTCACATTAAATTTCATAATTTAAGAAAACCTCTTCAGATTTCTTCCTCATAAATACTGTTACAAATGCATTACTTATTTCAGTACTATTATCAGTCTGTGCATTATAGGAATTTTGATAAAATACTCTTTCACACAATTATGTTTTACACACACACTATAATTGATGGTGTCTGTTCTTGACAGAAGAAAATTTCTGTTTTGACTAAGCATTGTTGAGACCTGAATCTTTGACTTAAACATTTTTCATGCCCAGTGATTGAAATGATTTTCCACAGAATACCTTCTGGCTTTACACTTTTCAATTCTTTTTTCTTCTTCAAATGTACATGCTTTCAGAGCTGTGAACTATAGGACACAACCATGTTGTAAGATGGCTTTTGTTCTTCTGCTTCTGTGTCTTGTGCTAGTTAAGTCAGTAGAGTAGGTAGTTGGAGTATTTATGGAAGTCATTCCCATATGAAACAGTATATAGTCAATTAGTGTCTGAAAATCACATAATATCCTCAACTCAATCTTCTCCTTGGCCAGATTTCAAAAAAGCCTGTGGTCATTCCAATATGACCCAACGTAAGGCTAATATGATAGAAAACTTGAAAGAGACAGTGGTCTTATCTGATTGAAGGTAAAATATCTCACTTTTGAAAATTTTGAAAAATCATATTATGATTACATGAACTAATTCCTAGGACTCTTCTTTTAACCCAAAAATGGAACCCACAGAGTTGTGGGACCCTGAAGTTAAGCGTCAACATCTTCCAAGTAAATATGCCTTGTATATATGGTGGTTGAGACGTAATAAGAAAGAAGGGTTATAAACAGAACGATGAATCATTAGAAATAGGTTTAAGGTAGTTTATTTTTATTTTTAGATAAAGGACTTTTTAAAATTAAAGTATAGCCGATTTACAGTATTATGTCAATTTCTGCTGTACATCATAGTGACCCAGTCACATATATACACATTTTTTTTTCTCTTACTATCTTCCATCATATTCTGTCCCAGGAGATTGGATATAGTTCCCTGTGTTGTAGAGTAGGAACTCATTGCTTATCCATTTTGAAGGTAGCTTTTTTTTTTTTTTTAAACTGGAAAGTAAGAGGAACTAGCTGAATGCAAGGACATAGGTGACACTGAAGAAGAACGGTATTAAAAGGAACAAAAAATTGCAAAAAGAAGTCATTGGGAAGTATATAATTGTGTCAAGCAACACTTTTTTTGGTTACTTACTATATGATTGGCCCTATACTAAGCAATTTGAATTCATGCTTTTATTTAACTCTTATCATATGTATGTGAGGCTGGTGATTATTATGGGAGCTAGTCTACTGAGGAGGAAATGAAGGCATAGATTGATTAAATAACTTGCCTAAGGTCACCTAGGCAGTGAGTGTTAGCCATGAACTTGAACCTGAGTCTAGGATTTATTGTGTGTGCATGTAACCACCTCATTAGAGTGGAAACACATGAGAAGGCTAATGAAACTGAAGATATTAATTACATTTTATAATGACCAAAAAATATATGAAACTTCTTTTATTTATTGTATACATTTAATTATTACCATAGCACACAAAAATCTTCTATTTCCATCCTATTTTGCTAAATCCAAAATAAGCCTTCTTTTATAAATTGTGTGACTTTATTGTAGCAGTGAGAATTAACATTTATTCACTGATAAATATTGAGGACATTTAATAATACCCCAGTTTTGAGGCATGAGAAATATGATGAGAAATTAGCTAAAGTTTCCAAAACTTTAAATTTCAGAAAAAAGTCTTTTAAGATTTTAGCGCTATACACAGTATTAGTTAGTTATTAGTGGTTTGGGAAGTTCAATTTGAAAATTTTTGATCTTATGCATTGAAATTCACAACCCTAACGTTTTCCACATTGATTCTATGAATGATGAAGAAAACTCAGTCATGATTTCATTTCCTGCTGGAGAAAAAACAAAATTTTTAAAAAATGTTTGGACTGCTAAATTTTGATTTCTTCTAAGGCAAATGTATAGGTAATTTTTATTCCCTTGATAGGAGAAAAGTGATGGAAGAGTGCAGGGCTAAGAATTAAGCAGCTTTTCTCTTGCTTCCCACATCAGACAAATTATTCTTACATTTCTTGTCAATATTGTTAACAGAGGTTATTTTGTTAATCCTTATGATCCAGTGATTCTTTTTTTCATGTTTCGAGGCACAGCAGGTGAGAGAGTGTATTTGTTAAGCTGTGTGGGTTTATCCTTCTTTTATGTGTTCATGCAATTTTATGTTCATTTATTTATTGTACACATATGGCAATAGAAGCTGCTAAAGCAATCATTACTATTCTGCAAAACAAGGCACAGAAGCAGATGTCTTATTTCTGAGATTCTTCCTGCCCCAGGATTATTATGATTAAAGGTCCTTTCTTCCACCCCTGGAGAGGACCAGGGGGTGCTTGCTTGAGGTTTTTTAATGACTTGGGGGAAAGCTCAAATATCCTCCCATTATGGTAATCTACCCCAGGGGCAAACCACATATGAATATTATAGATTTATTTCCTTTTTCTATCCTTGCAAAGGTATTTGGCTTATTGGAATACAACAAATATACTGTCGAATTTCAAGACTACATGAATAAAGAAAATCAGAGTGCCATCATATCGTGTGTGTTATAACTGTATTAACTATTTTGACTATAGTAATTATATTGCATTAACAATATGTTGTATAATTGTATATTGAAAAGGCAAACACTGCAACTTATTTCAATGGCAAATAATAATAATAATGTTGGCAAACTCAAAATTGTACGTTGAAGGCAGGTCCTAGGAAAAGAAGGTTAATTCATACTAGGCAAGACTTTAGCTTCTGTTTTCAGTCATGTGCTATTTCAAGAATTAAACGTCATGAATAATGTAGGAAATCGGAGAAATAGTCTAAAGATGGGAAAGCACATTTTGATTAGGAAAGGGAATTTAAGGTTTAAGATTTTTTTTTTAAAGGAAAGTTGCCTTATTACAATGAGATAAGAAAGTTATCTTTCCTCTCTTCCTTTCTTCTTACTTTGGATAACCATTTTTATTTTGGGTATTTGACCTCTAAGCTGAGACTGAAAATGCCTCTTTTGGGCATCAGTCTTTTTGAAGGACTTTCCCCCTCTCTAAGGGCCATTTGTCTCTTGGAGGCATTGTCTGCATTACTCACCAAGGGCCAAGCATTTGTTCTTGCACTAAATGTTGACATCTCCTGATAAGAGGGAAGCTGAAAAGGAGAAGAATTGAAAGTCAGTGTGTTTATTTTGCTCTCCAGCACATTGATGTACATTTGTGTATTGGTCAACAGGAGTGGAGCTTGAGAGTGGGCCAGCGGGGAGGGGTAAATACTTAGTGATTCTGTCTATCTGTGGGCTTATAAAGTTTACAGCTGCATTAGGAGGACAGACATTACCATTAGTGTGAAGAGTAGAGCAGATTTCAATTGCAAAAGCTTCCAGCCGTACACATAGGGCAGTATGTAAATGATATACATTATTGTAGTCACCCCTTCTCCCTCCTCTATTCATGCTAATTGGAAATTTCAATCCATTTAAGAGAAGTAACACAACTGTCAATCATTTTCCCTGTAACAAATCTTCCAGGAGGAAGAAAATGGAATACACCTAGCAACAGAGCTCAGGCAATAACCCATGTGTCTTAGATTTAATATCTAATCACTAGCTGGGTTGAAGCCAAGAGGCAGTTCACACATTTGCTGCTCATTAGAATCACCTGGGGAACTCTGACGACACCCTCCCCCCACCCACCCCCGGCTCCTCCCTGGACCTATTAAATCCAAATCTCTGGGGCTGGGATCCAGACGCCAGTGTTTTTTTAAAAGCTCTTTAGGAAATTCAATTGAGCAGCACATTTTGAGAACTGGCCCAAAAAGGGAACTAACTTAGTTCATGCAGATAAAGTGGAAGCAACTGATATATTAGAAGACACATACATATATTTCCTGTATTCTGCTTATGTTTCAAATAAGCTTTCTTTTCCCCCGTTTTTTACAGAAAGCTTTATTGTTTCCATTTGCTCTAAGGCTTCGAAGAGGGCCCCAAGGTGGTTAAAAGCTGCCTAGTGGCTGCAGAGAGGTGCTTCTCAAAGGCCTCTGGGCTTCAGAGGCCCATAGTTAGGCTTAAGGGTGAAGCTTTCTAAGAGATACTTGCCTAGCCCAGCCTGGGGGCCGGCTCCCTGTGGAGATTGGTTAGGTGCCCATCTTCTTGATGAGTTTCACCTGCTCATCCAGGAAGTGGCTCTCCAGGAAGTCACGGAGCTGGGAGTCTGCGCAAGCAGAACCCCGGGCAGGCAGATCCAAAAGGGCCTGGTTCATGTTCTTCTCCATGAGAATGGCGACTTCAACAGCACCCTGGATTTTACTTTTCTTATCTTGAGATGGCTTCTGCATGTCCTGGAAGAGGTTGTGGCTGCCACACTAGTTTTGCATTTTCAAAAAATGCTGGGTGCCTGTACACTTCTCAGCCAATCTGCGAAAAAAGTGACCCACGCCCCCCCCAGAGCCGTATGGTTGAAATAGAAGCCCAGAGAGAGGTAAGTGTCAGGCCTCCACCTCGGTGGAATAATTCTGACCAATCTGGAAGGTCATGTTGATCAGTAATAAGAAGCTAAGCTCAAAAAGTGGCGTTGGCTGGGTTTGGAGGCTAAATATAGCTGAGTAGCTGATTTGGAAAGTTGCAACTGTAAAAATGGTTTGAGGGTTGTCAGAGGCTGGAGCAAGGAGTGTCCCAGGGTCTGTTCTGTCAAAGGCTGTTGAAGCAAGATCTGCAGGACCACTGAGTGCACTGCCTCAAATACGCTTCAATATAAATAAATGAAGTGCAACTAAGGACAAAACTTATCCCCCACCAAAAAAAAAAAAAAAAAAAAAAAAGGTGTTGGCAATATAGAATCTAAATCTAGGAAGGGATTCTTCCATTACTTTCTTAATGTGCCAAGCCCCTAGAATAATGCTTCTTAGAGTATGACTCCTTGTAACCAAGCAGGACCCTATGGGGCCTTCCCAGCCTCAATCTTCTGCTGTAGCTTCTGTGGAAAGTACCCAGGTAACAGTATCCTGCATATTTCCTGGGTTTTTCAGATGGTAACCCCCCCTCCTGCAAATGAGAGAAATTAACTACTTGATCATGCACATACAGCCCCAGAGACCTTCTGGTACCTAAAGATTGATAATGTTAACCTCCTTGTTAACATCAGCCAGTCAGAGAATTGTGTACAAGCTGATCACATACCCTGGGACGCACCTCCCTCACCTGGCCTTTAAAAATGCTTTACCTAAAAGCTTAGGGGAGTTGGAGGTTTGGGGAGTCAGGAGCCACCCGTCTTCTTGCATGGCCCTGCAATAAACCTTTCTCTGCTCCAGACTTCATTTCGGTTTGTTTGGCCTCACTGTGAGCAGGGCGTAGGAACTTGAGTGGGGTAACCAGCTTTACCAACAGCCCCTGATATTCATGTTTTAGGGTCCTGCCCCAGACCTATCGAATCAGCACCTTTGGTGGGGAATCACGAATCTCTGTTATAACAGGCCTTCCAGATGATTTTCATTCACTTTAAAGTTTGCAAATACCTGCACTGTCAGTGGGGCAAAGCTTGCTTCCTGGTTGTGAATGTTTTTAAGAGCTCTTCAACCAAATTTAGGAACCACTGCTTAAACTTTTAAACTGCTGCTACTTACTTTGACCTCGTCTTCCCGTGAGATCTAACTGTAGCTGAGGTTTATGTTTTATGTATATATACATATATATGTATGGCCTTATAAGATTTACTGTCTTAAGATTGTACTGAAAATCCATTTGGTATATAGCTGGATACACAGAATAATTTGGTTAAGACATGTACCATTTAAGTAGTGAGACTGCCCTTTTTTAAAACTGACATACACATTGAATCAGTATGATCTCTTTTAAAGCTGTCATTTTGAGGAGCGATACCTCTAATATGATGCTATTGTTAAATATCTGGACACCTCTTTTTAGGAATTGTTTTAAAAAGTCTTTAGGGATTAAAACCAAAACTGCAGTGTTATTTGTACTGTGACCACAAAAACCTCACAGAGTTCCCCCTTGCACTTTCTACCCTCATCTCTATCCCTTGGCAACATCTAATCTGTTTTGCATCTCCACGGTTTCGTTACTTTAAGAATAGTATATAAACATAATCATGAATTACTTGAACTTTGGAGACTATTTAACATTTTTCACTCAGCATCATTTCCTTTGAAGTTCATTTCAATTTTTGCATATATTAATTGTTTTTTTTGCCAAGTATTCTATCATAAAAAGTTTATCACAATTTGTTTAAACATTCACCCATTGAAAGTTATTTGGGTAGTTGCCAGTTTTGGGCTATTACAAATAAAACTGCTATTAACATTTATGTGTAAGTTTCTGCAGGAGCTTAATTAAGTTTTTCTTTGGGTTAAGTGTTCAAGAGTTCAGTTGCTGGGTTGTAGGCTGATTCCACTTTTAGGTTTAAGAGAGACTGACAACCTATGTCCTGGAATGGCTAAACCATTTTATATTCCCATCGTGTTGTGATCCAGTTTTTCCACATACTTGCCAGCATTTGATGTTGTTACTATATTTTAGTAATTCTCTCATATCTCATTATAGTTTTAATTTGCATTTCTCTAATAGCTAATGGTGAACATTTTGCCATGTGTATATTCTCTTCCATGAAATATCTTTTGCTATCTTCTGCTTATTTTCTAATTGGATTTTTTAAGTTGAGTTTTGAGAGTTCTTTGTAAATTATAGATACAAGTCATTTGTCTCCTCTGGGATTTTCCAATATGTGTTCCCAGTGTGTAATTTGAGCTTTCATCCACTTAAAATGGTCTTCTGTGATGCGTTTTTAACTCATTTTTGATGAGATCCAATTTATCAAATTTTGCTTTTATTGGATCATATTTTTGGTATCAAGTTTAAGAATGATTCACCTTGTTCTAGAAGCCAGACATTTTCTTTTTTTTTTTCCTAAAAATTTCATGCTTTTGCATTTAAGGTTATGATCCACTTTGAACTATTATGTAAGGTTTAGAGGTTTAGGTTAAAGTTCTTTTTTTTTGTTTTGTTTTGTTTAGGGATGTCCAATTTTTTCAGTGCCATTTTTTGAAAATTCTCTCCTTCCTTGAAAGCTTTTGTACTGCTGTCAAAAATAAGTTAAATGTATTTATGTGGGTCTATTTCTGGTTTCTTTATTCTGTTCCTTTGAAACATATATATATGTGTGTGTGTGTATGTGTGTGTGTGTATATGTGTGTGTATATATATATATATATACACACACACACATATATATACATATATATATATATATCTTCCATTACTGCAATATCTTGAAATTGGATAGATTAGTTCCTCCCATTTTAATATTCTTTTACAAAATTGTTTTAGCTATTCTTGAGCCTCTTTTTACCATATAAGTCTTAGGATAAGCTTATCTATAGCCATAAAAACATTTGAATGTATTTTAAGGTACTTGTGTTTAGCCTATTAGGGAGAATTGACATCTTTTTACATCATCTTTGTATTATCTTCTAATACATGAACAAAGTGTGTCTTTCCATTTGTTTGTTACTTCTAAAATTTCCTTCATCAGCGTTTTGTAATTTTCAGCATAGAGATCCTATAAATGTCTTATTAAGCTTAGATATAAGTATTTTTAAAATTTAGGTCAGTTGTAAATGGCATCACATATTTTTATTAATGCTCTACATGTTTGTTACTAATATATAATAATAGAACTGATAAAATTGTGTTGATATTGTACTTGACATTTACAAACAGGTATTATTTCTATATGCTTTTGTGCATTCTTTGGTCTTTTATCTCATCTGCAATTGTGTTTACAATTTTATATTTTCCTTAGTAAATATAGTAGGATATATTCTTATTCAACATTCAGTAGGATATATTCCTTCTTTTTCCCCTTTTTTTTTTTTTAGGGCCACACCTATGGCATAAGAAGGTTCCCATGCTAGCGGTCAAATCAGAGCTGTAGCCGCTGGCCCATGCCACAGCCACGCCAGGTCCTAGCCTTTTCTGTGACCTATACCACAGCTCACAGCAACGCCGAATCCTTAACCCACTGAACAAAGCCAGGAATGGAACCTGTGTCTTCATGGATACTAGCCAGATTTGTTTCCGCTGAGCCACGATGGGAACTCCAGGATATATTCCTTCTTACTCAACATAATAGAAATAGTCTTTTTATCTTTTAAATAAAAAATTTTTAAAGTTAACTTTTAAATTTATTATTTGTTTTTGCTTTTTTTTCTGACTAGAACCTCCAGTAATATGTTTAATGAAAGTGGTGAAAGCAGATATCACTGCCTAGTTTCTGATCTTTACAGAGAAAATATTCAGTCTTTCGCAATTAAGTATAATGTTGGCATAGGTTGTTTGTGGACCATCCTTATGAGTTTCAGCATGTTTCTTTTCTATCCTTAGTTTGCTTGGAGTTTTTTTTTTTTTTTCTTTTCAGAAAATATTTTGAATGAGACTGGATTTTGTCAAATGGTTTCTCTGCATTGATGGATATGATCACATGAGTTTCCCCTCTTAGTCTGTTGGCTATGGTGGACTACATTGTTTGATTTTCAAATATTTCACCAACTTTGCATAACTGGAACAAATCCCACTTGGTCACGGTATACTATTCTTTTTATATATTTCTGGATTTAATTTGCTAATATTTGGTGAAGGATTTTTACAGCTATTTTCATAAAAAATATTGGTCTGTATTTTTCTTCTTTCTATACTATCTTTGTCTGGCTTGGTGTCAAGGTAATATTGGCCTTACACAAGTTCATACAAGAATTTCTAGTTCTTGTTAAATCATGTAATTCTTTAAATTCTGGGTAAAAGTTAAATATCTAAGCCTGAATATTTCTTTGGGGACTTTTTAAATGAAAAATTCAGTGTTTAGAATAGTTATAGAAAGATTGAGATTATTTTATCTTGGCTGAGTTTTTGTAGTTTCGGGTTTAGAAGCATTGGTTCATTTCATTTACACTGTTGAATTTAGAGTGTAGATTTGTTCATAATAGGTTTCTCTTATTATCCTGCATGATATGTCATGATATGCCTGGATGCATTTATGAGATTTGTTATTTGTGCCCTCTTTCTTTTTGTCTAATTCTTGTTAGATCATTATTGGTTAGATTGTTTATTTTATAGAACCAGCCTTTTGCTTTATTGATATTTCCCGTTTTTTCTGTTTTCAGTTTCATGGATTAGTTTTTCTTTATTATTTCCTTCTTTTGACTTGTTTAGTGTTCTTTTCCTCTTCCTTTTTCAGTATTTTAATATGGAAAACTAGATTGCTGCTTTGAAATAGTTCCTTTTTCCCAATTTAGTGCTATAAACTTCCTGTCAGCATTGCCTTAACTTCATTCCACAAATTTTGATCTTTTTGATATCTTGATTTTGTTTTATTATATGCATTCAAAATATTTCCCTGAGGGAGTTCCTGTCGTGGCTCAGTGGTTAACGAATCCGACTAGGAACCATGAGGTGTGGGATCCATCCCTGGCCTTGCTCAGTGGGTTAAGGATCCAGTGTTGCCATGAGCTGTGGTGTAGGTTGCAGACGTGGCTCGGATTCCGCGTTGCTGTGGCTGTGGAGAAGGCCAGCAGCTACAGCTCCTGTTAGACCCCTAGCCTGGGAACGTCCACATGCCGCAGGTGCAGCCTTAGATAAGGCAAAAAGACAAAAAAATTTTTTTTTTCCTGAGACTTCCTTTTTGACTGATGGATTATTTGGGATTATGTTGTTTAGTTTTTATGTGTTTGAAGATTTTTCTGTTGTCTTTCTGTTATTGATTCCTAATGTGACTCCGTTTTGGCAAGAGAACATATTCTATGTAATTTCAATTCTTTTAAATCTGATAATGTATTTTTATCACCCAGTATATGGTCCATAGGTGAATGTTCCATGGACATTTAAATATGTATTCTGCTCTTATTGACTGTGTTCTTTAAATGTCAGTTATAGGTTGATGAGGTTGTTCACTTCTTCTTTATCCTTTCTGGTGTTGTACAGTTCTGCCATATCCTTGCAGATTTTCTCTCTGGTAGTTCTATAAATTACTGTGTTGAAATCTCAAATAATAATTGTGGAATTTAAATTTTCCCCTTTTGGCTTTTTCAGTGTTTGCCTTATGTATTTTGAAGTTCTGTTATTTGGTGCATACACATTTAGTATCACTAGATAATCTGGGTGGATTATTCCTGTTACCTTTATATGGTGACCCTCTTTGCCCCAGGAATTTACATGGTTCTAAGTTTTACTTTACTTGAAATTAACATAGCCACTCTTGGTTTTTCTGATTAATGTTCACATGATGTATCTTTTTTATCCTTCTACCTTGAACTACCTATAGCATAATGTTTAAAGTAAGTTTCTTATAGGTACTATATAGCTGGATCATGGTTGCTATTTTTTTCAATCTACTCCTCCAGTTTTTGTATTTGAATTGGTTATTTCCATCATTTACATTTAATGTAATTATTACTATGTTAAAGATTATATCTGCTGCTTTATTTTTTGTTTTCTGTTTTTTACCTTTGTTTCTCAATCCTGTTTCTCTTATTTTGCTTTCCTGTGGATTACTTAAACATAATTTAATAATTCCACTTTAATTTAGAAAACTAGAGAATACTGACTTTATAGTTTTCTTGATGGTTGCTTTTGGTATTACACTATACATATGCAATTTATCATAGTCAACTAGAATCCATGTTTTATTGTTTCAAGTGAAGTTTTCAAAAATTTATTTCCATTTAGGTCTCTTACTCTTCCCCACTTTTAAAGTATGATTTTATTTAGTATTTCCCTTATATATGTTGAGAACTACATCAGAGAGTGTCATAATTTTTGCTTTAACCATTGTACAGAATTTATGATACTCATGAGGTGAATGATAGTCTGTTATGTTTATCCCCATTTTTCACCATTCAGTTATTTCTCTTTCTGAATTCCCCACTGTCCCGTTATTATTTTTAGTTTTGCAGAACAGTAGGTGTTATCTGAATTTATCAGTGCCACTGGGTATAAGTTTCATGAAACACCCAGCCTGAATCACTTAATATACCAATTTGGAGGGTTAGTGTATGTTGGGCTTGTTGGCACAGCCCATGTTTGCAGATTAGATTAGTGTTGATGGGTGTGGGACAGAAGAATGGATTTCCATTCAGGCTACACTGCTGTTAAAGTAAATCAAATTGCTTTCTACCCCAAGTGTGGGACAGTGACCTGCTGCTATCACTGCTTTGTATTAGGCTCTTTTTGCCTCAGATGTGTGGTGGGACCCCATTAAATTGGCTACTGCTGTCAGTCACAAGGTTAAATTGCATTTTAGAAATGCTTAAGTATAAATATATAGATTTACTCTTGTAGAACCTCTGTATTTGCTTTTATTGCTTTTATGATTTTTTTTTAAATCACCAGAAATATAGTGACTCAAAACAACATAAAAATTTTATTATCTTTCAAGTCTGATGTCAGTCTCAATTGGTTAAAGTAAAGCTGTAAGCAGGGCTGCCTTATTTTCTGGAGGCTCTTCTTAGGGATGAATCTGTTTCCTGGGCCTTATCAGCTTCCAGAGGTCACTTTGTAGTCCTTGACTCAGATCTTACTCCACTTTCAAAATCGGCAATGTTGCATCTCTCTGATTCTGTTTCTATTAGAACATCTGTCTCTTTCTACAGTTAGGAATGGTTTTCTGTTTTTAAGGACTCATGCAGTTAGATTTGCTCAATGAGATAATCCAGGATAAATTTTCTATCTCAATGTCCATAACTTTAGTCATATCTATAAAGCCTTTTTTGCCATGTAAGGTAACTTATTAATAAGTTCTAGGGATTAGCATGAAGGCATCTTTAGGAGCCATTATTCTGCCTACCACACCCTTAATAAGAAAATTACTGAACTTTTTAAAGCCTTATTTTCATCAAATATAAAATGGAAAGAAAGGTAATTAGTTTATATCATGAAAGCGAAATAATATATATGAAAGCAACTAATACAGAAAGTAAGACCTCTTTTTCTTTATAATTTACGTGATTCTCAGAGTTCATTTACTTGAACAGTTACTTTTTTAAAAACAGAACTAAGGAATTTCAGGGTTCAGGTGCCATGAGATTGTCTGAATTACATGAGTAACAATTAGCTAAGCACAGTTGTAAAACATTTGATTTACTCTCTGGTGATCTTCCCACCCTGCTAAATCCACAGCCCATGTCTCCAGCCAGTAGAGTCAGAGCTTGTTTTGCAGTTGAAAGTTCAATTTAACTTCTGTCTACATCCCCATTATGTGTATAGAACTGGATATGTTGGTGGTTCTCAACCTGGTTACCTATTATAATTACCTTGGGGGATTTCAGAAACTACTGATACTAAATTTCTACCAATCATAGATGTTTGAGAAGGAACCTGGAGTGAAAGGCTCTGGTTTATGGTTTTTGGGGCCAAATCATAATCTACATTGAGTCAAATTATTTGAGGGATCACCTATAAAAAAGGAATTTGTCCGTGATGACTAATTCTCTTGCTTTGCCAATATGCTTGATTTGTCTCTATTTGGTGGAACAAAAGGAAAAAAACAGCAGTTTGGCTCCCTAAATTATGAACTTATGCTGTGGAATTAGTGTTTGACTCAAAGTGCATATCTCTCTCCTACTCCCAGCTTTATGAACTTACATCTGTAAGAATTTCTTCACCTACCACACACTTTTTCTTCTAACCATAGCAAGTAAATTCTCCCTTTAATGAAACAGCATTTCATGGGACTCACTGGTAGCATAGGTCAGTTCCAGATCTAACATGTTAGCTAAGGCAGATATGAGTAGTGTATCTTTGAAATTCTTCCTAGTGGACTAGAGAGAGAAGACAGAATTTTATCATTTTAGGTGTCATTTGACTGGGCAAATGGGCTCTTTCCAGCTACTGCCCACCAGGTGAAAAATTAAGGGTAGAATGTTCTCTCTAGAAGGTGTCAAAATAGTTCAAACAAAATTTCTCACAAAAAGGTGATGAAGCCATGGCTGAGACATATCCACATGTCTAGGCCACGCCCAATGATTTGATCAAATATTATTTTGGATATTTCTGTGATGGTGTTTTGGGATGAGATTCACATTTAAATTAGTGAACTTTGAGTAAAGCAGATTAGCCTCCATAATATGCAAAGTCCTCATCTAATCAGTTGAAGCTCTTAATAAAGCAAAGACTGACCTTCCTATAGCCAGAAGGAATTTTGCCGTAAGACTGACAAAACTTGAACTGCAACTCTTCCCAGGGTCTCCAGACTGCCTGACTTGCAGATTTTGAATTTACCAAGCCTTTATAATTGTGTGAACAAATTGTTATACATATATTTGTATAAATTATATGTATGTAATTATATATACACATACACATATACGTGTGTGGAGGAGAGGGAGGGAAAGAGGAAGGGAAGGAGAGGGAGGGAAAGGGAGAGCCATTTTATGTACACATGCTGTTGGTTCTGTTTCTCTGGAGAACCTTGAGCAGTATAGTGAACCACGTAAATAAAAGGATGGACCCAAGTTCACCCAGGTAGAAAGTAGTACACTAAGAACTAGAACTTAATGTTTCATGATTCATTCACCTCTGAACAGTGACCCAGAACGGGTCAGCAAACTATGGCTCACTGATCAAATCTTGCTTGCCTTTTGGTTTTGTGAACATAGTTTTACTTAAACACAACCACACCCGTTCACTAATGTATTGTATATGGCTCTTTCTGTGCTATGATAGCAGAGTTGAATAGCTGCAACAGAGATATATGGTCCGCAAAACCCAAAATACTTATTATCTGACCCTTTACAAAAACAATGGCAGACCCCTGCTATAGGATGCCATCTGATTTCTGAAAGCACTGAGGAGAATAATTCATGCACATTGGGTTAAATTATTAATCTCGTGTCCCCTTTAGATCAGAGACCTTCTAAATGCTCACCTTTACAACAGCCAACTTGTGAAGGATTGTCTGAGGATGCAGAAAGGTTTCTCGTCAGGTCTTTCCAATTCACACTACTACCTGACTGAGGTTCTTGAAACCTGTCTATTCTAACCATCCACAACCCATTCTTTACTGGCTCTGGCTTCATATATTGGTAATAAATCTATTTCTTGTTCTATGCTGGATGACACATTCCATGGACTGAGATAATATCTTATTTCTACATAATTTGTTCTTGATCTTTATTTTTTTGTCTTTTTGCCTTTTCTAGGGCTGTACTCGTGGCATATGAGGTTCCCAGGCTAAGGGTCTAATCGGAGCTGTAGTCTCCGGCCTATGCCACAGCCACAGCAACGTGGGATCCAAGCCACATCTGCAACGTACACCACAGCTCATGGCAACGCTAGATCCTTAACCCACTGAGTGAGGCCAAGGATCGAACCCACAACCTCATGGTTCCAGGTCAGATTCGTTAACCACTGAGCCATGATGGGAACCCCCTGTTCTTGATCTTTTCTGTCTTGGAGGCTTCATCTATGTCCAGCCAGTCACACTTTGTCTTCTAGTACTGCAGATAACCCCGTTTTATTGGGTGAATTTGACCCAGTGCACTGAAATACCCCTTTAGAACCTATTGCAACCTGTCACTGGGTTTTAGCATAGGCATATAACTCAGATTACTGTTCATTACTTAAACCAAAGTACTTGGCCAGAAATGTTTTGTTTCACCATTTGCTTTATTACACAAGTAACCTCTATCTTTGCACCTATGCTATACGTATTTTTAATTGCCTAAATTATCTGAAAAATTATTTAGAGCCTCCATTTCAGTGGGCATTGGAATTACTGTGTTATGACTATTTTATTATTTTACTTTGGAATGTGAATTAGGCTTCGAGCTTTCGCCAAGAGTAGACAGAGTAGGGATTAAAACAAATCAAGAGTGGGAAAGACTTCTGATGCAATGAAGACTTAATAAAGATTTGGCTGTGGCATAGGCCAGCAGCTATAGCTCTGATTATACCCCTTGTCTGGGAACCTCCATATGCTGTGGGTGTAGCCCTTAAAAAAATATTTAATAAAGATTTGATTTTGAATCAGGAATTTATGTTATTGCAAAACAACTCCTTGGTAGAATTCTTTTCTTTGGTAATAATTTTAAGTACAGAAATTAACAATCAAAATATGTAGTACTCGTCTTCGTTTTCTAAAAACAAATCTATATCTAGATGAGAGAAGAATTAATTGTATAACTAGCGCTCTGGACTTAGAACTCCAAATCCTGTCTTTTCAACCATGCCTGCTAGGTTTCTAACTTTTTGAACATTGGGTAGTGGTTTCAGCTTTCATGCCCACCTTGAGTATGTAGCTTGGAAACTAAGAGAGAAATTTAAAACTTGGCAGCCTGGGTTCAAATCTTGACTCTAAAATTTATTTGCTGAGTTACGCTTAAGCAAGTTATCTGTTTTTGCCTCAGTTTTCTCATCTATAGAAAAAGAAATAATATTACTTCTTTCAGGGAGCGGCTGTGAGGGTTAAACAAAATTCACACAATGTAAGAATTTATCAGTTCTTAAAACATAAATACTGAGAAAATGTTAGCTATTATTATGGGCCCCTCATTTTATGGGTAATATGGGTTAGTTTATATGGGTATAATATTTATACATACATATATTTTGTATCTATATGTGTGTATATGTACTTATATTAAATTGAGGAGTCAACATTTACATTTAAATCTATGCTCTGTGAAATGCAGATCTCCTCTGTACAGACACAGCGCCGTAGTTATTTATTGCTACCTCATAGAGAACTGCAAACTTAGTGTAAACAATTCTGTGGTTCAGCAATTCAAACAGTGAACAGAGGAGATGGTTTGCCTTTACTCCATGAGTGATGTTGAAAATCTCAGCTCATGAGGATTCACATGGCTAGGGTTGGAGTCATCTAGATCATTTTAATTCATATGTCTGGTACCCGAGAGGGGATAACTTAAAGACTGGGACCAACAAAGACTGTGGACTGGAGTGCCTACAGATGCCTGCCAGTGTAGCTTGGACTTCTCATAACATGGTAGTTAGGTTTCAAGACAGAGTGTCTTGAGAATGAGTGTCCAGGGGTCAAGCATGAAAAGCTGCATGACCTCTCATTTCCTAGGCTTAGATATTACATAGCAGCACTTTCATCATATTCTATTGCAAGGTTGGAGATCTTTTTCTGTAAAGTGTCAGTCAATATTTTAGGTTTTGCAAGTCATACAGTCTCTGTTGCAGCTATTCAGCTCTGCTGCTGTGATATGAAAACAGCCAAGACAATACATATACTCATGAATATGGCTGTGTCCTAATACAGCTTTATTTACAAAAGCAGGTAGAGGCCTATATTTGGTCTGCCAGCTATAATTTACTGACATCTGATCTATTGTTTGAAGCTATGGAAAGCTTGCCCAAATTCAAGGGGAAATGCTCACATCTGAATGGGAAGAGTGGCAGAGAATTTGGGACCCTGTTTTAAAACCATCATATGGGATAGTTATATTAGTATCTGTCTGTATATCTTGTTTCTCACATGTACAGTGTATTGGGACATCTTACATCTCTGTAAGCCTGGGTCAAGGTCAAAGTTGGAATCTGAACTTAATGACCTTGATTATGGAAATAATTAGTAGCTGTGATTTCCTTAAAGTCCTTATCCTAATAAATATATTGCAAAAAAGATAGATTTCAAGGAAATAATTGCTTTATGTAATTTTGGTACAGGGCAGACTTTCATTAAGTCTCTGTTGACTGAATTATTTCTTTTTTGTTAGAAAGCATAATTTGTGTTTTCTTTCTTTCCTGAAGAGATTTTCAACTTTTCAGATAAGGTATTTCATTCTACTGAAAGGATGATGTAGTTTTTTTTTATTTATAAATGGAAAAATCAGGGAAGAATAAATTCACTCAGATCACACTAATGTTTACAGGAATAACCGAAATTGGAACACAGGCTTCCAGATTTTCCCGTCCTATGCTGTATCTGGTAGCTGCTATTGTCTGCTGGGCTTGGCAATAATCATCTTTGACCTTTACCTCTCTAGGCTATAGTGAAGTAGTTTTGGGCTTTGTTAGCTTTCTTACGAGTTCGTACTAAATTGTGTCCATAAAGTAGGCTGAATTCCTCAAGGAAGGATGATAGCTATATTACTGTCTCATTACTTAGAAATGTTGTGTTGGTTACCCTTTTTTTTCACCCCTTTTGTCCAGCTATATCCTGAACTTATAAAAATATATTATCAAAAATAAAAGATGTGCATCTGGTGGAAAACACTAATTTAAGGGATGAAACTTCCTGATGATTGCTTCACTCAACCCTTAATACACAGTGAGCTTCATTAGTAAATAGACGACTCTCAGATCTTTCCCTGGGAAGAGATGGCATAATCAGCCGTTGCGTTGATTTCACATTCTGTTCTTTAGAGACAGAACAAATTAGAATAATTGGCTGGTACAGGGCAAGCACAAAGAACTTTCTTATATTTTTTGTGATGCATCCCTTAAAAGGATAGAAAATGAGACTAAAGGTACAAATGTGAAACTCAGAAAGGCAGTGGGGAGAGGATACTATTTACTTGAAAATAACTCTTTTCAGTGTTGGCCCAGAAGAAATATGAAGGTGAGGAAAATATTGTTTTTTAAAAAATAATGATTTTTGTGTTAAAGATGGGAGTGTGGAATTAGTAAGAATTCAGGAACAATCCTTTTCCACCAAGGACTCAGGAGCAAATGAAACCATAAATACTCCCCGCTCTTGGAAATCCTTTTGGAGCAGTAATCATAGAAGGGTAAAGGCAATGCATCAGGGCAGAGGTGTTCAGAGCAAAGGGAAGGGAGGAGAACAAAAGGAGAGCAGATATTCTTAGAGCTGTCACTTTGAAATTTACCTGCTTCTGCTTCAGTGCTGCTCTGCCACCGTGTTGGTCTGGTAGAAATCCTCAAAGCAGGAACAGCCGTATTTTAAAATAATAGGATTAGAGCAAGTGACTTTAATCAAGGTCTCTTTAGTTCAAGAGCACAGAGGAGAGTGTGACGAAAGAGTGAGGCCACAAGGAATTGTTCACTGGATAAATTTCCCCCAAACCTCACTAAGTGGGAGAAATTGATCACTGGGTTGTGTTCTTTGAAGGAAATCAAAATATTGAAAGCAAGTGACAAAGATTGTGGAGCCTGTTTAGAAAGCACCCCGTATCATTTGGTCACCTGCTGATGATAATAGCATTGGTTGAGACCTAATCATTTACATGAAGGCACTTCTCTGGGCAATAAGTTACAGGAGGGCCAGAACTGTGGATGTGGTGTGTTTGGATTGTTTAAGCAGCTTAGAGCTCTGTACATTACTGGCATAAGGTAGACTTAAAAATGAATATTTGTTGATTGTCCAAATAGGTGGATCTTTGTGCTTGATATCCGGTGCCCTACAGTAGATTTTCAGCGTCAGATTGTGAAAGTATTCATGGTGGGGACTGGCATTGTTCCCATCTTATGGATAAAGATAATACATCAGAGGACTTTATATTGACATCCCAAAGGACTCATAGGAATTACTTAGCAAAAATTTATATTCTGTATAATTTCTGATTTATAGCCTGGCCAGAACACTTCTATTTTGGCCAGTCCTGTGGTTGGTTCCACCGATGTCTCCATGATCACCCAGGCATGATCAGAATGACTTAGGATTTGGGAGTTAAAATATTGCTCAATATTTATTTCTTTGCCATAAAGTGGACTCTTGAAAAAAAAATAGCTTCAGACACAATATGGCTTTTTATGATTTAGCATGAAATTTGAGAAATATAGAGGTTACCTGAAGCCTATAATGATAAGGTTCCCTCTGCTATTGAAGTTACTGTGTTGAAACAAAGACTCTACATCAGTAATATTTATTTATTTATTTTTGCATGATATTCAAGGTAATTTCCTGTTCTTTCTAAGGAAGCAACGGGGTGGTTGGTATGAGAGACAGTGTGGCTTCTAAAGGTGAAAAGTATTATTTTGCTATAGTTTCCAGCTACCTAAGGATGGCTCTGGATATTACAGGTAGAGGCTCTGGACATTACAGTTAGTATATTATGTGTGGCAGGTTATATCATAGTTTATTTATGAACTTTTACATGTTTATTTTCTATGCAAGTTCATATGCTCTTTTTGAGTTTTGGTAGGTAAGTATTGTAAACTTTGGAATACTTAGTGTTTCATACTTTGGTTTATAGTCCAGTGTCTTAGGATAGAGATAGCTCAGCACAGTTCTTGTCATTGTAAAGTACTGTTATGTTCAAAGTCTTTGCCTGTGTCCTAATCTATGACATGATATCTGCTAAAGACAAGGAGAAGAATAGTTTAAAAATTGCAGTGGAAAATAGAAGATAGTATGATTTAATGCATTATTTTGTAATTATAAAACTAACAAATGGTCATTTTAAAAAATTTGAGAAATTCCTAGACCAAAGAGAGATCAAGAAAATTTGGGGTAAATTTCAGAGTGGTAAAGTTGTCCATGAATGTTAGTGCTTTCACATTTTCCATGGCTTTAAGTGGACTTTGCTTCTTAAGAGTCTATCCATGATATTTTATTTGATGATGTTTTCATCATGTAGATAACATACACATGCAAATATGTAAACAAAATACAGACATAGATATTACTGATGTTTCAGATAGCCACATGAAATAAAATGGAAAAAGTCAACAAGCCAAAAGAGCATACTTTATCTTTTTGGATAAAATAATTAGTGGAGAATCTAATTCAGGAAAAATACATGAACTTCAAGGCTTCTTGAAGCCAAATATTTCTTTCCACAAAAGGTAACTGTCCATGGCCATGCTTCCTTATTGTCTGACAAGGAAAGTATATTATACAGCAAAGGATCTTCCCAAAAGAGAGTGCTTCCACACTCATTGTCATAAATGACTTTGGAATTACTGCTGCTGTATTACCTTCACCTTAAACCAGTATTTTTTTGGCTGCACCCACAGTATATGGAAGTTCCCGGGCCAGGGATTGAATCCAGGCTGCTCCTGTGACCTATGCCATAGCTGCAGCCACACCAGATCCTTAGCCTACTGTGCCACAGCAGGAACTCCTTAAACCAGTATATTTTTCACAGATGCTGTACCTTAGCTAATTTTTAGAGCTATAAACTTTCATATGGCCTTGAAATAATAATTGGCTGTTCTTCAGGTCAGTGACAATATGGTAATTACCTAGAAGTATCACTAAAAAGCAGGGAGGTGTGATTCTTTAATGGATTTAACCCCAAGTCCAGCAAGCAGGCCAAAGACATCTCCCACATGCATTGTGTCCTCATCTCCCTCAAGCAGGCCCCTCTGGTGCACTGAAGAGCCACCCTGTGGAAACACTATGTTTGCAATATCTTAATCCTGCTTGGTGAAGCTCTTCACAGTTATTGGATTGATTGTGTTCTTTTGGACCAAACCTTTTTTCTTTAGAGTTGATTATTGTTTGTGATTGCATGTTTCCTTCAACTGTGTTCTCCCTGGTATTCAGAGAGGAGGGGAGGTGCCTGAGGAAGGGAGGGAGGAGGGAGACCTCCCAAGGGCAGCCTCAACCTCTGCTTTTGTGCATTATTCTGAGAATAAATTTGTTTAAAACTATTTAAAAAAATCACACACACACAAAAGTGACTGCAGCTGTGATTTGTGGATGGACACACAGCATTATTGTTTATCGTTTTAATTTGCTGTAAGATTTTAGCTCTTTACGGTCTATGAGTACAATGGAATTTGAAGCCATCCAGTTAAATTCCATTTTATGGATGAATAAACTGAAGTCAAGTGTCTTTTGTAAAACTGGCAGAGACGGGATTGAAGGTCTTCTGATTCTTTGAAATTAGTTTTCTCAAAAAATGTGAAGTCTACAGTGAAATGGGAGCTGGAGTTGGGGAAGAGGCCCACAACAAAAGCAGTGGAAGGGAATATGAGGTCAATTATGAAGAGCCAGGTTTGAGTTAAGGTGAAAAGTCATGAAGAAACAATCAACTGTTATATTATTAAAAAGCTCATCAAGAGGTATATCCTCTGGTGAATATGGTTTATACTGCAGTCTGCTGAAAATAATGACTTTTCTGTTGCAAATAACCATGAGGTTGGGGAAAACAATACATTGGGAGTTACAAGATCATTTCAGGGAAAGGTTATATTGATCATGATAATCCTTGACTACGGATACCATGAAGATTCCCTTCTAAGCTCTGTTGTAGTAAGCGCAAGCTCAATGACAGTCTGAATTGCATACTAAGCACCAGAACTTATTATTAATTTAATCATTCAACAAACATTTATTTGTCACTTCTTCTCGCCAGGCACTGTTCTAGGCACTGAAGATTCATCCGAAAAACAAAGTGAACAAAACAAAAAGAGACAAATAATCCTGTCCTTCATGAATATCATATTCTATATTGAAGTTCCTGTCGTGGCTCAGTGGTTAATGAATCCAACTAGGAACCGTGAGGTTGCAGGTTCGATCCCTGGCCTTGCTCAGTGGGTTAAGGATCCGTGTTGCTGTGAGCTGTGGTGTAGGTTCCAGATGCGGCTCAGATCCCCCGTTGCTGTGGCTGTAGCGAGGGCCGGCGGCTACAGCTCCGATTAGACACCTAGCCTGGGAACCTCCACATGCCGTGGGTGTGGCCCAAATAGGGAAAAAAAAAAAAAAAGGCTTATATTCTATTGATCCTGATAATGGATTGTTGAAAAGGGCCTCCTATTCATTATAACCATGCAAATGCATCAAGGTAATATTTTTTATTTATGTATTTTTCTTATTCCTACTCATTTTCACACCTACCCTTTCTCTTTTGGGGGAAAAGAAAATTGTAGAAAAAAATATGTCAAATCTCAGCTATTTGTTTTCAATAATTTTTTCCAAATTCTGGTGGAGATGATAGTTTAACTGTTTTAAGATTTGTAAACCTCAAAAAGCTAGACTTTTACAAAGTGTAGCCAAATTTTATTCCATAAATTAGAGCTTTGGAAAGAATATGTGATGATGAAATGATAGAAAAAAATCTGGTTTTCCTTCCATAAACTTGACTTCACTGTGTTGGGAAAAGAGGCAGAGAGGGAATCAAGGTAATTAAACACGGAGTGAGTTTTTTCTGATAGGGAACTCTAGATAATCATAGGGATATCTGAGGGTAGAAAGGTCCAATGTCTCATTTGAAATTTGGTAGCCTGGGAGAAAACTGTGTATTTTCTTTGAGGTCTTGAGAGGTTTTCATTTTGCTTTGTTTTGTTTTTTGTTCATTTTAAAAATCAACCTTATTGAGGTATCATTTATATATATGATAAAATGCATATATTTTTAGTCAACAGTTCATTGAGTTTTAATTAATGTGTAGGTTTGGACCACCATAAAGACAGAAAACAAATTCTAGAAAGTATCCTTTTGCAAAAATCTCTCCATCTTCCACGCCAAGGCTACCATTGATTGTAGAGTAATTTTGCCTGTTGTAGAATTTCATATAAGTTGAATAATACAGCAGGTGCTCTTTTTTCTGGCTTTATTTGCTCAGCATTTGGTTTTTGAGGTTCATTTGTGTTAGGATGTTTTAAATCAGGACTTTACCCTGAGTGACTGATTTTGTTTGAAGGCATATATAGGTAACCTCTGAGTTTCTGGCATTGTCGCTGTCTGATCTTGGCTCAATATTTTAAACTTTTCTAAGAAGCATAATATTGAAGGAAGGAAGATTGTTGTCATTATAATGGAGCTGAAGTGGTTTTTAGTTATATTCTCAGCATAAATTGACCTACTTAGAATTATTGTGTTGATAATCCAGAAGGATATTCCTACAGAAACCTTGATAGTAAAAATCTTCTAAAGGAAGCTGGGATGTACTCTTTTTAGTTTTCTTTTTTTGGGGGAAATGTTTCTGTAACCTTCAGTTGTCCAAAACCTGAAAAAAGCGGTTATTCACCTGAAAGCTAGTTCTACTAAAGTTGAGTTGTCCGACCTTTGTATAAATCTTTACATGCTTCGTGATAGAACCCGAAGAGGCTTGAAAGATAGTGCACTCTCTCTCATTTATTTAGTTATTTACTTTTGCTTTTTATGGTCACACCTGCAATGTATGGAAGTTGCCAGGCTAGGTATCAAATCAGAATTGCAGCTGCCGGTCTACACCACAGCTCATAGCAACGCTATGTCCTTAACTCACCGAGCGAGGCCAGGGATCGAACTCCCATCCTCATGGATATTAGTCAGGTTTGTTTCTGCTGAGTCACAATGGGAACTCTGAAAGATAGTGCTCTTTTATTGGATAAAAACATATAAATTATTTAAGGTGGACATGTATATGCAGTAAAGGGAAAAACAATCTTTCTGAGTTTCCCTTCGCTGGTTTTCTTCATTTATATTTCTATAGCACATGCTAATAGTTTAGGGTAGACTCAGGTTTGTTTTTGGGTCCACTCTACATAAATTTTGAAGTACTCCAAACTCACCTTTTTTCTACTTTCCTTCCTTCCTTCCTTCCTTTCTAACTTCTTATAATCTTCTGTACTTAACCTTGCATTTGTTGTGGTGGCAATTAGTGTAGGAAAATTGGAAGCATTGCAATTGGTCTGTAAAAAATTGGTCTTAAAAATTTTGCTGCTCAGAATGCATGTTGACCAAATTCTGCCTTGGGGTACAGTCTGAATTTACCTGCAATAATACCTACTCAGAGTCTGAATAAAGGCTGTAGAAACCGGGCCATAATATCCTGACAGGCATGTAGGATTCATAGCAATTACCCTCAAAGAGCTTACCCACGGAAGATGCATATGAATGCATGTAATTATTACTTTATTGGCAGCTATGCCAACATGCGGTCTATTTTGTTTTATATCATTATCATTGCCTGCTGTTTACCACTGTATACCTTGCTAATGGTGTGGTTTCTATGGCTTGTTAATTTCATGGCCAAATAATATTGTAATTTATCACACACTTTAGTGTGGAAGATGGAGACTCCATAAATTTTTGTGTTTTTCTCCCCTTTGCAATGTATTAAACTGAGATCAGGCGAAGTGATAAATTTATTTCAAATGTACTTGATAGCTCAACATCAATTAGGACTGAGGGGCAATATTTCTTCTTCCAGCCGTAGTAACAGTTTTTAAATACTCAATCAGCAAATGTGGAGGTACTGAACATGGGACTCAGTCCCCTGGGATTACCTCCTAGAAAAATGAAGGAAAACTTGAAATGGATATGTGTGGCTTATTCAAGTATTGACTGATTAGCTACAACTTGGATAACTCAGTTTGTCAGAATCATTTTGTATTTTATTTACTCTCTTCCCCTTCCTTCCCTGAACGCTCATGAGAATGGACCCTTAGTATCTTAAATCTTAGTAAGTCATCTTCCATACCTGTAAATGTAAATATAAAAGCACACTTTATTTATCTAATGTAACTTACTGTCTTTTAGAGTCATTGTGGTTTTAATTATCTACAAAATTAAAACCAGCAAAGTGCAGCATCTTCAAGGAGCTACCACATTTTAGAGCTTGAGAAAGAAGACTTTAGAATTAAGGACAAATATATCATTTTATAGCTAAAACAACTGAGGCTTCAGGTAGAAAGGTGATCATGCAGGTCAGGGAAAGGGGTTGAAGATCAGGTTTCAAGCTGAGAAACAGTCTACTGGGACTCCATCTGAGCAGTTCAAAAACTGAAACAGAGGCCACTAATGTTCTGGGAAGGCTGGCATCTGACCTGAGTGTGGGATTTCAGACTGAGAGTGGGCCCAGCGGGGCTTGAGTTTCTGCACTGGGCAGTGAAGGCCACCCACTCTATGGAAAGGGCCACTGACCTCACGGGAGGCGGGGTGGCATGAACAGTGAGTTCCAGTCACCTGAGGAAGCAGGCCAATCTGACCAACCCTGAATTTAGGTTTACCTCAGATGCTTCTTGAGAAAGAACTTGGACAAGGCAGGGTCCAGTGCAGCCTCTTTCAATCCATGCCTAGTACTTAAACCCTCCAATAGTTTAAACCCTCCAAGTGACTCCAATAGTTTAATTGTCCTCTATATTTAATTTCATCAGTCCTATGAATCATTTATTAAATAATGAGGATCACAAAGAGTGTGTGTATTAGAGGATGAGGATGGGTGAACTGGAGAAGTCTGGAATAGGGTACCAATAAGAAAGTATCTTGGTAAATAAGAATATGAATTAGAAATGGAGAGAAATTCAGGAGTTCCTGTTAGTATCCATGAGGATACAGATTTGATCCCTGGCCTCACTTAGTGGGTTAAGGATCCGGTGTTGCCATGAGCTGTAATATAGGTCCAGACACGGCTCAGATCTGGCATTGCTGTGGTTGTGGCATGGGCCGGCAGCTACAGCTCCAATTCAACCCCTAGCCTGGGAACCGCCATATGCTGCAGTGCGGCTCTAAAAAGACAAAAAAAAAAAGGCAAGAAAAACAGAAATGGATAGAAATTCAGAAGGGAAGTAGTGCCTGACATCATGCCCTACTATCTGCCTGTTTAGAAGCCAGTTACTAATTTTGTTTTCACAACAGATCTCCCTGTGCTGAATTGTATTTTATCTTCCCAATTTTATCTCATGAACATATTATGAAGTTTGTGTGAGAGGAAGTAAGTGTTAAAATTTGTCTTGGAAACAGCTGTAAATGTTTCCTGGAACAATCAAGGGTAGAAGAAAAAGGAAATGAAGACAGATGGAAACAAGGCAAAAAGACAGCTAATGGGGAGTTCCCGCATGGCACAGTGAGTTAAGAAGCTGACTGCAACCTCTCGGGTCACTACAGAGGCATGAGTTCAATCCTAGGCAGGCATATTGGGTTAAAGCATCTGGCTGGGTTGCAGCTGTAGCTGAGATTAAGTCCCTGGCCTGGAAACTTCCATATGCCCCTGGTGTGGACATTAAAAAAAAAAGAAAGACAGCTAATAATGCTGGAGTGCTGGAGTGTCTCTCTGGGACTTATAGTATCTCATTTTGAAACTAAATACAGGAAGTCTGAACTTGACTGATTATTTTCAAACACAGTTTGTTTTCATTTTTGTTTTTTTCTTTGCTCTCACATCAGTTATTACTTCCAGTATTATATCATCTTCAGTTTCAATAAGCACGCCTATCTTGTTTCCATTTGCATTATTCATACAAATGTTGATTGAACTGATGACCCCAGAGTTATCAAGGAAGCATTATGTACGCTAATGGATACATTTCTTAATTTTAGAAAAAAAGTGCTAAGTGAAGGTTAAAATAACCCTTCTTAAATTTGCCATTTTTTTATAAAAACATTCTCCTAACATACAGTAACTCAATGCCTAACAATGCCAGATAAATGAAGAATTCCTATATATTGGTGAATGCAGGCTAGTCTGTATATTTTTCGATAGATGTGACCATTACTGAGGGTAATGGCCCACTTTGCTGGCCATGTCCTGTTTCCAAGAAAGCTGTAGTTTCTATTTTGTTTCAGTTGGTCCACTGGATATCAGAGGTAAATTTATAAAACTTTACTTCCCTTTATAAAGGGAAACTTATACTTTGTTTTTTTTTAATTAAAGTATTGATTTGATTTTACACTGTTGTGTTAGTTTCATATGTATAGCAAAGCGATCTGGTTGTGTGTATATGTATATATTTTTTTCAGATTCTTTTCCATTATAGGTTATTACAAGGTGTTGAATATAGTTCCCTGTGCTATATAGTAGATATTTCTTGTTTATCTGTTTTATATATAATATACACTTACTTTGAATGAATGATCCAGGCTGGTCAGAATATCTGATTATTTTTCACTTCTGATATAATCTTTTTTAGGTTCAACCTCAAAGTCTTTCATAAGGAGATATTTTAAAATAAGTTTAGCATGTGTATATTCTAAATCCAACAGTAGTTATTAAAGAGATGGTTTTGCATTAAGTATGTCTCTTTTATTTTCTGGTTGGTTAGCTAGATGTTTGTGACTATAATAAAAATATTAAATTTTGTCTCATATCTTACAATCTGAATTAGTGAATACTGTGTGATGCATAGGGACTATAATATAAATATGGTTTGTAACTTCAAAAAGATAAAACCTAGAAGGGAATATAGACACATATGTAGCAATTATGGCAACTGTATTTGTTTACTAAGTGAAATATTAGTGAGATGGATCATGTGCTAGCAAGCTTTGAACAGCCAAATCAGCTTCAAGAATAGATGTGCAGTTTTTAAAAATTATTTTTAATGTTTTCCAGCTACATGTAGAAAGTAACTTGTATAAAAGAGGCATGGGTTTTATGTTAGGCAATTTAGCTCTTTGACATTCTGAGCATCCTCATAATGAAATTAAATCCAGAAGGAGGTTTCTCTCCATGATATCTCGAAATGGTCCTTGTTCATCCACAGTATTTCCAATAATCACAAAGGTGGTACTACGGGCAGGAAACTCCAACATTATTAAAGTTTCATAAAGCAAAGCTAATTTTAAGAATATAATGTTCCCAAACTGAAAGAGGTCTTAAAAAATAATTTCAAGGGAAGCATACATTATTTCATGCTTGTCAAAGGGTAAAAGTATTTAAGTTGAGTTAATGAATGGTAGCGTTTTAGAGTAGATGATGTCTTTAAATATGATGTTGTTCTGTACTGTCAATAGATGTTAGCCACATGGAATAATTACATTTAAATGAATTTAAAAATAAAATTAAAAATTCAGTTCCTCAGTTGGCATTTGCCGTATTTCATGGATGTTTATTAGCCACATGTGTACAGATATAGATTATTTCATTATCACAGAAAACTTCGTCGAGCAGTACCAAAAATATACAGAAATATTCCCAGAGAATGCAACTAGGTCTCAAGGATATAATATAATTTCCCCAAGGTCATAAGCTATGTTTTTAAAGAAACACAGAATGACATGGAGGAAATAGTAACAGAGGCATTAAATAAATCCAATAGTTTCTGGAACAGCCAAAGTAAGGTTAAAAATGCATGCTTAGCTGTTAGCAGAGCAGAAGCTCCTTTTGGTTGAAAAGACCTACCTGCCTGAATTTGAACATATAAAATTTTATGCAGGGTATTTAATAGCCCAGACCATTTCAATGAAAGGCTGCCAGCTCCGTATGTTTAGCCACTGCTATGCTTCCAGATTATGTTTATCACTTTCATATACAGGGCACTACTCTGAAATGTGATGGTTTATCTGACCCCAGAGAAATCAAGAAATCTTGTGGGGGGTTGTGTGTATATTTGAAAAGGTTGATTTTTAAATGCATCATGCAGGCTGGCCCTATTTTAAAAAGAATTCCTGCCATCACACAATCAAAATGTGAACTCTTTTCTCACCTTGCTAAATTCAGAGATAGTCTCTGCATTTTCATTATTTTTTTGCAATCCAAATATTATTTTTCCATCCTCTAACTTGTTTTCATCACAGTGTGATCAACTATTGCCAAAGAAGGAAAGGTTAGATTTTTCAATCAAAGTTTGCTAAAGGCCTTCAAAATAATTGAACCCTCAGGAGAAAAAATCCTCATGCATTATTTTTCTATTCTTTCAATATCTTCATAAAAAGTCATTTCAATATGTTTGGTCCTGTAGCAGAGGTTCTGTAAAGTGCTTATCTTCCTCAGAGCAGAGGTCCAGAAAGCCTGTGAGTCAGTGGATCAAGATGGGTAAGGGGAGAGAGTGAAGGAGGATGAGGGAGACTCAGTGCTGAGATAAGGACCATGTTCTAAAAATTTCTTGTGTGGGGGGTAGGAGTGCACAAATATCCATGACTAATAAAAAACATCAAGGAGATGAATATTGGGAGGAAATGTATTCTACTTTTCTTGTAGAAATAAAAATTTCCCTCATTAATTCTCCTCTTCCTCCTGCCCCAGAAAAAGATGACAACGGTCTGGAGAGCAGATAATTGGCATAAACAGAAGGAGGCAGGTTGAAGAGACTAACCTGGAGCGGACACCTAGAAACTAAAAACCAGTAGATGGAAGGCAGACTTTTTACTGAAGTCCCCAAGCTCAAGTCGAGTTGTGGGAATATCAGGTACAAGTCAAATGTGTTCACCTATCCCTCTTGGGTCCACATAGTAGAGGAGGGCTGAGCAGAGAGGAAAAAGGGGCCCTTGAAGGTATAGTATCTAGATGGAGTTGAATGGCCACCTGGCACCTTCAGTCTGCTCAAGAATCCTTCGTGTCCTTTCGTTCCCAGTGAGTGGCTCACAGCTCCAGGGTCTCTTCTGCCAGATACAGCACTTTTTTAAACATCCTGCTTCTATATTGTGCTGTGGTAACCCAGGCAGAAACTCAACCCCATTTCCAATCTAAAGAGAAATTCTAAGTACCTAAAAGACTTAGGAACATCGTGGCTTTTTTTTTTTTTTTTTAATATTTGGAGGTGGAGGGCGTAGCTTGACTTTAGTCTACAGTAGCACCAAACTGCACAAGTATTTCCCTTTATTTTCTCCCCTTCCCTTCTATTCAGTCTCTATTTCTCCTTCTCTCCTGCTGGATTAGACACAGGGACTCTAATTTTTCATTCCGTGGTCCTGGTACCAAGATTCTCCTGGGAATTACAAAGATGTTCACCTTCTACATCAAGCACTTCTTATTTTCCCTCAGCAACATAAGTTGTCCTTAAGGGGAATTATGATGCCAGCTTTTAAAGAGTTTGGTTTCACCACCCTTTTATACATTGAAGATTCTTCCTTGGAGACTGACATTGATGTTCACCTTGCTCTCAGCTGTCCTCAGTTGGAAGCTGGTCCTCTGTCCTTGCCTGTTGCTAACCTCCTGCAATTCATAGGTCTGCCTTGCCTCCACCACTAGGTACAGTTCAGTAGTTGCCTGTCTTCTGGAGATAGATTATTTTCTAGAAGCTTTAATGCCTTTACTGTTTACATTTAGAGATATATAATTTTAATATGCAGATTTCTCTGTGACCAGTTTTATTTGCAGCCTAGGTTTTGTTGTGGCATATTTTTTGAATTTTATTACATTTATAATTGTACAAGCATCATCACAACCCAGTTTTATAGCATTTCCATCCCAAACCCCAAGAGCACCCCTTTCCCCGCAACCCATCTTGTTTCAAAATCATAAGTTTTCAAAGTCTGTCAATCAGTATCTATTCTGCAAAGAAGTTCATTGTGTCCTTTTTTAAAAATTCCACATGTAAGTGATAGCATATGATGTTGGTGACTCACCATCTGGGTAACTTCACTTAGCATGATAATATTTAGGTTCATCCATGTTACTGCAAATGCTGTTTTTTCCTTTTAATGGCTGAGTAATATTCCATTGTGTATACGTACCACTTCTTCTTTATCCACTCCACTGTCAGTGGCCATTTAGGTTGTTTCCATGTCCTGGCTGTTGTATATATTGCTGCAGTGAACATTGGAGTACAAGGTATCTTTTCGAATCACAGTTTTCTCTGGACAGAAGCCCAGGCGTGGGATTGCTGGATCAAATAGTAAGTAATTCTATTTTTAGTTTTCTGAGGAATCTCCATACTGTTTTCCACAGTGGTTGCACCAATTTACATTCCCACCAACACTGTAAGAAGGTCCCCATTTCTCTACACCCTCTCCAGCATTTTTTTGTTTGTAGACTTTTTGATGATGGCCATTCTGGATGGTGTAAGGTAGTACCTCAGAGTGGTTTTGATTTGCATTTCTCTAATAATTAGTGATATTGAACATTTTTTCATGTGCTCTTTTTTTTTTTTTTGGCCATCTGCATGTCTTTGGAGAATTGTCTCTTTAGTTCTTCTGACCATTTTTTGATGGGGTTGTTTGTTGTTTTGGTATTGAGCTGAAGAAGGTGTTTATAAATTTTGAAAATTAATTCCTTGTCAGTCACTTCATTTGCAAATATTTTCTCCCATTCTGTGGGTTGTCTTTTTGTTTTGTTTAAGGTCTCCATTGCTGTGCAGAAACTTTTAAGTTTAATTAAGTCCCATTTGTTGATTTTTGTTTTTATTGTCATTGCTCTAGGAGGTAGATCTGAGAAGATATTGCTGTGGTTTATGTTGGAGAGTGGCCTATATATTTTCCTCTCAGAGTTTTATATTATCTGCTCTTATATTTAGGTCTTTAATCCATTTTGAGTTTATTTTTGTGTGTGGTGTTAGGAAGTGTTCTAATTTCATTCTTTTACATGTAGCTGTCCAGTTTTCAGCACCACTTATTGAAGAGACTGTCTTTTCTTCATTGTATATTTTTGCTTCCTCTGTTATAGATTAGATGACAGTAGCTGCATGGGTTTAATTCTGGGCTTTCTATCCTGTTCCACAGATCTATATTTCTGTCTTTTTGCCAGTACCATATGGTTTTGATGACTGTTGCTTTGTAGTATAGTCTGAAGTCAGGGAGCCTGATTCCTCCAGCTCCTTTTTTCTTTCTCAGGATGCCTTTGGCTATTCTGGGTCTTTGGTGCTTCCAAACAAACTTTAAAATATTTTGTTCTATTTCTGTGAAAAATATCCTTGGTAATTTGATAGGGATTGCACTGAATCTGTAGATTGCCTTGGGTAGTATAGTTATTTTGATAATTTTGATTCTCCCAGTCCAAGACCATGGTATGTCTTTCCATCTATTCATGTCATCTTTGATTTCTTTTCATCAGTGTCTTACAGTTTTCAGAGTACAGGTCTTTTGTGTCTTTAGGTAGGTTTATTTCTAAGCATTTTATTCTTTTTGATGTGATGATAAATGGGATTGTTTCCCTAATTTCTCTTTCTGGTCTTTTGTTGTTAGTATATAGAAATGCAGTCAGTTTCTCTGTATTAATATTATATCCAGCAACTTTGCCAAATTCATTGATGAAATCTAACAGTTTTCTGGTAGAGTCTTTAGGATTCTCTAGGTATAGTATCATGTCATATGCAAATAGTGAGAGTTTTACTTCTTCCTTTCCAATCTGGATTCCTTTTATTTCTTTTTCTTCTCTGATTGCCATGGCTAGGATTTCCAAAACTATGTTGAACAGTAGTGGTGACAGTGGACATCCTTGTCTTGTTCCTGATCTGAGCGGGAAGTCCTTCAGCTTTTCACCATTGAGAATATTAACTCTGGGTTCGTCATATGTGGCCTTTATTCATGTTGAGGTAGGTTCCCTCTGTGCCCACTTTCTGAAGGGTTTTGATCAGAAATTGGTGTTGGATTTTGTCAAAGGCTTTTTCTGAATCTATTGAGAGGATCATAGGGTTTTTATTCTTCAGTTTGTTAACGTGGTGTATCACACTGATTGTTTTGTGGATATTGAAGAATCCTTGCTTCTCTGGGATAAATCCCACTTGATCATGATGTACAATCCTTTTAATGTATTTTTGGATTGGGTTTGCTAGTATTTTGTTGAAGATTGTGGCATCTATGTTCATCAGTGAAACTGGCCTGCAGTTTTCTTTTTCTTTTTTTTTTGTGGTATCTTTGTCTGGTTTTGGTGTAAGGGTGATGGTGTCTTCATAGAATGAGTTTGGGAGTGTCACTTCCTCTGCAATTTTTTTGGAATAGTTTCAGAAGGATAGGTGTTATCTCTTCTCTGAAGTTTGTTAGAATTCACCTGTGAAACCATCTGGTCCTGGACTTTTGTTTGCTGGAAGTTTTTAAATTACAGTTTCAATTATAGTATTTGTGATTGGTCTGTTCATCTTTTCTATTTTGTCTTGGTTTAGTCTTGCAAGATTACACTTTTCTAAGGATTTGTCTATTTCTTCTGGATTGTCCATTTTTTTGGCATATAGTTACATGTAGTAGTCTCTTATGATTCTTTGTATTTCTGTGATGTCCGTTGTAACTTTTTTCATCTGGCATATTTTCATTATTATTCCATTAACAAAATTCTGATTATCATTGTGACTTTATCTTTGACCTATACATTGATTGGAGTTTTTTTTAATATCCAAATATTTGGTGAAATATTGATTATATATTTTTAAATTTCTTGTTTATTCTGAGTCATTTTATATCCAGCGTATAGTCAATTTTCATGTGTGCCATGTACACCTAAAAATTTACATATGTGTGTTTTCTATCCTTGTTGGTGCTGTGTTTTATGTAACTTTAAGTCATATTTTTCATGATGGTTTTCAGATAATCTAGAATTTCTTGATTTGTCGTTCCATGTTACTGATAGAGGTAATTTAGATTTTTCTTCAATTTCCCTTTGACTATCCCATTGAAGTTTAGATTCATAGTGCATTATAGTTTTTTGAATCTCCCTTTGTATATCACATTGAAGTTTAGATTTATAATATTATCCTTGTAAAGTAATAGCTGGCTTTATTATCCTGTCTTAGCTCTAGTGGTACTTGTTGCTTTCAAATGTACTTTAACATTAGAAAAACTTCAATTTTATTTATTGTTCATATGACATATTTTTTATGTCCTTTAATTTGCAATTTTACTATTTGCTGATACCGAATCTCATTTCTTGTAAGTGGCATGGGATTAATTTGTGGGGCTTTTTTGTTTTTTTGTTTCAGTAATCTTTGTCCTTTAATTTGAGTATTCACAGTTAGTGTATATTCTTATAGATCATTTACTCCTTGTTTTCCTTTTTATGCTCCTTTTGCTCTTCCTTCTTCCTTTTGTATTAATCAAATTCCATTTTCACTTGTATTAGCTTGTTATATTTATATAAGTAGCAATTACATATGCACCATGACTTATTAGCACTTTTACTGCTTTTCAAGCAATGCTGAAAACTTAAATTTCTTTTACTAATACATTTTAATTTATTATTACTCTTTTTATATTTAAATTTTATTTAGATTTATCCACTTCTTTATCCTTTCTGTTATGTATAATTCCTTTATAAAAGTCTTTATTTTCATCTGTGATAATTTTCTTTCTGCCTGCAGGTCTCCCTTTGTAATTTAATTCAGTTGGTTCTGATGAGAACATATTATCTAAATTTTGTATCTGTCTGCAAATTTAGTTATTGCACCTTTCCTTTCAAACAACATTTTCTCTACCACTAGAATTCTAGATGGACACTTATTTTCTTTAGCGCTTAAAAATGTTATTTCATTATTTTCTAATATCCATCATTTTTTATTGAGAAGTAAACTGCAATCTTTATCTTATTATTGTCCCTTTGAAAGTAATATCTCTTTTTCCTCTGGTTACTTTTAAGAATTTTTATTTTTCTTTGCTATTCATGGATTGTATTATGGTAGTCTTAGGCATTTTTTTTTTTGTATTTGTTCTTATTGCTATTTTTAATGCTTACTGAATTTATGACTTGGTATATTCTTTTCAGTTTTGGAGGACTCTCAGCTGTTATTTCTAAAATACTGCTTTTTCATCAATCGCCCTCCTTTTCCCTTGGATTCCACTTTATACATATGACTAAAAGATTAACCATGCCCTGTATGTCTCAAGTGCTCTTTTCTCTACTTTTTATTTTTTTTTTGTTTTACATTTTTCAGTTTTAATACTTTCACTGCTGTCTCTTCCAGTTCACTAATCTCTCTTTACTTGCGTCCAATCCATTACTGAGTTTTTAATTTTGGTAATATTTTTAATTATTTCCATTCAATACCAATCATTTTATAGCTGTCTAGTTAAATTCTCCACCTAATTTCATTTATTTTCTTCAACTTGATAATATTTAGCAAAGTATGTTTGAACTTTAACACTGAGGTCATCAATGATAATTTTTCTGTTTTTTTTTTTTATCCTAATTCTGTTTTTGGGGGGGAGTGTTGTCTTAGTGGTTCTTCACTGAGTACCAGGCTTGAGATATAATAAGCTATAGAGAATTCGAATGACATTGTAGATGATCCTTGATCAACATGGGTTTGAATTGTGCTGATACACTTATACATGGTTTTTTTTTTCAATAAATACTATGGTACTGCATGATCCGTAGTAGTTGAATCGTCATAGGCATAACCACAGAGAGGAAGGGCTGACTGTAAAGTTATATGTGGATTTCCCTGCACAGGGAATCAGTATTCCTAATCCCTTGTTCAAGGGTCAACTGTATTTTCTTCAGGAGAGAATTTGCTAGGGAGCAGAAGAGTATTTCTTCTCAAACACTGGACAAACATAATACTCATTTTATTTCTTTATAAGATTCAACTTAGATGGTTCATCAACCTTCCTAACACACCTACTCTCTCTGCCTTCCCCTCCCCCCACAGAAAGAGAGAGAGAGAGAGAAAGAGAGAGAGAGTTTCAGTATCCTAATTCATATCCTTAGTTTTCCATTGGGCCACTCTTCCTTGGTGGGTTTTGAACCTCAGTTTTATAAGCCTGCTAAGACTTTGCTTTGACTTCACTTAGAATTTGTTTGACTTCTTAGTATCTTGCCTCTTCTCTCTACATGAAAAATACCTGAAAAGAACACTGTTGCTGAATGTAGCTCAATTCTCTGAACCTCTTCTCTTTCAGGGATTTTGGTCCTTAAAAGTCTACCTGCCTTATTATTTCTAAATTCCAAGTCTGGTCTCCTTAGTCCTACAATAATGCCCTAAGATCTGCCTGCTTTTCTGCCTTTTGAATTCTCAGATTTTTGTTCTTCATTGATAGTTTCTAAATGCCTGGACTAGAAAAGCATGTGTAGAATATTGTTCTCACTTCATTGAGTTTCTTACTCTCTGTATTTTACTTTTCTAGGTCATGGCTACCTTAGTAGCTTTCTAATGCCCACAGTCAAATGTTACTTATGAATTATCTGGCCTTTCTAATGTGTTTATCTAAGGTAAGCTGATAGACTTGGAAGCTGAAGTCCTTACCCACAGTTTAAAACATTCTGTTTTGTCTTGCTATGAATTCTGGGGTTGTTTTGTCCCCTCTTCCATCCGTTTTTCCCACCAATAAGTTCCCATTCTTATAGACAGATGATTTTAAGATTAAAATTATAATTAAGCTAATATGTTACTTTTTAAAGGAATTAATCTTGCTTTGAACAAGAACGCAGATCAGTGATTAGAATATGGAAAATTTCTAAAGACCTTTCTCATAACTAAGAGTGGTATCCAACCATCTGTGCCATGATAAATTGGTCGGCTGTGGAGGAAATCACTCTTTATAAAATCAGCATTATTCAATAACATTGTCAAAAATTGCTCCACTTTCCTGTCACCAAATTCCAAATGTTCAGTAGGAACAAAGTCATGAGATGGACATGGAGAATAGCTGTCATAGTAACTCCAAATATTGGAAGAATGAAATTATAAATAGAGTCTTCTATGAATATTTTTAAAGTACTTGTTCCTAAAGAACTTCTAGAATAAGATTCAAACGTTTGCATAGTAACACCTCTTTATAAGTAAGAAATTGAGTAAAATTTGTCTCATAATAGTTTTTTTCTATTATGTGCTTCTCAGATTGACACAAAATTATTATTTTTTTCTTTTGTTGTCTTTTGTCTTTTTAGGGCTGCACCCACGGCATATGGAAGTTCCCAGGCTAGGGCTCTAATCGGAGCTATAGCAGCCAGCCTACGCCATAGCCACAGCAACGCCAGATCTGTGCCGTGTCTGCAACCTATACCACGGCTCAGGGCAACACCAGATCCTTAACCCATTGAGCAAGGCCAGGGGTTGAACCCACAACCTCATGGTTCCTAGTCGGATTCATTTCTGCTGAGCCATGATGGGAACTCCCAAAAAATTATTTTTACCTGCCCTTTACAGATCTTATTTTTAGTATGGAACCAGTGGCCTTACATTTTTGAAACATGTGGCAAAATAATTGAAACTGGAACAGTTCCCCGAAACCCAGGACATACAACTTACATATCTATAGAAGGCAATATTATATTTATGTCTAGTTCTGGGGTAAACTTTTTCATACCTACCAGTCTAATTTGACTAATGTATTGTTTCTACAGTGTGTTAGTGGAAATTAAATGGTAAATCCAGTCAAACAGTCATTTCATACATCAAAAAGAAAAATCAGTCAATACAACTGTCTGACTGAAATGAAGAAAACAATTCAAGGCAAACAATTGTCCCAGTAGACTTGTATAAATACAGTAGTGGTGTCATGTACAGAATTAATCTTTCCCCACCCTTAACTGGCGAATATTCTGCCAGCCAATTCAGTCACTCAAATCATCCTGAATTTTAATATTCCAGTTTCATTTACTCTCAGTTAATGGTGACTGCCCTTCCTTCTCCTTCATCTGTCAATCAATGGAGAATGTCAGAGCAGGAGAATAGTAATACTGGCATATTGTAATGTACTGCTCTGAATTCTACAGCTTCAAAATTCTTAGACTAACTCAATGATCTTAAAAGAGTCTGGTGCAGAAGGAATATGTGAATTGAATCACAGACCATTGGCAGTCCCTTCCTGCCTTAACATCTCTCATTTATGGCTCTAATATAGCATTAAAATACTCAAGAGGAGATTTTTTTTTTTTAATCTTTTCGCTTTTATCTAGAGCCACACCCGGGGCATATGGAGGTTCCCAGGCTAGGGGTCTAACAGGAGCTGTAGCTGCCGGCCTTCACCACAGCCACAGAAACGCGGGATCCGAGCCCCATCTGCAACCTTCACCACAGCTCACGGCAACGCCGGATCCTTAACCCACTGAGCAAGGTCAGGGATCGAGCCTGCAACCTCATGGTTCTTAGTTGGATTTGTTAACCACTGAGCCACGACGGGAACTCCAAGAGGAGATTTTTGAGAGGTCAGAGGAAATATGGCTCCAAATCAGGCACACTGGGAAGAAACATTCTCATCTATGATCAGCTTTAAGTTGACTTTTTTACTCATGTGAGTCTTGTATTCATAAACTGGATTCAGTGTGAATTCTGTCCTGCTAAACATTGAATCTGTTAGCTAAGTGTGCCCAATCCTTTTGAAAAAAATTTTTTTTTACACTCTAGCTTTTAAAGCAGGATTGCTTTTCAGATGGTTTAAGGGTTATTTGAATACCATAAGACTTGTTTCTATTTTTGAGTTGCCAGTTTTCTAGAACAAATTTGTGTCCTTGGATGCTTAACTATAGTGTATAGATTGCATATGGAAAGCCAATGAAATAGATAGCTTTTCTGTTTTGAAAGAACTCCACTTGTCTATGTAAGTAGCAAGACAAATTCCTCATGAAATAATGGAATGAAAGATAGTTTCCTTAGTTTAAGGTTTGTTTGTTTATTTGCTTACTTGCTTTTTAGGGCCACACTTGTAGCATATGGAGGTTCCCAGGTGAGGGGTTGTATCAGAAAACTACAGCTGCTGGCCTATACCACAGCCACAGCAATGCAGGATCCAAGCTGTGTCTGTGACTTACACCACAGCTCACGGCAATACCAGATACTTAACCCCACTGGGATCAAACATGCAACCTCATGATTCCTAGTCGAATTAGTTTCCACTGTGCCACAGTGGGAATTCCCCTTAGTTTAAGTTTACAATACCAGAGGACTCTAACAAGAGCTTTTAAAGAGGATCTACATAAAATGGCAGTAAGGATAGAACCAAAGTTCTAGAAAGGATAGAACCAAGTCTTGGCTAATATTACGTATTTTTTGATGGGCTCTTGTTTTTGTGATGGTGGAAAGAGGATATGGCAAAGAAGTAGCAATAATAATATTGACATGTTATATCAAGCTCTTTAGTGGGGTGCAAGGAGAACATATAGGATAATAAAAGCACTTGACATAGAGAGCCGGTCTCATTCATCCATCACACTTCACTTAGTTGGTGGGTTATTCTTGTTCTTTTACTCCTTCTTCTTGCCTTTTGGCCATTTTATGTTTCTCAGCCTGTGTGAAAGAAGGCAAGGTGAAAAAGAGTGGGTTTACTCACAACTCAGTCCGATTTTCCATTTTTTAGTACCTCTCACAGTATGAGTATAGATAGAGAGCTCTAGAATAATGGAAAAGAAGAGTCTCTTGGATCAGTAATAGGCTCTTGATATTTGGGCAATGCTATGTGTATTTAGGAAGCTAAATAACAATTGAATACCATAAATAATTAAAAATGTGTAAACTTCTAATTCAGTGATTAATTAAATGCTCGTTCAGATATTATGTCTGAGCAAAAAATAAATTATTTTTTCTCCCAGAGTTCCCATTATAGCTCAGTAGGTTAAAAACCTGACGTAGTGTCCATGAGGATGTGGATTCAATCCCTGGCCTCGTTCAGTGGGTTAAGGATCCAGCCTTGCCACAAGCTGCAGCATAGGTTGCAGATGTGGCTCGGATCCAGCATTGCTGTGGCAGTGGTGTAGCCCCAGCTGCAGCTCTATTAGACCCCTAGCCCAGGAACTTCCATATGCTGCAGGTATGGCCTTAAAAAAACCTTTCTTTTTTCTCCCATTGACATAACATTAGTGGACATGGAGGGGAATTGTGTAATCTAGCTATGTACCTATTCATCCACATGTAGGTACATATTTTGGATTTTATAGACCTATTAGTCCTGTACTTGTTTTCCCTCAGATCTGTTTCTTTTCCTTTTCTTGGTGTATTGACCCCTAGAAAGTACATCTACAAGGGCCCACTGTTAACCAGCTCATGGTTAGGTTTAATGAGAATCCCTGGTGTGAGATTGAGAAGCTGGAGGAAGGGAGAAACTGGAATATTTTTCTCTCTCCTTCTCTGTTTTGATGGCATCTCTGGCAGGAATGTCTTAAACTCTGGGGCTCCAGGTCTTGAAAATCCTGTCAGTATGGTGAATCTCGATGCTGCCTGGACTTCTGTAATGTCACCTGCTCCCTTTGACCCTCCAGCCTGTTGGTGATTATCTCTGGAGTTTAATCTCTGGAATCTCACATCACATGTTTGGTCTCAAACAAGGCTCTTCCATGACCCATATAACCAATTCCCTATCCTAAATTCCCTTCATTTTTTGCTTGTAAAATGCGTTTGTTTTCCTTGTTAGACCCTGGGATACAGTGGATAGGGCAGTTTTTCTCATGGCTCACTCACTAATCATCAAATATCAACAAATTCCCAACGGCATTGATATCCTGATTTCAGTAGCTTATTAGCTGCTTTAACTCTCTGTACTGTCTCAGTTTTCCTTAGAATATCTCTGAGGGAGCATGATACAGGGGAATCTTGAGAAGGGTCATCTATCCTTTCTACCAGCTTCATAAATTCTCCTCCCAATGTCACATGTAAAATCATTTTAATAACCTCCTAAAATCTGAGAGATGGGGGGGTTGTAACTGTGGAATAGTTTCTAGAATCATATACATACCTTTAAGACATCAATCACACCTCTGTGCTATGACAATATAAATATTTCAAATATTTGGTCTATATGAAAGCTAGTGACAAATATAATTTATAATCAATATCCTTATGAACTGTGCTCCTGCCACATTCAGTTTTTGCCAACAAGGCATTTTTTCATCATGATACAAGTAGAAATCAATTACACAATTCTAGGGTCCAAGTGATGTAATTGATTTCAAAGTTTTTCTTTTCATATAAATAAATTTTATTTTGGATCCAGATACAAACCACCAAGTTTGGTAAATGTAGCATCCAATAGTTGGGGGGACCTTCTATTATTTTGTAAAAGAAATTTGAGTCTTCTGTCATGTCTGATAAAGAGGAAAGAGCCTTAATTCTCATTTGCAGACATCATTTCAGCCAATACTCTTTGATTAGACAGGAGTAATCCCCTCAAATGTGGGAGGGATTATAAAAAAATCATGATTTAGAATCCACTCCACAGGGACACAGCGCACTTAGATATCCCGCTACACAAAGGTACCATGCTTAAGTTTAACCACTTTCCTCTTCTTCGTCCTCAGGACCTCACAATAAAGGGATCCTATCATCTTTATTGGACCTTGACATTCACAGTGTCAACTCACTGATATACCAGTAAATGTTTTGCAACTAGCTTACTGTATAAATGAGGCCACAATTGGGGTTTTCCAATTTCTGTAGTGTGAATGCTCCCAACACTGTCAATTTCAAGTACTGACTTGCTGTCATTGATGGCAGAATTGGCAACAGATTTTTTATGTTATTTCCACCATGCAAATTCAAGACAGGTAAATAATCTCAAGGAAGAGCATAGATAAAAAATGTGCTAAAATAATTAAAAAGTAATGTTGTGAGTATTAACATTGTTTTTAATAAAATTCATTTCAAAAAAAGTTTATATAATTTGAATTTTAATAGTAGCTGTGTTTAACAACCCAACACTTCTGAAAAAAATAAAATATCTCTTGCAAGAATTTGAGTTATCTGCAACACACTATTGTTTGTCCTGCTCCTCTTAGATTCTCTTAGTGGTCTCAACCTCCAAAAGCAAAGAGCCATTTAAGGATGGTCATTGTAATGGCCCATGGTCCAGGGTATTTCTTCTTTCAAAAAAATGCAAAAAAAAAAAGAAAAAACTTGTTTATTCTGTCCCTTGTTCTATGGAGAACTAAGAACTTGAAATCTGGGGTCGACTGTGTCTATGGAGGGATGGAGCATTGTAGGGAGGTTCATTTTTGTGTTTTTATGAGTCTAGAGCAGTAAAACACAAGATGAAAATTAATTTATCAATAGACTGTTTGATTACAATAAATCATCCCACTATGAAAAATGCTCCTGCTCTCCACAACTGCTTCAGGATATCACAGGGGACAGGGGGGCTCACTTACAGTGCCCCCTGATTAATGTAGACGGCACTTATCACTGACACGGCTCCCCTTCCCATGACACAACAATGTTGGCTCCCACCACCCTCTAATACCCTCTAGTTCTGCTACTGTCCAATGCTTTTTCAATTCTATGGAGCTTGAGAATCATCTTCAGAGTTAGTTCCTTACTCTATTGTGCTCTGTTAAAAATATCGTAATAGTCCTTCTCTCCTATGGAACAAGATGCTAGGGTGGCTGGGTCAAGGCCATCTTGTAAAACTGTCTCAATGAGCCATATCTATTAAGCCACTTCTCTCCAATGATAGTAATGTTGTTGCTTGACTTAGTCTACAGGTAGCTTATGTCTTTCTTAGCAGCTCCAATTAATACCTTGAAAGTCAGCTTCTATCATCTATCTCAAAATATTCCATTGCCATATATGCTTACCTGTGTCTTAATCCCAGTTGTAGAATTGTTTCAGACTTTTTTCCTAATAAATTCTTTCTATTAAAAAAAATATGATACAGCAAAGTATTTGAAAAGAGCAGTCTGCCTGTGATGGTTAATCAGCTTGACTGGGCCGCACAGTTTCCAGATACTTGGTTAAACATTATTTTGAGTCTCCCCAAAATTCATATGTTTAAATCCTAACCCCTAGAGTGATAACACTATGAGTTGGAGCCTTGAAAGATACTTGGGTCATGAGACAGGATCCCTTATGAATGAGATTATTGTTCTTATAAAAAGAGACCCCACAGACATCCTTATACTTTCTGCCATGTGAGGATATACCGAGAAGTCTGCCACCCACAAAACTCTTTCACCCAACCAGATTCTTACCCTGATTTTCTTTTGTCTTTTTAGGGCTACACCTGAGGCATATGGAAGTTCCCAGGCTAGGGACTGAATGGGAGCTATAGCTGCTGGCCTACACCACAGCCACGGCAGTGCCAGATCCAAGCTGCGTCTGTAACCTATGCAGCAGCTCAAGGAAACACTGGTTCCTTTACCCACTAAGCGAGGCCAGGAATCAAACCTGTGTCCTCATGGATACTAGTTGGCTTGTTATTGCTGAACCACAATGGGAACTCCTGTCACCCTGATCTTTCAATGTATAGCCTCTAGGACTATGAGAAATAAATTTCTGATGTTTACAAAGCTGCCCAGTCTATTGTATTTTATTACAGCAGCCCAAATGGACCAAAACATCTTTAGGGATGTTTTTAGATGAGATTAAACTTTAACTCTGTATTACTAAGTAAATCAGATTACCCCATATTATATGGGTGGGCCTCATCTAATCAGCTGAAGGCCTAACTAGAAGAGAAAAGCTGATCTTCCCCTGAATCGGGATTCTGCTGCCTGATGGATTTTGAGTTGTGACATTGACTTTTCTTCTGCCTTTGAACTTAAACTAAAACCTTTGCTCTTCTGGGTTTCTAGCCTACTGGCCTTTGGAATGGAACGGCGCCATTGACTTTCATGATTCTTAGGACTTTGGACTCAGATTTGAGTCCCGGATCTTCATCTTGCTTACTCACCCTGTAGATATTGGACTTCTGCACTTCTATAATCAAGCTAATTCACTGTAATGATTTATAAATAAGTTAATGAATATATACATTTCCATATACATCCTATTGGTCTTTTTTCTCTGGAGAACTCTGATATTATTATTATTATTATTATTATTATTATTATTATTAATTATTTTGCTTTTTAGGGCTGTGCCATGGTATATGGAAGTTCCCAGGCTAGGGGTTGAATTAGAGCTAGAGCTGCAAGCCTACACCACAGCCATAGCAATGCCAGATCAAAGCTGCGTCTGTGACCTATACCACAGTTCACGGCAGTGCTGGATCCCAGACCCACTGAGAGAGGCCAGGGATTGAACTTGCATCCTCATGGATACTAGTCAGGTTTGTTTCCACTGTGCCACAACAGGAACTCCTGTGATATAATTAGTTTTGACTCTACTGACCTCAGTGCTCCATTTTAGTATGTGGTATATATATTTTTTATGTAACCATAATTTTTTTATTGAATGCTTTTTTGATATAAGAGGAAAGATCATTTCTTTGTATTTGCAGCAATACAATTTTTTTCACCATAGTCATAGATCCCAATGATAATTTCAATGAGCTGATTTAGTATTGACGAAAATGATGGAGAATATTTTTTAAACCAGATTCTAACTACATAATCATAAACCTTCATACTTAATGGTAGTTTGCTTGGAAAATTAAATTGCTCTAAAGGAGCATAAATAGTTATGTATACTATGCAAAATTACAGAGATAGGAAATTTGTTGCTATCAAGGTTCTTTTGAATTTCTAAAATATTTTATAAGATTCTGTATGTACTTGGAAGTAGGATTAACTTTTGCAAATAAGAAATTGCAGTTCTAGAAGGACGGACACCAAACTAAAAGCCAGGTCTCTTAAAAACTAACCTTGGGCTCTACCAATGATTAGCTGTTGGACTAGGTTACATCTGTGAATCACATTTTCATTATGTACACAAGTACTGGTGATAGATGATCTCTATGCTTTTAGTATTTCATTCATAGGCAACACTATGAGATAAGGAGAAATTTTCTTGATTCTCACTCATCTAAATTCATCTTACTGACTCAAGTTTTCCTCAGCCCTCTTCCAAGACCACAGAATAACTCCCTCCTCCAACCAAATGTCACTGGGGAAAAATAATCTGATATCATTTGTCATAAGTGTAAATAACTTAAAATGGATTCAAAGATTATGACTCTTGTTTTATATTTGTTTGTTTTGCATGTTAACAGGAATGATTTTTTTTTTTTTGTCTTTTTAGGGCCCCACTCATAACATATGGAGTTTCCCAGTCACGGGGTCAAATCAGAGCTACAGCCACCGGCCTATACCACAGCCACAACAATGCGGAGTCTGAGCTGTGTGACCTACACCACAGCTCATGGCAACGCAGGATTCTTAACCCACTGAGCAAGGTCAGGGATTGAACCTGCATCCTCATGGATGCTAGTCAGATTCATTTCTGCTGAGCCATGACAGGAACTCCAGGAATGATATTTTTAGCTAAATGAATGAAACTCAAAAGTGGAGTTTCAGATGATGGAGTATGATCTTGGGACATTTGGAGTTTTTTTTTTTTTCCCCCATTTAAAGAAGTTTCAGGGTGACTGTCTACTTGACTCAATTATAATGTTGAGAGAAAGGTGTACAGCATTATAGGTCAGGACTGGCCAAGAGGTAGAGGAACTGCTACCAACCATACTTCATTAACTTTTTTTTTTCCTGAATAGGGCTTTATTGTAGTATTTGAATTTATTTTTTTTTCTTATTAACAATGAATTTTATTTCAACTATAGGTGTATAAAGATCATAAGTCAGTTCGATAGATTTTGTGTCCCAAACCCATAGTGCATCCCCCCACCCCCAGATTGTCTTATTTGAAAAAGCAAGGTTTTCCAAAATTTGTGAGTCATTGTCTGTTCTTCAAAGAAGTTCATTGTGTCTCTTTAGTTTCCACATGTAAGCGGTAGGACTGGGTGTTGGTGTCTAATTGTCTGACAGGTTTCACTTTGCATGATAATTTCTAGGTCCATCCATGTTGCTGTAAATGTTGGTAATTCATTCCTTTTAATGGCTGAGTAATATTCCATTGTGTGTATGTACCATATCTTCCCTATCCACTCCTCTGTCGATGGGCATTTAGGTTGTTTCCATGACCTGGCTTCTTCCCTCTCTAGCTGCTTTAGATGTAAAGTTTGGCTGTCTATTTGAGCTTTTTCTTGTGTCCTGAAGTAAGCTTGTATTGCTATATACTTTCCTCTTAGAACTGCTTTTGCTGCATCCCAGAGGTTTTGGAGTGTCATGTCTTTGTTGTCATTTGCTTCTAGGTATTTTTTAATTTCCTCTTTGATTTCTTCAGTGATCCATTGGTTGTTTTCTTGTTTTTGTATCCATTTGGGTAGTCTATGTCTTTTGGTTGGGGAATTCAGTCCATTAACACTTAAAGTAATTACTGATATATATGTTCTTATTGCCATTGTAATAACTGTTTGGGGTTTTTTTTGCTCTTTTTTTCTTTTTTTTTACCCTGAAGTTTTGATATAGGAGTCTATATATAAATGAGATTGTTTTAAATTGTTGGTTTCTTAATTTCACGTGCATCTCCAGTGACCTGCATTTGTGCTCTCTTCTCACGATTTCTGATTTTGGTAGCATAGTTCTGCATGTATGACTTAGTATCTTTACTGTATATATGCCTTTCCTGGTGAGCCTTGTCATTTATGGTGTTTTTGTTTCTGGTTGTGGCCTTTTCTTTTCTGCCTAGAGAAGTTCCTTTAGGATTTGTTGTAAAGCTGGTTTAGTGTTGCAGAAATCTCTTAGCTTTTGCTTATCTGTAAAGATTTTGATCTCTCCTTCAAATCTGGATGTGATCCTTGCAGGGTAAAGCAATCTTGGTTGGGAGTTTTTCCTTTCATCACATTAAGTATATCATGGCACCCCTTCTGGCCTGCAGAGTTTCAGATGAAAAATCCGATGATAACCTTATTGGGGTTCCCTTGTAAGTCATTTGTTTCTTTTCCCTAGCTGCTTTCAAAGTTTTCTCTTTGTCTTTAATTTTGGTTATTTTGATTAATATGTGTCTCGGGGTGTTCCTCCTTGGGTTTATTTTATATGGTACTCGTTGCGCTTCCTGAATTTGAGTGAGTGGTTCCTTTCCCATATTAGGGAAGTTTTCGGCTATTATCTCTTCAAATAGCTTTTCTGTCCCCTTCTCTCTCTCTTCTCCCTCTGGCACCCCTATAATACGGATGTTGGTGCATTTAACATTATCCCAGAGTTCTCTGAGTCTCTGCTCATTTCCTTTCAATCTTTTACCTCTTTTCTCTCCCGCATTAGTGATTTCCACTAATCTGTCCTCCACCTCACTGATTCGTTCTTCTGCCTCCTGTATTCTACTGTTGGCTGCTTCTAAGGAATTTTTTATTTCCGTTATTGTATTTTGCATCTCTTCTTGTTTAATTTTTACAGCTTGTATTTCTCTGCTCAGTGTTTCCTGTAAATGATCAATCTTTGCATCTAGTCTATTTCCAATGCCTTGCATCATCTTAAGCATCAGCAGTCTAAAGTTTCTTTCTGAGAGGCTGATAATCTCCTCATCACTGAGCGGGTTTTCTGGGCTTTTCTCTTTCTCCCTTTTCTGTGTTATACTTTTCTGTCTTTTCATGTTTACAGGTTTTTGGTGAGGTGACCTTTTTGCCAACAATAGAGTTGTAGCCTCTCTTAGTTCTGGTGTTTGCCTTCTCTGTGACTAAAGTTGGTATGGAGGGGGCTTGCTGTAGGCTTCCTGATGGGAGGGAGTGATGCCTGCCCACTGGTAGGTGGGGTTGATTCCTCTCCCTCTGATGGGTGGGGCTTTGTCTCTGGATGAGATTAGAGGCTGGCTGTGTGCCGAGTTGTCTTTAGGCAGCCTGTTTACTGATGTGTGGGGCTGTGATCCCACCTGGATTATTGTTTGGCCTGGGGCTTCTCAGCGCTGATGGGAGGGACCAGATTTTCCTAGAAATGGCCACCTCCAGAGAAATGCAGGCTGATGAATGTCCCCGAGAGCTTCACCTCCAATGCCCTTCCCCCACAACAAGGCACAGTCACCCCTGTTTTCCCAAGAGATCCTCCAAGAATTGCAGTCAGGTTCCACCCGGATTCCTATGGAGACTGCTTTGCCCTGAGACCCAGTGCACGTGAAAGTCTGTGTGTGCCTTTCAAGAATGGGGTCTCTGTTTCCCCCAGTCCTGTGGAACTCCTGCACACAAGCCCCACTGGCCTTCTATGCCAGATGCTCTGGGGGCTCTTTCTCTTTTGCCCGATCCCCAGACGTGGGGATTTGACATGAGGCTCAGAACTCTCAGTCCTGTAGCTGAATCTCTGTGATGCAGTTACTTTCCAGTCTGTGGGGCTTCCCACCCAGGAGGTATGGGGTTACTTCTATCGCGTAATCGCCCCTCTTACTTCTTGATGTGGTCTCCTCTTTGTCTTCTGGAGCAGAGTATCTTTTTTGGAAGTTTACAGTCCATTTGGTTGAAGGCTGCTTGGCATTTGGTTGTAGTTTTGCTGTTTTTCGGGAGAGAAGTTGAGCTCCAGTCCTTCTATTCTGCCATCTTAATCCAATCTCCATACTTCATTAATTTTTAATCAGTATTATGTGCTAAGCATTGTGCTGCTTGATAGGTGTGTAGGGTTAGTGAAGATGGTCCCTGAAGCTTACTGTCTCCTTGTACTTACTTGAGATGGTGGAATTTACAAATTTATCACAGAAATATTGAAGGCCCCCAGCCCACAACGCCCTATATTGCATAACAGTCATCTATTCTTACTTGATAAATAGACTTTGAAATACTGTTTAAAGCTGGATGAAAGAAAGAAGTTCTTTACATCTTACTTCAACACTGAAATATCTCTTCATTATTATGTGTCCTCCTGTATTTTTTTTTTTTTTGGTTTAAGGAAGAAAGAGAAATAAAGTATTATTAAGACATAGATACAAGTGAAAAATAATATCAATACGTTTTGATAAGTGATGCCTGAAATTTAAATTGCTATGAGATCAAATGTAATTAAAAATAGTAGAACAGAAGATGATTAAGTAACAGCTACCAATATATATTTGACCCAAATATTCAAAGACTGGGCACTAATAATACTATTCAAATTTATAATCAAAAGTAAATACATTGACTAAAGAAAATTCTTGTATAGGACTTCTTTTGCCTCTTAAATTAATTCACCAAAACTCAAATACTGTCCTTTATAACACTGGAAATGAAAGCTTTACTATTTAATAGGAAATTTGCATCTCATATCAAAAATAGAGCACTCCATTCCTGGCCTGTATACCTTTTCAGAAGCGGTAGTTTTTGGAGTGCTGAATACTTAGCATAAAGACATTGAGTCTTGAAAATTCATTTCAGGCATGAGAGACCTACATATATATAGAAACAGGACTATTAAAATGAAATAACCACTTCCTGGGAGCAAAAGTCTACATGATGAAAGCAATTCCAAACTGATACCTTTTGCCTTACGTTTTGTAATTCCAAGTCTGCAAGTATAAAGAAAGGTTGAAAAATGAGGAATAAATATAATTTATGATGAGTATTGATACAATTACTGATATAATTATTGATAAAATTCCAGGAGCAGAGAGAATTTCAGCAGTAAACTAATCACCCAGATTTATAAAATCTTAGACTTAATTATTAGGATATCCTACATGCAAACATAATTACATTTGTAATTTTTACATTTTTCTGCTTTACTCAGGAGTATGTATTAAATTAGTAATACTGAGCCCCAAGTTTTGGTTCTAATTTTGTGATTTGGGATAAGATACATATCTTATGTAAAGCTTCTATTATAGAAGTTAAACTTTTATTTCCAGAGTTTTAAAGAATAACATTTAACAATGGTTTTTAGTAAATTGTTTATGACAGTTTTAAAAAAGTCCTATAAGAGAGTTCTCTCTAATTTAGAGTATTGACATTTGATTACAACTTTAGAAGGTGGATCATGACCCGAGTTATCAGTGCTGGGTGCTTTCTACTACACCAAAATATCTCTCACCTTAAAGATTAAAATAGTAAAATGTGTGCAGTTCAGGTTGATATGAACTGACACCTAGGCATTGAGACTTAAGTGCAACTAATGTTTGTTTATGAATATAAGCAATCTCACAGAAATATGAACAAATCCATGGTATTCAGATTCAGTTTAAAGTCTATCACTTGAAAGATATATCCCAGAGATTTATATGTGTTTGTAGGTAAAATGATCTCTGTGTTCTTATGAATTTTAGTGAGAAGTGCTTAACTGATAGAGCCTCAAAATTTAAGTGGTTTGTAGAGATCATCAAGGTCAATGTGGCAGATATAACTAATGGCTGATAAAGATGCAGACTTGCCTGAGGTTTTCTTATGATGAGATGGGGCCATGTGGCTACTTCCCCCCCCACATGAAAGTGAGAGTAATGCATACATCTTCACGAACAAAGCTGTTAAGAGATAGATATACCTTTCCTGTGGTCTCTTTTTCCAAATGAAAAAAAATAAATGAACAGGATCTGAAAGATGTCGACAAGGACAGAATTCCTTTAAGCCGTTAAACTAGGAAACCCCAAATGGACATCACAGGAGTCAGAAATAATATCTATTATGTGAAGCCACTGAAATATGAAGAGTTAGTGGCCATATTGAAATATTACTTAACCTTCAGTAGAATTTGACTTTTTTGCTGATGATAGCACTAACTTAAGCTATTTAATGGCCATTCAAGAATAAATGCCATAAATTTGTTTGTGGCCTGTCAGTTTACAGAGTTTGTATCTGTGCTTTACAAAACCCTATGGAGTAGTTGAGGGGACAAATCCATAAAAGTTTTATTGGAGAAACTGAGGCTTAGGAAACTTCCCTTAGGGACCCTGCTAATGAGTGTCCCAGTGCAGTGGAGATTTCCAGCAAAGGAATCTGAATCCAAAGCCTATACTTCTCCAGTGCTCTTTTGGCTGAAAAAGCCTAGAGTTAGTTACTCCAGTATATCTGGTGGATACACATGCACTCTTAAGGTCCAGCTTCATTCTTCCTTTAAAGGTTTTATTGAAATGTGTTATATGTTTCACTTCAAAGGTGATCATAAATTAAGCACAAATGCATATCCAGCGAGCAGATAAAGATGCAGTCCTCCATACTCTCAGTTACTAATCCCCTTCAAGGGTGACCACTTCCAACCTCTGCCTTTTAATCTATAGACTAGTTTGACTGCATTGCATTTATATAAGTTTGACAATACAGTGTATTCTTTTGAGTCTGGATTTTGATGTTGAATGGTACATTTAAGAAGTTCATTTACATTGTGTGTATTGGAAGATGGTTCTTTGTCATTGCTGTGTGTTATCTTCTTGTTCATGTGAATCGCAGTCTATTAATTCATTCTACTGCTCACAGGAATTTGGGTAGTTTTCCCTTTGGTTCTATTAGAAATCATCAGGGGCAGTTTCAGTATTTTCCAAAAGAGCATACAAACGACAAAACCAAAGGGCACAATGTCCCTTCATCTATATCCCACTTCTTCACATTTTAGTAGACATTTTCCTAAAGAAAAGGAGACTACCAGAGGGTATTTGGCATCCATCTTATTTCTGGTCTTACAGTGTCTATTTTAGTATCTTTATTACTTGGATACTCTATATAAGTTTACCTTTTTTAATATGTCATATGGAGGAAGCCTAATTTTGTTTATTTTGCTTTTTAGGGCTGCACTTGTGGCATATGGAAGTTCCCAGGTTAGGGACTGAATCAGAGCTGCAGCTGCCGGCCTGTGCCACAGCCATAGCAATGCTAGATCTAAGCCACCTCTGCAACCTACGCCACAGCTCATGGCAGTGCTGGATCCTTAACCCACTGAATGAGGCCAGGGATCAAACCCACGTCCTCGTGGATACTAGTTGGTTGCATTACAACTGAGCCACAGTGAGAACTCCAAGGAATCCTAATTTTAAACTTGATTTTTTTATGGAAAATATACAAAAATTAATAAGCATTTCAAAGATGAAAAGAGCAAGTTAGTATAGACAAAAGAGCATTGGACTTTGAATTCTGGAAAAGTATATTTGAGTTTTTCTTTCTCAGGGACTTTATTTAAATATCTTCAAGATAACTTTACAATATGTATGCTGAAATTACATTCCTGCTTCAAAAACTTTCTGTTGTGCAAATATTAGGCATGTGAAGGTTTTAGTAATCCCGTAAGCATTACCCAAATATTGGTCATTATTAGGGATAAGCATTACCCAAATATTGGTCATTATTAGGGATAAACTTGCAAAGCAAGTGAGTATTAAGGCCAAGTATTCTTAAAAACTAAGGTAAATCTGAAGTCAAATCTGTAGAGATTTTGTCACTTAATTTTCTTTTCCCTGTCTTTTTTGTATGTGAGTGTAACTTTTTATTTAAGTCTACTTTTATTTACTTAGACAACAAGAGAGTGAAAGGGAAAGAAGGAAGAAGAGAAAGCTATCCGGGAAACATTAAGTTGAAATTCTTGCGGAGAGCTAGACAGGCTCCTTGCAGACTGAGGTGTTACGGTTATCGACATCCATTTCTCCCCTCTTTTGGGACTCATAAACTGGCTAGATGTCCTCCAGTTTCCACCCTGGACATTAAATGGCTCGGGTGCATTTTCAGCATGTGATTATACCCTCCCCAAGGAATCTGCAATTTTTAAGCACCCACTCCTAATCTCCCTGCTACAGCAGAAGTGCACTGCAATGAAATGCAAATTTATAGGTCAGTGTTGAAAATGGGTTTGTCTTTAAGTTTCTTATTTTTAAATACATTTTGTACAAATTGGTTCAAATGAAGAGTAGGTTGGGATGGGAAAAATGAGAGCTGCCACCTTGAATTAATATTCACACTATTGTCTACTTATTTTCCATTTCTAGATTAATGTAGCACTTACTTGGCTCCTGTCTCTGTCAATAAGAAAAAGATAATAAAATGGATAAATGCAAACCAAGGAATTTTCAGGCTGCATGATGTGTGATTTTTCAAGTTAAAAAAAACAAACAAAAAATGATGTTCATCTGGGAACAAACTAACTTAAAGATTTTAGAAGCCAGTTTCAGCTCAGCTGCTGGGATTTGTGTGAAATCTACCACTGACTGAGGTGTGAAACTTACACTTGATACAGTAAATCTTGTCGACTGTAATTTTAAAGGACCGAAATGTGCTTTTATAGCAAAATTGTCTGAAATAAAAAATACGTTTTTACAATCTCACTCTGTCATAAACTTTCATGTCAGGTTTTGGCACCACAATACAAGCAGAGGATGCATTATACAGAAATATGAAGGAGGCATGCATAATAACTTGCTTTATTTTCCATTGTAAGAGACAGACATGGTCCTATACTATTCACATGATCAAAATACTAAATATTACATAGTTGATCAGAAATGACCAACAGTCATATCTTTAATCATGAGACTATTGCTTATTTCTGCAGAATAATTTGATACACTATAATGTTTTATATATATATGTGTCTGTATACACACGCGCACACACACACACATATATGTTCTACAAAATGTGGTTATAATTTCTTCCTTTTGTCATATTTCCTGAAACAATTATTAAAAACTCTGGGCCGAAATTCTGCAAGAGAAGGGTACCTAATTTATATCATTCTCAGACCAACATTTCAAAAAAATATATATACAGTATTCGTTTTTATATATTTCTTATTTTACAGTGGGTCCATGCTGCTATAAATGGGACAGCTGGGCTTTCAATCTAGGCTGCTGTGAAAAACTCAGGGCACCAATTTTTCCATCATATTAAAAATCCTAAGGAAATACTAGCATCATTAAAATATTGTTTAATTATTCCTTTTATTAAGAAGTTTTATGTAGTTATAGACTGCTGTTGGATTGTTAATAGGTAGTTCTTTCCAACAAGAAATTTGTGATGATAAGGTACAAAATAGAAACATCCTTGTGGGAAATTGTAAAGTTACGTATTCTGATGTAAGAAAACCAGCAGGAGTTTAGTTAAAATGCTGGAGAATTCAACTTAATAAAAGTATTGAGGCATTTCTTATCTGTATGAACAGCAAGAATCTGAAAGCATGATTCCAGCAATTACATTATGTGAGATTGGCCCATATGTCACTAGAATTCTTAATAAATTAAGGCGGCAACTAGAAATACAAGACCAGAAAGATTTCATTGACATTCAACCTAGTTCAACTTACTGAACTCTCTTACTTAGAGTAAGGTTCTGTTTCAGAGACTTTGTCTATATAGATAAATACTTAAAAGTTCTGGCTCTGACTGACCTTATATCAAGAACATTCACTGTGGTTGAGGATACACTATATTCCTGTTTCTCTGGTCCATCTCACTTAAACTAGGACAGAGAGCCTGGGTGTCTGCACCTTCCAGGTAGAGATCAGGACCCCTGTAGGAAAGACTCAAAATGATTTACAGACATTCTCAATCATTTCCTGATTAAAAATAAGTTCCTTGGAAACTGGCACTGGCTTATATATATACCTATTGCTGTAGTTTCTATGAAGTGTGGCCTGTGGACAAGCAGTATTGATTTTGCTTGAGAATAATAGGGGGTAACTCTTCTCTAAATGTCTGTTAGAATTAACCTGTAAAGCCATATGTTCCTGGACTTTTTTTGGGGGGGGGTTAAAATTACTGATGCAATTTCATTACTGGTAATTGGTCATTCGTATTTTCTATTTCTTCCTGGTTTAGTCTTAGAAGATTATACCTTTCTAAGAATTTGTCCATTTCCTCTAGGTTGTCCATTTTATTGGCATATAGTTGTTCTCAGTAATCTCTTATGATCCTTTGTATTTCTGGTTGTAACTTCTTTTTCACTTCTGCTTTTATTGATTTGGGCTCTTTTTTCTTTTTTTAAAATGATTTTTATTTTTACCATTATAGCTGGCTTACAGTGTTTTGTCAATTTTCTACAGTATAGCAAAGAGACCATTTGTGTGTGTGTGTGTATATATACACATTCATTTTCTGGGCTCTTTTTTTCTTGGTGTATCTAGTTAAAGATTTGTCAATTTTGTTTTTCTTTTAAAAACCAGTTCTTAGTTTTATTTATCTTTTTTCTTGTTTTTTCTTTAGCCTCTTTCATTACTCTCTGTTCTGATCTTTATGATTTCTTTCCTTCTACTAATTTTGGTATTTGTTCTTTTTATAGTTTTGTTATGTGTAAGATTAGGTTGTTTATTTGAAAATTTTCTTGTTTCCTGATGTAAGCTTTATGTCTGTAACCTTTCCTCTAAGAACTGCTTTTTCCTTGTCACATAGATTTTGTATTATTGTGATTTTGTTTTCCTTTGTCTCCAGATATTTTTTACTTACTTTTTTATTTCTTCAGTGACACATCTGTTGTTTTGTAACATATTGTTTAGCTTCCACATGTTTGTTTTTATTGAAATGTTTTCCTTTATATCTGATTTCTAGTCTCATTGTTGGCAAAGATGCTTGATATGATTTAAGCTGAGACTTTTCTTGTGGCCTAGCATGTGATATATCTTGGAGGATGAGCCGTGTGCACTTGAAAAAAAAAGCGTATTGTGCTGCTTTTGCATGTAATGTTCTTTGTATATTTATTAAGGGCATCTGGTCTAATATGTTATTTAAGGCCAGTTTTTCCTGACTAATTTTCAGTCTAGATAATCTGTCCATCGATGTAAATGGGATGTTAAAGTGTTCTACTACTACTGTATTACCATAAATTTCTCCTGTTATGTTTATTTATGTTTGCTTCAGTGGTCCTGTGTTGGGTTCATATGTGTTTACAATTAGTATATTCTCTCTTTGATTGATCCCTTGATCATTATATAATGTCCTCCTTTGTCTTTTGCAAGAGTCTTTGTTTTACAGTGTACTTTGATATAAATATTGCTACCCTAGCTTTTGATTTCCATTTGAATGAAATAACTTTGGATCTCCTGTGTCTTTTGGTCTTAGTGGGTCTTGTATAGGCAGCATATACATTTGTATCTGTCTGGCCACTCTCTGTCTTTCTGTTGGCATATTAAGTTCATTTACATGTAAAGCAATTATTGATAGGTATGTACTTATTGCCATTCTGTTCGTCTTTGGAGGGAGGTTGTTTTTGTTCTTTCTTGCTCCATTCTTTTGTTCTCTTCCCTTGTGCTTTAATAATTATTTTAGGTACTAGGTTTGGATTCCTTTCTCTCTTTTTTGTGTGTCTATTTTAGGTTTTTGATTTGTGGTTACGATAAGGTTTATATATAGCCATCTATTTATATTTATGTTGTTATTTTAAGTTTCTGATCTCTTTTGTTCAAACACATTTGAACAACCCTGCATTTTTACTCCCCCTTTCCCATATTTACTGTTTTTGTCATCATGTTTTAAATTGATTTGTTTGTGTATCCTTTAACTGTGTATTGTGGATATAGATGATTTTTACTACTTTGTCTTATATGCCTTCCTTCTAGCTTTGTACCTGATGTGTTACTGCCTTTACATTATATTTGACTTTACCAATGAGATTTTTCCTTTTGCAATTTTCATATTTCGTGTGGCCTTTTCTTTTTTGCTTAGAGAAGTACCTTTAACATTTCTTTTTAAAATTTTTTGTTTTTTATTAAAGTATAGTTGATTTACAACATTATGCCAATTTCTGCCATACAGCAAACTGACCCAGTTATACATATATATGCATCTTTTTCCTTACATTATCTTCCATCATGTTCTATCCAAAAACATTGGATATAGTTCCCTGTGGTATACTGTAGGATCCCATTGGTTATCCATTCTAAGTGTAATAGTTTGCATCTACTAACCCCAAATTCCTAGTCCATTCCACTCCCTCCTCCCTCCCCCTGGGAACCACAAGCCTGTTCTCTATATCCATAAGTCTGTCTCTGCTTTGTAGACAGGTTCATTTGTGCTGTATCTTAGATTCCTCATTTCTTATAAAACTGGTTTAATGATGCTGAACTCTTTTTGCTTTTCTTAAAACTTTTGATGTCTCCATCAAATCTGAATAAGAGCCTTGCTGGTTAGTGTATTCTTGGCTATAAGTTTTTGTTTTTTTTTTAACTTTCATCACTTTAAGTTTATTGGGCTCTCTTCTGGCCTGCAGAATTTCTACTAAAAAAGCTGATAGCCTTATCGGTGTCCCCTTGTATGTAACTTGTTTCTTTCCCCTTGCTGCTTCTCATATACTTTCCTTAGACGTTACTGTCATGGCTCAGTGGAAACGAATCTGACCAGCCTCCTTGAGGATGCAGGTTCGATCCCTGGCCTTGCTCAGTGTTAAGGATCTGGCATTGCTGTGAGTTATGGTGTAGGCTATAGATGCAGCTAGGATTTGCTGTGGCTGTGGTGTAGGCCAGTGATCACACCCCGTTTATACTCCTAGCTTGGGAACCTCCATATGCTGTGGGTGCAGCCCTAAAAAAGACAAAGATACACACATTCCTTATCTTTAATTTTTGTCATGTTAATTGCAACATGTCTTATTGTATTCCTCTTTAGGTTGATTCTGTATGGGACTCTTTGCTTCCTGGACTTGAGTATCTGTTTTCTTTCCCAGTTTAGGGAATTTTTCAGCTATTATTACTTTTAGTATATTTTCTTCTCCTTTCTTTCTCTCTCTCCTTCTGGGATCCCTATAATGCAAATGTTTAGTACACTTGATGTTATTATGGAGGTCTCTCAAACTGTCCTCATTTTTTTCATTTCAGTTCTTCATATTATATTCTTCATCTCTGATTTATTATTTGTATTTTATAACCATTTGTTTAAAACTTCTATTTTCTTGCTCTGTTTATCCATTCTTCTCCTGAGTTCTTTGATAATTTTTTTTAATCATTACCTTGAATTCTTTCTTGGGTATATTGCCTATCTATACTTCACCTAGTTCTTCTGGGGATTTACCTTGTTTTTTTTTTTTTTCACTTTATTTTGCCTAATTTGCTGTCTTTACTTCTATGTGTCTCATAGGTTGGTCATGTTTCCTGGCCTTGGAGAAGTGGCCTTTTGCAGGTGTCCTATGTATCCCAGCCACACACTGTCCTATGGTTATCAGAACTTTATGCTCTAGGGGTGTCCCCTGTGTGGTCTCTGTTGGTCCTACTCTTGTGGTGGGCTGATCACTGTGGGAAGTCTGGAAGGTGTGGCTGTTCCTCAGTGTGGTTGGTTACCACTCCCTTCCCTGTGTATTGGCTGCTTGCTACTGTTTGGCAGGGCTAGGTCACAAGGTGGCTTGCTGTGGAACTCCCAGGAATTAGGGGGCCCAGTATTAGTACTGGCTCACTATTGTGTGGTGCTGGGTTCTAGGAGATCACAGGGCTGGTTCCTGCCCACTAGTGGGTGAAGCCAAGTCCTGGGTCTAGGGCTGACCTACTAGCATGCAGAGCCTGGTCCTGGGGTCTGACTGCAGGACCCTGAGGTCCCAGAGCTTATTGCAGACCACTGGTACATTGGGCTAGTTCCTGACAGAGCTGGTGGCAAGGTCAGGGGTGTTGCACAGTTTGTGTTAGCTCAACAGAGAGTAAGGTTGATCCTGAGGCAGCTGGTTGATGGCCAAAGGTATCTCAAAGCTGGTGTTGGCCTGCTGGTAGGTGGGCTATGTCCCACCATGGTAGGCTGCAGGGCTGCATTTTTTCTGGGCTGATTGTCAGCTTCCTGAAGAGGCTGGTCCTGAGCCTAAGCAGACGCCCTGGTGGCTAGGGCCAGGACTAGGGGATTCCAGGGCCAGTGCCTGCCAACCATTGGTCAGAACTGGGTCCTGGTGTCTCTGGTTGCAAAGTCCTGGATGTCCTGGGTCTAGTGCTTTTCACTAGCATGTGTGACTAAGTCTTGAGGCCTCTGATGGGCAGGTCCATGTCTATGGGCAGCTGTGGCCTAGGAATTTTTATAGCAGCCTGTCTTTTGGTGGATGGACCTGTGTCTCTGGCCACTTAGTTCGTTGTCAGAGGCACCCTGGCACTGATGACTTCAGGATGACATATGGGGTGGGGCTGGGTACTGAACCTACTAAACAAGCTGAAGAGTTCTACAATAGTATTTGCCAGCATAAGTGTCCATACCTAGAACAAGCCTCCTCAAATGGCTGCTACCTGTGTCTTATGTCCCCAGGGTGAGCTCCAGGTACTTCCTACCTTTCTGGGAAACTCTCCAAGATCAGCAGCTAGGTTTGACCCAGGCTCCTTTCAAATTACTACTTCTGCCCTTGGTCCCAGAGCACATGAGATTTTGTGTGTGCCCTTTAAAAGTGCAATCTCTATTTCCCAAAGCCCTGCATGTGTACTGAAATTTAGCCCCATTGGCCTTTAAAACCAAGTGTTCTGACGGCTCTCTTCCCAACACAGGATTACCAGGCCAGGCAGCTGGATGTGGGGCTAATACACCCTACTCCTTGGGGAGAATCTCCAGTTGTAATTATTGTATTTGTGAGTCACCCCCCTAGGGATATGGATCTTGACTGTACCACAACTCCTCCCCTCATACCCATCTCTTTGTGGCTCCTTCTTTATATCTTTAGTCATAGAAAATCTTTACTGATATAATCTGATCTTTTTCATAAATGGTTGTTCTATAAATAGTTGTAATCTTTTTTTTTTTTGGCCTTTTTGTCATTTTTAGGGCTGCACCCGTGGCATGTGGTGGTTCCCAGGCTAGGGGTCTAATCGGAGCTGTAGCCACTGGCCTACACTGCAGCCACAGCAACGCAGGATCCGAGCCACGTCTGCGACCTACACCACATCTCATGGCAATGCTGGATCTCCAACCCACTGAACAAGGCCAGGGATCGAACCCGCAACCTCATGGTTCCTAGTCGGATTCGTTAACCACTGCGCCACGACAGGAACTCCCAAATAGTTGTAAGCTTGATGTATTTGTGAGAGGAGGTGAACTCAGTGTCTTCCTACTCTGCCATCTTTATTTCTTAGGATCTTAAGAATTATTCTAAATAAGAAGTGAAAAATACTTATTCTCTTTAACGACTAATATATTAAGCGACATGTACATGTTTTAAAGTAATTAAGTTAGTTAATACTTAATTTTAAAAGGGGTGAGGAAGAAGTTTATAATTTTTTTTCATTTTAGAAGAAAAAAAATTTAGCTTGTATTCAATTAGTATAATGCTCACATAAATGCAACCCAGAAACACACACTTCAATTCCACATATCACTGTTATGACAGCTATAACATTCAAGTGAAAGGAAGATCAAGCTAGAAGAAAGGGACAAAGAAGACAGAAGACAGACAAACAGGAGGAAGAAATGATGAAGAAAAAAAAGGGAGGAATAAGACAAGGAGGTATAAAACAATAGAACAAGAAACAGATTGAGTATAAATTGAAAGCAGAGAGATGAAATAAACAGTAGATTCACTGGTTCTGCATTATTGGTGGAATGGATGATTTTCCTTTTTTTTGTCCTTGCCTCAATTTCAGTCTGGTTATGCACTTTAGTTTATATTGCTATCTCTGCTTTTTTTTTTTGTAATAATGATTCTTATTTTTTCCATCATAGCTGATTTACAGTGTTCTGTCAATTTTATGCTGCACAGCAAGATGACCCAGTCACACATACATGTACACATTCCTTTTGCTCACATTATCATGCTCCATCACTAGTGACCAAAGTTCCCAGTGCTATACAGCAGGATCCTATTGCTTATCCATTCAGAAGGCTATAGTTTGCATCTATTAACCCCAATTCCCAGTGCATCTCACTCCCTCTTGGCATCCACAAGTCTGTTCTCCATGTCTATGATCTTCTTTTCCGTGGAAAGGTTCATTTATGCCCTATATTAGATTCCAGATATAAGTGAAATCATATGGTATTTGTCTTTCTCACTTATTTTGCTTAATATGAGAGTCTCTAGTTCCATCCATGTTGCTGCAAATGGCATTATTTTGTTCTTTTTTATAGCTGAGTAGTATTCCATTGTGTATATATACCACATCTTCTTAATCCAGTCGTCTGTCAATGGTCATTTAGGTTGTTGGCATGTCTTCGCTATTGTGAATAGTGCTGCAGTGAACACATGGGTGCGTGTGTCTTTTTCAGGGAAACTTTTGTCTGGGTAAATGCTGAGGATTGGGATTGCTGGGTCATATGGTAGTTCTATGTATGGTTTTCTAAGGTACCAATGTACATTCCCATTAACAGTGCAGGAGGGTTCCCTTTTCTCCACACCCTCTCTAGCATTTGTTATTTGTGGACTTATTAATGATGGCTATTCTGAATGGTGTGAGATGGTACCTCATAGCAGTTTTGATTTACACTAATCTAATAATCCAGTGATGCTGAGCATTTTTTTCATGTGATTGTTGGCCATCTGTATATCCTCTTTGGAGAAGTGTCCATTCAGGTCTCTTGTCCATTTTCCATTGGGTTGTTGGCTTTTTTGCTGTTGAGCTGTATAAGAGATTAAGCCCTCGTCAGTTGCATCATTTGAAAGTATTTTCTCCCATTCACTAGGATGTCTTTTTTTTTTTTATGGTTTCCTTTGCTGTGCAAAAGCTTGTCAGTTTGATTAGGACCCATTGATTTATTTTTGCCTTTTTCTTTTTTTTTTCCTGATGCTTTGGGAGACTGACCTGAGAAAACATTTGTAAGGTTGTTAGCAGAGAATGTTTAGCCTGTGTTCTCTTCTAGGAGTTTGATGGTGTATTGTCTTACATTTAAGTCTTTAAGCCATTTTGAGTTTATTTTTGTGCATGGTGTGAGGATGTGTTCCAGTTTCATTGATTTACATGTGGCTGTCCAGTTTTCCCAGCACCACTTACTGAAAAGACTGTCTTTTTCCCATTTTATATTCTTGGGTCCTTTGTCAAAGATTAATTAACCATAGGTGTCTGGGTTTATTTCTGGCCTCTCTATTCTGTTCCATTGGTCTGTAAATGTGGCTCTGTAGTATTGCCTGAAGTCTGGGAGAGTTATGCCTCCTGCTTGGTTTTTGTTCCTCAGGCTTACTTTGGCAATTATGGGTCTTCTGTTGTTCCATATAAATTTCTGGATTGTTTGTTGTAGTTCTGTGAAAAATATCATGGGTAATTCAATAGGGATTGCATTGAATCTGTAGATTGCTTTTGGAGGTATGGCCATTTTTATTTATTTATTTATTTATTTATTTATTTATTTATTTTAATGGATTTTATTTCAATTACGGTGTGCATAAATCATCACAAGTCAATTTTACAGATTTTGTATCCCAAAGCCCCAGTGCATCCCCCCACCCCCCAGATTGTCTTATTTGAAAAACCAGGGTTTTCCAAAGTCTGTGAGTCATTGTCTGTTCTGTAAGAAGGTTCATTGTGTCTTTTAGTTTCCACATGTAAGCGGTATCATTGGGTGTTGCTGTCTAATTGTCTGACTGGTTTCACTTTGCATGATAATTTCTAAGTCCATCCATGTTGCTATAAATGTTGGAAAAGACAACCCACAGAATGGGAGAAAATATTTGCAAATGATTCAACTGACAAGGGATTAATCTCCAAAATTTACAAACAGCTCCTACAGCTCAACACCAAAGAAACAAACAACCCCATCCAAAAATGGGCAGAGGATCTAGGCAGACAGTTCTCCAGAGAAGACATGCAGATGGCAAATAAACACATGAAAAGATATGGCCATTTTTATAATATTACTTTTTCCAGCACAGGAGCATGGAATATCTTTCCATTTCTTTGAGTCTTCTTTAATTTCCTTGATTAATGTTTTATAGTTTTCAGCATATAAGTCTTAAAGCTCCTTGGTCAGGTTTATTCCCAGGTATTTGATTTTTTGGGGTGCAATTTTGAAAGGTATGGTATTTTTGTATTCCTTTTCTAAGATTTCATTGTTAGTATACAGAAATGTGACTGATTTCTGAGTGTTAATCTTATATCCTGCTATTTTGCTGAATTTGTTGATTAGTTCGAGTAGTTTTCTGGTTGAGTCCTTAGGGTTTTCTGTATATAGTATCATGTCATCTGCGTACAGTGACAGTTTTACCTCTTCTCTTACAATTTGGATACCTTTTATCTGTGACTAGGACTTCCAATACTATATTGAATAACAGTAGTGGGAGTGGGCATCTTTTTCTTGTTTCAGATTTTACCGGGAAGGCTTTCAGCTTTTCTCCATTGAGTGTGAGTTTATCTTAAATGGCTTTTATTGTGTTAAGGTATGTTCCCTCTATACCCACTTTGGTAAGAGGTTTTATCATGAATGGATGTTGTACTTTGTCAAATGCTTTTTCTGCATCTATTGAGATGATCATGTGTTTTTTGTCTTTTCTTTTGTTAACGTGGTGTATGACGTTGATTGATGTGCGTACCTTGAACCATCCTGTGAACCTGGGATGAATCCCACTTGGTCGTGGTGGATGATCTTTTTTATATGTTGTTGGATTTGGTTGGCTAAAATTTGGTTGAGAATTTTTATGTCTATTTTCATCAGAGATATTGGCCTATAATTTTCTTTTTCTTGGTATCTTTATCTGGTTTTGGTATTAGGGTGAGGTTGGCTTCATAGAATGTCTTTGGGAGTGTTCCTTCTCCTTCAATCTTTTGGAAAAGTTTAAGGAGGATGGCCATAAGTTTATCTTTGTATGTTTGGTAGAATTTGCCAGTGAAGCCATCTGGTTCTGGATTTTGTTTTTAGAGAGTGTTTTTATGAAATACTCCATTTCATTTCTAGTGATTGTTCTGTTCAGTGGATCTGTTTCTTCCTGATTCAGTTTTGGCAGGCTGTGAGTCTCTAGAAAGTTGTCCATTTTTTTAGGTTGTCAAATTTATTGGCATATAATTGTTCATAGTATTCTCTCTTTTGTTTTGTGTTTCTATAGTATCCATTGTGACTCCTCCCTTTTCATTTCTTATTTTGTTTATTTGTTTTTTTTCTCTCATCTTCTTGGTGATTATGGCCAGAGGTTTCTCAATTTTGTTTACCTTTCAAGAAAGCAGCTCTAGGTTTTATTGATTTTTTTTCTCTTGTTTTTTGAATCTCTATTATATTGATTTTCTCTTTATGATTTCCTTCCTTCTGCTGACTTTAGCTTTTGTTTGTTCTTCTTTTTCTAACTCATTGAGGTGGTGAGTTGTCATATTGAGTTTTTTCTTTTTTTTTGAGTAAGGCCTGAATTGCTGTGAATTTCCCTCTGAGCACTGGTTTTGCAGCATCCCATAGATTTTGAGTGGCTGCGTCCTCATTATCTTTGTTTTGAGGTATTTTTAAATTTCCTTCTTGATTTTCTCATTGATGCATTGGGTTTTTAGTAGCATGTTGTTTAGTCTCCATGTAGTTAGTTTTTCCTCATTTCTTTTCCCGGGGTTGATTTCTAGTTCCATGCCATTGTGATCAGAGAAGATACTTGAAATAATTTCTATACTCTTAAATTTGTTGAGGTTAGCTTTGTGCCCCAGTATGTGATCAATCCTTGAGAATGTTCTGTGTGCACTTGAGAAGAATGTGTATTCTGATTTTTTTGGATATAATGTCCTGAAAATGTTGATTAAGTCTAATTTTTCCATTGCATCATTTAGGATCTCTGTTGCCATATTGATTTTCTGTCTAGAGGATCTGTCCATTGGTGTGAATTGGATGTTAAAGTCTCCTACTGCTATTGTATTCCCATCAGTTTCTCCTTTTATGTCTGTTAGTATTTGTTGTAGGTATCTGGGTGCTCCTATGTTAGGGGCATATATGTTGACCATTGTAATATCGTCTTCTTGAATGGATCCTTTTACCATTTTATAGTGTCCTTCTTTGTCTTTCTTTATGGCCTTCATTTTAAAGTCTATTTTGTCTGATAGGAGTATTGCAACTCCTGCTTTCCTGTCTTGTCCATTGTCATGAAATATCTTTCCCATCCCCTCACTTTCAATCTATACATGTCCTTTGCCCTAAGGCGAGTCTCTTGTAGAGAGCAGACTGTAGGTTTTGCTTTTTTATCCAATCTTCCACTCTGTGTCTATTGATTGGAGCATTCAGACCATTGACATTTAAAGTAATTATTGATAGATGTGTATTTATTGCCATTTTAAACCTTGTTTTCCAGTTGATTCTGTGTTTCTCCTTTCTTTTTTTGTTTGAATGATTTCCACTTATTTTATGCTTGAGTACTTTTCAGTTTTTGTGAATGTAAAGTTTGGTTTTGATTTGTGGTTGCCTGTTTTTTAAGTATGTTAACCCCTTCCTGTATCTGCTTGCCTTAGTCATATAGGCTCAAACACATTATTAAAAAACAAGGATCTATATTTTCTTACTTTCCTTCCCCACGTTCTGTGATTTTGAAGTCCTTTTTTAACATCTTTATGCTTGTTCTTTTGCTGCTCCTTGTGTTTATCATTGCTGTTACAGTAGTGTTTTTTTGTTTTTCTTTCCACTTTTAGATCTATATTCTGGTTTATTGAAGTGATTGCTCTCCAATTGTGGTTTCCTCCACACTGTTTCTTCTTACTTATTTTTTGTTTTTAATTTAGTGAAGGCTTTTCAGTATATCTTTTAGAATGGGTTTACTATTGCTGTACTCTTTTAGATTTTGTTTGTTGGAGAAATTCTTTATTTCCCCTTGTATTTTAAATGATATTCTTACTGGATAGAGTATTCTAGGCTCCAGATTTTTACTTTTAGAACTTTAATCTTGCTACTATGTTCTGGCCTGTAGTGTTTCTGTAGAGAAATCAGCTGATAGCCTTATGGGGGTTCCTTTATTATTGACTCTTTGTTTTTCTCTTGCTGGCTTAGAATCCTGTCTTTGTCTTTAACTTTTGCCATTTTTATTATAGTATGTCTTGGTGTGGACCTATTTGGGTTCAACGTGTTTGCATGCTTTATGCTTCCTATATCTTGATATCAGTGTCCTTTAGATTTGGAAAGTTTTCAGCCATAATTTCTTCAGATGTATTTTCAATCCCCTTTTCTATGTCTTCTCCTTCTGGAATTCCTATTATGTGTAGATTGACCTGCTTTGTATTATCCCACAGATCTCTTATATCACTTTTTTTTTCATTTGGTTTTCTGTCTGCTGTCCTGATTGTGTGATTTCCATTGTTCTGTCTTCCAAGTCACTAATTCATTCCTCTGCATCATTCGTTCTGCTCTTTAGTGCCTTTAGCTCAGTTCGTGTCTCTGCAAATTAGTTTTCTATTTTTCTCTGTTCCTCCTTATATTTTCTATTTCATTCCTAAAGGTATCTGCACTTCTGCTCATATAAGCTCTTATTTTCCTTGATATTCAGCCTTTAGTCAGTATTTTCACTATCCGCCTTTTGAACTCATGGTCTTGGGAGGGGTTGGTGATCAAGCGTCTGTATGCTGTCCAGAGCATTTGTCAGTGAAAGCAGCAGGTTAGGTGTGTTCCCATGTGGGTGAGAATAACAATGTGTGGTGCTCAGTTGCAATGCCCTCACTTTTTTGCCGACTCCTAAGGTGACTGGGACTGCCGGTGGACCCCACTCACAGTCCCCCAGTAATGTCAGGCTACACCTCTCTCCGGCCTCCGAGAAGATCCCACAGTCCCTCTCTGCTGCCTGTAGATCACTCAAGAGGCACCATGTCACACTTAACCCTCCTCTGCGCTTAGCTTGCACAAGAGTTTCGTGGCCACTTGTAGCCTGCACAAGAAGCACCTGGTCTCCCATAGCCCTAGAAAATGGCTTCTGACCACCTGTAGCCTGCGACAGAGGCACTCCTCCCTCTGAGGGCCTGCAAGCATCTGCTGGGAGATTCCTGTGATGGTCCACCCCTCCTCCTCTTGCCCTCCCCAACAATGGGGCCTTATTTCTCCTGTGGGCCTAGACCTCCTCCCGGGTTCCCTCTGCCATGATGTTACACTCCCCAGTCCATAGCACACTGCTCTCCTACCCATGGCACATTGCTCCTTAGCCCCTCAGGCTGTCCCCACACAGCCAACCCTAGTCCTCTCCCCAGAACTGACCTCTGGAGTCTGTCTTAGTGCCTAGCCCCTGCCTGAGCATCTCAGGCTGTGTTGTCTGGGGCAGGCGTGCAGATGATCTGTGCAGCTCTCACTCTACTTTGCCCTCCTCCGTTCAGCTGCTGTGCTTTTCTTAGTGACTTTGAGGTCCCTCTGCCTCGGCTGATCTCCCCATTGGTTAGTTGGCTTGCATGATGTGGGTTCCTTTTCTCTTTCACAACTCCTTCTCAGGAGTGCTAGTCCCATTCTGATTCCTTTTCTCTTTCTCTCTCTCTCTTTTTTTTTTTTTTTTATTTTGTTCTACCCAGTTATGTCAAGAGTTTCTTGGGGAGTTCCCACCGTGGCGCAGTGGTTAACGAATCCGACTAGGAACCATGAGGTTGCGGGTTCGATCCCTGCCCTTGCTCAGTGGGTTAACGATCTGGCGTTGCCATGCGCTGTGGTGTAGGTTCCAGACGCAGCTCGGATCCTGTGTTGCTGTGGCTGCGGCGCAGGCCAGTGGCTACAGCTCCGATTATACCCCTAGCCTGGGAACCTCCACATGCCGTGGTTGCGGCCATAAAATGACAAAAGGCAAAAAAAAAAAAGTTTCTTGGCCTTTTTGGAGGTTTAATTTCTTCCGCCAGTGTTCAGTAGATGTTCTCTGCAAATTGGTTTACATGTAAATGTGTTTTTTTGATGTGTTTGTGGCAGAAGTTGAGCATGACGTCTTACTCCTCCACTGTCTTGATCCTTCCTGCAAAGCCATTTAAATTAATCAAAAAGGAAAAATGTTTATAAGTCAATATTGTGAATAAGCTGATGGAATCTGCATCCTAAGATTTATCCCATCTGTAAAACTGGGTCTAATTAGTGGAATAACACTATAAAATGTATCTTGGTTTGAGAGTAATGTTGGATGACATGCTTGGTCTGATCAAGTCAGCAATTAAATATAATCAGAAGAAAGAGTTGTTTTAAAATGTTTCCCTACTTCATTCTGGTGGAACCCTTGCACAGAACATATTCAGAGTTAAGAGACTTGTGTGTATTTAGCTTAATTAAGTATTTAATCATATGTCATGTACCTATTATTTCCACTCTCCAATTTTCCATAACACCCAGAATAGTTAGCTAATTTTTAACATTTCTGTTGACTTTTTGAAATTGAACACTGTTGTTTTATGCTTCTATCCATCTTTTGTTTGACACAAAATCTCTCCCCCCTTCATCACCTTCAGCTTCACTGGGAAAACCAAGTGGAATTAGTAATCACTCACAGCATTTAGAAGTTTGGCTGACCTGAAAGAAAAGCCTAGGATACCTCCAGGTTAAAAAATGAAATTGCTATGTCTTGTTGTGATTTTCATATATTTCCACTTCACTCCCTGTAACCGCTTCTTACTCTTAATCAGAAGGAAAATGGGAACAGATACATTATGTAAGACAGTGAAATAGGGACCAGGCATCATGTAGAGGCAATTTAATTAAAAGGTGTAAGATAAATAGATTGTAAAATTCAACTAGTCTTATATAAAATAGGCTGCTTAGCAGAATTGAATGATAAGCTAAATTAACATGGGAATTTCTGGAAGAGAAGAACAGCTTTGAAATGTTAGTTTTGTTTTCACTTTTATTGTGATTTTGGTTCAAGATCACAAGCTCTCTCAATGTTTTAAAAAGAAAGAAAGAAATGAAAGGAGAGAAGTAAAAAAGAAATCAGTCCTTTGAGTGTATGATTACAGATTGCAATAAAAGAATATTATTCTGGTTTGCTCCTCTAATATTAAATGGACATCAGCATATTTTTCAATAGTTTGTCAGAGTGTTTCAGTAGTGATTAGGAAATAGAATTGTGTGGACTGTGGCTTCACAATAGCTTGAGCCAGATTTGCAGTAACAAAGAAGTGAATATTACAGAGAGGAATTTTGTGATGTTTGCTAGGGGGCACTGCAAGGCCATCTTTTCTTGTTTGTTCCTTTGAGTTGCTAGTGATTGGTCCATTTTGACTGTCTCTGTTCTGTGAGAGATGAAATATTACATTGTTAATTACAGAGTTTTCATCTCCTTAATGCTTTTTACCTAACTACTTTTGACTCTGCATCTTTCCTATGTCCTTCAAATTCTATATTTTCTGGTGGGATCTGGGTAAATTGAAAACACTGGATTATAGTGGGGGTTTGATTTAGGAAATAATTGAATCCAGATTCCACTATGAAAAGTGAGGTTTGCTTTCTGCTAAACTAGCCAGGCCAGAGCACATCCTAGAGTTTGATATTGAGATCAAATTTGGCATTAGTATACTGAGAAGTGTTCCCTTCTCTTTTGAGGTCAGCGTGAAAGAGTTCTGAAATTCATATTCTCCTCCCTATCATCAGCAGGGCCTGGTTCACCCATGACCACAATGTGATTAAATAATGAGAATATTAAGAAAAGCACCTGAAGACAGTTCCATCAGTCTTGGTTCAGAGATTTTAATTTTCTGAGGGGATAAAAATAGTCATACCCAAGGCAGGTCTGCTTTTACCTTAGCACCATAATTGAGCCAATTTAGGCTTCTTCTGATGCTATTTGTTCACAGTAGAGTTCTCTTAACTAAATTGCATTAGATATTTTCATGAGTCAGGTAAAGCCACTCAGCAGTTAAATTCTTTAGTCCAGATTCTCAGAAACTAAGAGAACAACTCACTGTAAATGCTCCAACAAGAGACAGGCAGAGAACACTCATAGGATCGGCAGAAAATGGAGGACTCTTAGCTTCAATATCTGTAGTGATTTCAGACATCTGTAGCCTCAGCTCAAGTTATGGAGGGTTCAGTCAGTGATCTACTTGCAGGTTAAAGGAGCTGCCAGTCGATTCTGCGAGGTGAGGGTCAAGGTTTTCAAACCTTTTAACTAAAACTCACTTCATTTCCAAGAAGTCCAGTTCTTAGGGTGGCTGGCCACTCTTTGATGACTGATAGACATGTCTCCAAAACATGATGGAGCCCTGCTCTAGCCATCACTTACATTCAGATTATTTGGGTGGGTAACCACTACCCACCTAATAGATATTTCTCATTTATTTCCTTACTAACACAAATCTGATTTTACTGCACTTGTCAGTTGCCTACCTAGTAAACTAAATTTTTTTTTAACCTTCCTTGCAGCTAAAGTTTCTTGTGTGAAACAGTTCTGACCAATGATTTGAAAGAAAGGTTTTTTTTTTTTATTCTTGAAAATTTATTTTCCTTACTTCAGTGACAACTGATAAAATTAATAACCCATCTGTAAAATGACAAGACAGTAAGATTGTAAACAAAGTATAATACAGATATATTTAATATAATACAGATACATTTAATAACTTTGAAAGAAAGGTTTTGTTGGTGCTTCCAAGGGATTATTTAAAATGAGGCAGACTAGGGAGTTCCCGTCGTGGCGCAGTGGTTAACGAATCCGACTAGGAACCATGAGGTTGCGGGTTCGATCCCTGCCCTTGCTCAGTGGGTTAACGATCCGGCGTTGCCGTGAGCTGTGGTGTAGGTTGCAGACGCGGCTCGGATCCTGCGTTGCTGTGGCTGCGGCGCAGGCCAGTGGCCACAGCTCCGATTAGACCC
>PVHT020000021.1:0-13759 GCA_004024745.2 Catagonus wagneri | reverse complement strand
TTTTCTAGTCCCCTTTATTTCTGGAATATAGAGTCAATGATGATATAGCATAAGAGCTACCATGTGACTACAAGTTTACAAGCACACAGTGGAATGACTGAACTCAGTGATAGAAGTCAGCCTCCCAGTGCTGTCACGGAGCCTCAGGTTGGCACTGAACTGCCAAGTAATAGATATTACTTAGTATATATTAATTAGTAGATATGTAATTACTTACTAAATAAAACCTCTGACTTGTATAAACCAGTGAAATTTCACTTTTCCCTAAAATGTAGCTGAATTGAATTCTTATCTGATACACACACCTTAGAGCATATGAACCTTAGAGCATATGAACATTTGACATAATGAGCAGTAAACTTTAAATGTCTTCAAAGTTTATTTTCTTTTGAAAAATACACATATTTTATTTTTATAATAACCTTATAATATGTAAAATATTATTATAAAATATAATTTTTTTCACAACACATATTTAAAGTAAAATTGATGATCCAGGTTCTGTTGAGGGTCTTTATTCTCTGACTTTTTGTAGCAGGTCCTGTATATCCAGTTTGGAAAATACAACATTGGAATAAACTCCAGGAAATTTGCCAAAACGTATATTCCTCTAAATATGCAATGAACAGGTTAAGCTTTAACACTGTCATATCTAAAAGGGGAATAAAATACTAAAAACAACTTGTCATAGGAATAAATGAAATGAAACTAAATCGCCAAGCACTGTGCCTGGAATATAGTAAATTCTCAATACTATTTGCGTAAGACATATAATATGCATTGCATTGTACATTTACATATCATTATACTTTACATAAAACATTGTAAATATAATTTACATTATGGAATTTCAGCATCATATTCTACATGTGAATATATTATGTGATATTTATTTAAATATTCATTAATAGTCATCCAGTAGTATACTTTGTGTCATGCACTATTCTAGATATAAGTGAAAGAAGTGGTGAACAGGGTGTCTTGAGGAAGTTACATTCTATTATGCTACAGAGAATATACCTTTGAATCTGCAATATATTAAGAGTATTCATCAACGAATTTGAATTGCAATGTAAATTGACACTTACAAATGTAGATAAATTGGAAAAGGCAACTTTTATACTTCTTTTACAAAATGTCATTTTCCAAAATGCCAAGACCTAGCCACGTTCTTCACCATATCTGTAACAACGCAGATAGTAGCACAGATGATTATCTGAATGTAAGGGGTGTCTAAAGCAAGACTCTAGCATGCCTTGGAGACATCACTGAAAGTTAACTGCCCTAGTCTAAGAGGTGGGCCTTCTGAACCTGAAATTATTTACAATCTAAAAATTTAATCTCTAAAGTGCTCATGCAGTCTAAACAATATGGCCACAATTTTTAGCAAATTTCCCAAGTTTTTCTCAAAAATAAAAATAGGATCTTGTAAAGAAGAGACATAGAATTAATCATTAACATAGTCATCAAATATTTTCCAACCTTCTGCCTGCTATGCACATGTAGCCTTGCATTCCCTAGCACTCTAGTGTTTGGGTGGAACCATAGGATTAGTTTTGGCCAAATTTGTGGAAATGATGTAGATTGCCTTTAGGCTAGGGTATTTAGTAACTTTTATGGGTGAGAAAGTGAAGAGCTTTCTTTCCTGTGGCACTATGACTTCCAATATTCAAGGGGTTGGCTGCTCCCCCAGCCCAAATCTCTGAGTGACGACAATGAGCAGAGTCCTTCTGTCAACCCTTGTATAGATGTGTAGCATAAGCAAGAAATACTTGTAGTTCTAGGCCAAGTGGTTTCAGGGATCATCACATCTTGCTCTTCCTTAAATCTCTCTGGTTCTCAATTTCCATGTGAAATCCTCCTCAACTTATGCTAATGTTATTCTGAAGATTTATTTTACTTTATTTATTTATTTTTGGCCACATTCACAGCATGTGAAAGTTCCTGGGCCAAGGTTCAAACCTGTCACCACAGTTTTGTCACCATAGTAGTGACAATGCCCAACCCTTAACCACTAGGCCACCAGGGGACTCATTATTTTCAGATTACATCTTTGATCTGTCCTCTAATTAGACTAGGCTACTAATATCTTTTGCCCAACTCTCTGCTAATCTCCCGAGTCCCTTCCTATATGTGCTGTGACTCTCAAACTATTCTCCATTTAGTAAAGAGAATTATATTCCTATACAGTTAATAGTCTGTCACTTCCATCATAGTTAGTATAAAATCAAAATTCTCTATGAAGTTCTAGCAGACCATTAAACAAATATACCCTATAAATCTGCCTAATTTTACTGAAGTCCAGCTACATTATTGATCATTTGGTTCATTAAAAGCACCCATTTTTTCCCTATGTCTGGGCCCCCACCTTCTTGAATTTTTGTTGTGCTATCTTCCCCCTGATTAGAAAATAAATCCATAATGTCAGGGACTGTGCCTTTTTTGTTCAGCAATATACAGGTACCACTAGTGCCTGCTACGTGGTAGGCATTAATGCATTTCTGTTGAATGAAAGACTGAAGAATAAAATAAACAAAGGAAGAATCTTCATGTATTATCCTTAAGATTTGAAAAGTAACTCTTACACTAATGAGAAAATCTAAGGCAAAAATAGGGCATATTAAATCAAAGTGCCTCAAACCAGCTATGTATACTAGATGGAGTAGCCCATTCCAGTTGGACTTCTATTAAGACTTAGAAGCAATTTAAATTCAAGAAATCAAGAAAAGCAAAGTCATGTTCAGAGATATTCTTTAAACTCATGAAAGTTAAAACTGTTCATGTAAATATGTAATTATCAATCCAGATTAAGTATATTTTTAACAAACATAGCTTGAAATCCTTAGACAAGAGATGGCACATTCCGTTTGTAGGGCTTCATTAGTCACCTGCTGCCAAAATACAGAGGTTGGCTGTCTTTCAAAACTGGAAAAGACATAGCATGTAACTGATTTACAAAAAAAGATAATCTAGTAGTTTCTATAATGAATTATCATGTTATAACTTTGATTTATATTTGATATGGTAGATAACAGGAAAAAAGAAACAAAAGGACCAGCGAAGCAAACTATTCAGGAATATATAAAAGATGTTAGAGCCATTTGACAATGAATTTACATAGTATCTGATGAGTCACAAAATTGCCATATGGAAAAAAAATTAATTCTCCTATATTCATTGAAGCTGCTGAAATGAAAATAGACTTCTGATTGAATATCCCTTTCTGATTAAAAGGGAGGTGGTTTAGAGGCCATGAAGTTTAATTAAAAATGACACTAGGCTGAAAATCAAGAGAGCTGGCTCTAATCACAGCTCAATCTGAAGCTCATGACCTTAAGAAAGGTACTTTCACTAGTTCTTGCTTTACTCAAGAGAAAATGAAGAAAATAATATCTACACTACAGGTCTGCAATGGAGATTGAATCAAATAGAACATGTAGAAGTTGCTAGTTAGAGGATTTAGCTTATAGAAAATATTTCAAAAATATTCCTTTCCTCACCTTGGGTGGTTTAGTGCTATGCATGTGGGATGCAAAATAATTAATTTTCAAAAGTATTATGTATTGGGAAAGCTAAATTGGAGAGTATTCCAACAGCTCTGGATAAAAGGAACAGAGATGGAGGAAGGGTTATAAATGTGGCTGTTGAGGAGCAGGTCTAACCAACTGCTGCTGCCCATTATAAAAAGGACATGATGAATTCAAACTTCATTCAGGCAAATGTTTATATACAGGGAAGTCTCATCAAGTGAATTGGGCAGGGTGACCAGGGATTCCAAGTAATAATCAGGGTCAAAACTATTAGGAGTATGGTTCCAGGTAATCAGTGCATTTAGCAGAGAAATGAGCCAGTGACAAGAAGCTGGTGAAAATAATGAGCCGATTTTGAGAGCTGGGTAGAGCATCACAAAAGGGGTTCTTTCCCAGAACTCCAGGGGCACATCAAGCTCAAATTTACAATGACTGGATCAAAGTGTTTATATATTTGTAATTTTGATAGATTCTGTCCACTTTACCTCCTTAAGGGTTTCATGTATTCACACTTCTATCAGCACTGTATAAAACTACCTAGATTTACAACTGCTCTAGATTTATAAATCAAAACAATGCATTTTCAAACTATTTGATTTTCCCTGATGTGATAGTGAAAATTCATATGTTCCGGTAGCTGTTCATCTGCCTAAATGTATAACAGGCTGGATCTTAGTTTCTCCTACTTTTAATATGTCATTGGGACATACCTAAAAACTGTTGAGGAATATCAACTTCAGGGTTAGTCTAGGAGAACAAGTGGCTAAGAAAGCAAAGTATGGACTCTGCATCCAAACAAACCTAACTTTAAAACCCATTCACACAGTTACTTAGCTGTAGACCTTTAAAGCTTTAATTAGTTTCTTTGAGCTATAGTTTTCTCTTCTACAAATACAATTATGGAGTTGTAGGATTTGCTGAAAATCTTATAAAGCACCCGCCATTTAGTAAGTATATAAGACTTAATTTAAAAAAGTTAAATTCTTTATATAGTGTTAAATTGTGATTGAGTAAAGGTGTATATCTCTATGTGTGTTGCATGCTAAAATGGTTTTTATCCCATTTTTATATTCTTCTGGAGTTTGGATATTTCATTAATACAGAACAGGTTATCTTCTATACAGTCTAGGTTAGTATTGTGAAATGTAGTTATTGACAATGTGTAGGTAAGTCAGTAAGTTACATTGCTATGCCAGTAACTTTGGTTTCTTTTAAGGTTTCTTTCATAATAGGCCCAATTCCAATTTCTTTCAGAATAACTTGTTTAAAGCTTTTGGAAATGCCATATGGAAATTGAATTTCTGGTGATGAGTCTTACGTGGTCTCAATCCTTCCTCCCCAAATCTACTGTACTGTTTTATTCAAGATCTCTGTGAATGCAACATGTCTTGTTCCATTATCTATTATTTCAATTATGTAAGACAACTGAAATTTCACTTTCGTTTTCATTTTTTTCCTCTCTTTTGGGAAAATTGCACATTTCGAATTTTCTAGGCGATATAGCCTAATCCTTCCAGTCAAGGTAGGAAAAAAAATCTGCATCCCAACTTAATCTTATGTCTGGTCTTCTGCAAAATGTCCTTAATCTCTTTGTGCCTGTTGAGTCTTTTTAATCTCTTTCACTACACTTTTACTTCTTAGTAATTATTGAACATCATAATTCTACATTTATGTGTATACCTTCTTTTGAAAAGTTGCCTTTGCACAACTAGAATATATATCCCATGTAGTTACAAAATGTTTGCTCTGTTATCCATCATGCACCAATTCCAAAAACTTTGCTTGGCCTGTAGTAGCTACTAAAACATATTTATTGAATAAATACACTCTCACACTGTCAGATATCTTTAAGCCCCTCTTAGGAATATATTTCTTATCTTATTATGACTGATTTAGTTCCACGTCCTCCTGCATATTCCTTGTGTTTTTATTTATAAAATGCATCTTTCTAAAACTCAGCAAAACATTTCTTTTCCCAGTCTGATATGATCCTCTGAATTTAATTTTTCCATATTAGTTTTTACATTGATTAGAAAGCATTGAGACACAATATTACTTTCTTTTTGTCTCTAAAGCATGAGAATATAATACTTTTATTCTTCCACTATCACTATTGGTAAAAATATAAGGCAATGTTTTATGTTTCTCTGACTGCCTGGTAAATGCAGTCTTTTTTTTTTTTTTCCTACTTTCTGACATAAACAAAAAGAATAGAGTATAAGAGTGTATCTTTAAAAACCTATTGCCCATATAAAAATCTAAAGGGTGTGACAACTATCACAAGAGATGAAAAGACAAACAGAAAACCTTGAATTCAACAAAGCTAAGTTTATTTGACCTACAGCAATAAGGGATAGTACAACCTTGACAGTCTTAGTAACAATTTAGGAGGGGAAAATTGGGAGGTGGGGAATATTTACAAGATTTTAGAATCTGGAGGTATAATTTTAAGGTGGGTGTTACAAAGGGGGGTACTGGTTGGGATTGTGCAGAGTTTATGACAAAACTGTTTTGAATTGGCGTGTACAGTGAAGGGAGGGTCTTGAAGAAAGGTATAGTAAATATGCTCAGTCTAGATAATTTAGCTGTTCTTGTTTGCTCATTGTCTTACCTTCCAGGAGCAAGTATTCCCTAGAGCAAAAACCTAAGTTTACTTTGCTTCTTCTCAGTATGGTTTAACATAGTCAGAGGGAGTAAGCCCAGTCCCAGTATTGTTTAACTCAAGAACAGAAAATTGTTTTAGATTCCAGCCTTCCTTTGCTTTATCAGTTTTGGGTGAAGAAGAGATTATTATAACCCGAACGTTTGATAAATCCATACATATATATGTGTGTGTGTGTATGTGTGTATTATTCTTGATGCTATGGTCGTGCATAAAGTTTCTGACAATCACTTCGACTCTTCCAAGTTTCAGATTTTCTTATCTTTTTCTTAGAGATAATTTATTGTATTGTTTGATGGAACTTTAGCCATGAAACAACATTGAAGACTCTGGAGATTACACATTTGAGCCCTGAAACACAGACACATTCTGATTTGAATTACTATTATTGGAACTGTGGTTCACTTCCAAGCCAACTATAGAGTCCTCAAATTCTTGAGAGGAGGTCAAATTCCACACCAAATGATCTCTAAAATTCTATGTGGATATTTCTTCTATTTGTCTTGTTTTTGGTATCAGAGTAAATTGAAATAATAGAATGAGCTGAGAAATGTTCTCTGCTTTTCTATTTTTCAGAAGAGTTTGTAAGGAATTGGCCATGTTTTCATTAACTGACCATGAATTTCTTTGGAATTCAGCCTCACAACATGTACACTATACTTTTTTATTATTTATCAACTCACAAATCCACAAATTTATCCACAAAATTCTCTTTTCTGTATCTTCATCATGTACTATAGCTAGTATCTTAGCACTTTCTGGAGCAGTTTCATATACAAAACAAATTCTCTCTTCTGTTTTCTGAGTGTAATGTATAGTTGATTCATTCACATTGAACTCATTAATACTGAACTCATGGTAAACAACACTCATGCCTGCATGAAGCTTGTCTAACTCACAGAGTTTCTCTGTAAGGCACATCACAGCTTCTTGTGCTTAGGAATACTAGACAGCAGTTTGGCACTACCCTTGAAGGCCAGTTAAAACAGCAAAATCACCAACAAAATGCACAAAAATGTGAAAAACTTGGCATTAAGTTATATGTCAAAAAAGAGACTTGTTTGCAGTATGAGGGCTGAATCAACAAGGCAGTGTAGTGCTTGGTTGGACCTCAGCTGAGAAAATGTGTGTTGGGTGATTCAAGCTTTTCATTGTTTTACATATGTCTGTAAATCACTGTGAAAATGCCCTGAGTATCCACTTGGGGGCTAACAAATACATTTTAGCAAGTGGTCAAGTTTACAAATGTAGAATCCATTAATAATGAGAATCAACTCTGTTAGCATATTCAGTAATGCTCTACATTTCTCCAAGTCTCTCTTTATTTTTTTCTTACTTTTATTTTTTCTGCTCTCATATTGTATGATCTCTGTCAGTCTACCTTCATGTTTACTTTTTGTTCTTCTCCTAGCTTCCATCTGCTATTGACCCCCTCAAGCAAATATTTTATTTGGTTATTGGAATTTTGAACTTCAATATATCCTTTTTTTTATAATTTCTATTTTCAGAGATATTTTCTAATAGATGAGACATTATCATTGTACCTTCCTCTAGTTCTTTTTTTCTTTTTTCCCTTTTTATGGCTGTGCCTGTGGCATATGGATGTTCCTAGGCTATGGGTCAAATGGGAGCTACAGCTGAGTCCTATGCCACAGCCATGGCAGCACCAGATCCAAGCCACATCTGCAACCTACACTGCAGCTTTTGGCAAGGCTGGATCCTCAACCCACTGAGTGAGGCCAGGGATTGAACCCACATCCTTACAGAGACAAAATCAGATCCTTAACCCAGTGAGCCATGTCTGGAACTCCCCTTCTTCTAGGTCTTTAATCATGGCTTCCTTTAGTTCTTTGAATATAATAACTACTTTAAAGTTTCTGTATCCTAAGTACAATATTTGGACAGTCTTAAATGCAGTTTCTGTTGCCTGTTCTTTCAAATCCTGAAAATACACATTCTTGTTTATTTGCCCATCTCATAATTTGTATTTTTTGTTCCAGACTGGATATTTTGACAATATATTATAGCATTTATGATACTAATAGCCAATATCCAAGACTGTCATTGTTTGCTGCTCTCCTTGTTAATTTCTTTTAGTTACTAGCCTGAACTAGTTCAGTGAAAATGGCTTTTCTCAAAAACTGCAACTTCTCGTGTTGCTCACCGGAAGATGCAGTCTTGAACAGGTACACAGTCACCCTGACTCCTCCTACCCAGTGGGTTGACAATGGTTTTATCTAAGAACTCTTTTGACTGTCTCTTTCCGTGAACTCCCTCTTAAGATACTGTTTTGGTCTGCCTGTATTATCAGACAAAAGCAGCTAGCCAATGCTAAATTCTAGCTGATTGCGCTTTTGTTTTTGACAGCACTTTGGTAAATGAATTACTGTGAAGTCTAAAGGGATTCTGGTTCAGCAGAAACTATCTGATCCCTGTCCTCCACGTCCAGGAGGACTTTTCTTAGGGATTTCTTTCCTTAGCTATTTCTACTAATTTTCTAGCTGTTTTGCCTTTTCTTTTACTGCTGGTACAGGGCTATAAACCCCCTACTAATTGCTTACCACCAGAATCACCAGTGTTTACTACAGTGCCCTTAGGCTTGAACTTCCCCACACTCTGTTCCATAGAAGCTGAGTCCTTTTAAGGAGAAGTGTGGTGCTCTTTGTACTTACAGGCTTCTTCTTCCCCCTCCCGGGCAGAACATAGGTGCTTCTGCTTCAGAGTTGAGGGTGAGGACGGCAGCCTCTTTCTCTAACAGTGACATCCGTATTCTGTAAGCAGAGTTCTAGGCAAAGATAGCCTCTGATCTTCTTGGCCTCCTTCTCCGATCACGAAACCTTAGCTAAACACATGAACTGGGGCAAGGATGATTAAGGCCCAATATTTTCAGCCTTTCATACCTGAAATAGAACTTTTTTTCCCTTATGACAAGGGCTGAGTGGAGAAATAGGGCCCCCGACCTCTCTGCCATTTTTGCCTGGAATAAAAGCCTTGTAACGTGGAGCTAGGGGAAGAAGGGATGAGAAATGGGTGGCCTGCCCCTCCTGGGGAGATCCCATAACCCTATGCTTGGAGCTGCAGTGAAAGATTATCCTATCTTCTTAATTTCACTCACTTAGAATATAGCTTTGATCACTTTGAGCTGGGGGAAAAAACGGCAAGTCATGGTTCGCATGTTATGGACTCGTTTCTGTTTTTGCAAAGACTGAATAGATTATATTGAGTAATGTCTCCATTTACTCTATGACCTTATGGAAATGTCCAGAGATTTAAAATTTTTAAAACATTTTTACCAGTTACTTTTTTTATCAGAAAGAGGATGCACAGAGCTCCTCACTTCATTATTCTAGAAGTGCTATTGACTTAACATTTTTTTCTATAATGTTTTACTGTTTATAACATCCTTATATTAAAATACTTTTCCTATCTCCAATTACTTTTAAAAATTTGTGTTATAGTGGATCATCCATCATCATTTATAATCTACTGTGATCACTTCATGTTGGGAGGCTATCTCTTCCAAGAGTTCCAGTTGGAAATTAAGACATAAGAACCTCTTCTGCTTTATTTCCATCCTTAACTGAGGTTTCAACCACAGTGTTGGCAGGGAGTAAATGTGGGCATAGGCAGAGAATAGAGACTCAACCGAGACTCTCTTTCTAGCCTTATTTTCTAGTCCTCACTAAGCTCATTGCTATAGCATACAAAATGTTTCTGTCTTTTGGCTCTATGATGGGAAAACAATTCTAAGTCATTAACCTGTATTGTCAAAACTACATTTTTGTTTTGTTTTAAAGCAAAAGCTGTGTGTTAGGAATTACTGTTGTGGTGCAGTGGAAATGAATCTGACTAGGATCCATAAGGATGTGGGCTCAACCTCTGGCCTCACTCAGTTGGTCATGGATCCAGCTGTTGCCATGAGCTGTGGTGCAGGTTGCACACATGGCTAGGATCCCACATTGCTGTGGCTGTGGCATAGGCCAGCAGCTGTAGCTCCGATTCAAGCCCTAGCCTGGAACCTCCATATGCTGTGAGTATGACCCTAAACAGAAAAAAAAAAAAAGCAAAAAACAAAACTGTGCGTTAAATCTGTAAGATCTGGATCTTAATTTTTGATCATTAAAGACTGCCTTTCTCCCTCAAAATTCACAAACTGTTACAAATCATAAGTGTTTTTACTTTCAATAAATTGTCAGTTTCAGTAAGTTTTCAATAGCCTCAACAAAGAATGTAGCTGTTTATTCCTGCCTACCCTTAAGGGCAAGGGAAATGTAAAGCTCTCTCTATTGCCCAGCTGTCAGGAGGAGAGAGGGCAATGAACACTAGGAAAGTTGGGTAAAAAAAAGTGTCAGTTAACATTTCAAAATCTTATCCTGATATTACTTTAGAATTATTCAGCAAATCACATGGTCTTGTTATTTGGAGGAGGGAGACTGTGGGATGGTGGGGTGGAGAGAGGGTGGCTGCTAGTATAAGATCAGTTGGTTCCTTCTTTCTGTAAAAACCAAAAATCATTTAGAAGAGAAAGAAGAATAAAATAAATGAGCTACTTTACTTTCATACGGTTTCTTTTAAAATAGTAATTTGTAAAACCTGTTTTTCCTTAATTCTTTTCAGAGTTTCCATTGCTGTATGAAAAAGTCCAGATCTCCCTAAATGTCTCTGACAGGCTGTGTTTATCTTTTTTGCATTCATAGAACATTGAGGTTTTGCCCTGTTTGCGTACATTTGAATTGAACAATGTCTTCTAGGCTTTTTTTTTTTTTTTTTTTTAGTATGAGCTCTACTTGATTGTTTAAATGCTACAGTTTTTGAGTGTTTGAAAGTCAGCACCACCAGAGACACATGGGCAACTTTTCCTTCTTAAAAGAAGCTAAGAATTCATTAAAAATTATTTTTGTTCATCAGAAAGCAAAAGGGCATATATGCTAAAAAAGATAAAGTGAGTTAAAGTAAATTTGGATTAGCCTAATCCAACTTAACAACATTTTTTACATAATGTTTAGCAATTAAAGCATTATGATAGGAATGGTACTGAATTTAAGGGATTGGCAGTCAATTTAAGCCCAGTGTTAGTTATGAATGACTTCCTTTTCTGGCATAAAATATTTTTGAGATAGGTAGCTCCCATCTGTAAACTTTCCTTTTCTCATATATGGGATCTTTACATACTAAATTTCTATTTTTTGGAAAGATTTTCTTCTTTACCTACTCCTTGACCTTTACATACTAAATTTCTCTTTTTTTGGGAAAGATTTTCTTATTTAGATGAACTAAATTAAAGTTTCTACAGATATCAGAGAGCCACTTTATACCTGAGCTTTCCTCTCTCTCAAGCTTTGCAGTTCCTGGTTATCTCCAAAGTTTGTGCCTTCTGGAGAATTAAAAGAACAATATTTTGGTATTTGGTTTATTTTTCTTTCTTCTCTACTGAACTTAAATTTTTTCTAATACCAAAAAAAAAAAAAAATTGTGTCACAAACCGTATTAGTGCCCACAGTAGAAATACAAAACATTTCAGTATATAAATTGTGTTGAATAAAATTATTGGATATTTTCTGTTGACAAATTACTCCTGATAACTTTTAGGGCAGAGATGTGCTTGAATTTTTGATCTTAAGGGTTCACAACAAATTTGTAGATGTGAATTCTATTATTACTATACTGTTTCTAATACATTTTACAGAAGGAAAATGTCTTTGTGCCACTGAACAACATCTACTTGCAAGTAAAGAGGGAACAAAAGCTCATAAAACTGCAATAAAATATTTATTTGTCTTCAGCAATAGGATTAATTTTATCACTGTAGATTTATGACCCCAGAAATTCGTTGCTGGATATTTAATATATCAAAATAGCAGAAAAAGGAGCTTGTATTAAGAAATGTGTTGTGAAACTTGTGATTTACCAGAGAAAAGAATTTTTTTCCCTTAAGACTTAATAAAACAGCAGCAAAATTGAATTAGGTTGGCATAAAGTTTAATTGCCTGACAAAAAAATTTGATACTGCTGTTGTGTTACTGTTTATGTACAACATATATTGGACTTGTGGATCATCACCCCCTAGACCCCAAGACTGAATAGGGAAGCTAAAGATGGCAGTAGGCTTGTAATGTTAGTGTCTGGGAATCTTGCCTTTGATTGCCTCTTCCTAACATAAAGGAGTAAGAGTTCACTGTAATGACCTTCCAAAAGGGAAAACAAGATTGTATAGCTTGCTGCCTCCCCCCTCCCCATGCAATTCCTCTGCCAAATGCCTATCTCTTCAAGAATTTCAAGAATTCCATAGCTCTTCAGTGCTATAGTACCTTGAGATAGTGTGCCTTAGTGACATTCAGTTTATGCATCTAGGAATTGTTTTTTATTGTAGAAATAGCCGGATAGCAGAAAGTCATAAAAGAACATAGTAAATCTGCAACCTTCAAATTTTCTCTGTTTTGAATTGTGGTTATAGCTATGAATTACTCTCTTTCTGCTCACTTTTTTTTCTTATCTTTTCAGCCCCTGTAAGAATTAGGTACACACTTAGGAAAAAACAAAGTCTCTTGAGACTGTAATATGGGAGTTAGACATCTTCATGTTCAGAAAGGTTAGAGGAATATGGTCTGGCAGAGGCAGAACAGCTTCAGTGCCTGTAATTCATCTAGCACAGAATTTGAGAGCAGAGCCACTAAATCGATGATGTGGCCATAGAGTTTACAACCAGAGACCATCTCAGCTCTTATCCATAAAGCATATAACAGCTAACCTTCTTGGGGATTGCTTTGTGAATTTCCAATCAGAAGGACAGTCCCCAAAGGGTGTCGGAGTCTGGATCATTGTTATAGAAAGTAATTGAATAAGTGAAAATATATACCATGGAGAAAAGAAGCCAGTAGTTTCTTCTTAGTTTTATTTGAATGAGTAAAAGAAGGATTTATTTTCTCTTTTTTATCTTAGTGTCTCCTGGGGTCTTGATAGTATGTGTTTTAAAAGTGTGACATGAGGAAAACCATTTGCTTTCCTTTTCAGATCTGATTAACTCTCTTGTCCCCACTGAATGCTCTTGATAGCAGTAACGTATGTACATTGATGTAATTTATAGGAATCCGGAACATTGAAGCTTTTGGGCTAAGTCATATCCAGCGCTCTTATTCTACCCCCATCCCTGTTTATTCATTATCTAGCCAGAGAAGATGCTAAAGTTTACACAGAATATAAATTTGACTGATTGACAGTTAGTGATTAGGCTTCTATCTGTAAAAATTTCTGGGAATTATTCACCAAAAAATAATGCTGAGATTTTCATCTGGGAAATTCCACTCAGACATTAAAAAAAAAATAAAGTCCGTAAAACCTATGCAGCTTTATGGCATAACAAGGGATTATTAGTTAACCTCAAGGTAACACGGTTATGTGAATGCTAATGTCTCTCTCTTTCCCTCTCAGATTCTAATTAAAAAGACCAACTATGTTTAAAAATAAGGAAAAAACGACATCAACACTTCTTACTCACAGAAAAGGTTATATAACTGCACCATATTAAAAAAAATAAAATTATACAATGTTGGAAAAATTATTCACTAAA
>PVHT020000020.1:128237-189584 GCA_004024745.2 Catagonus wagneri | reverse complement strand
GAACAAAGGTTGCGTGGAAGGCCCACGGAAGGTGGGAGGGCAACGTGTGGAGGTCGGGTCCCTCACAGTGAAGAGAAGACCGTCACACAGCCCCCCGCCCCGGTCCCCAGTTCTCTGCCGGGAGCAAGGGCCCCGCTCCGCGCACAGAGAATGATGAAGCTCTGAGAAGCCGCTGTGAAGCTCGGGGCTGGGAACTGAGCTGTGGACCACCAGATTCTCCCCTCCAGACCCTGGGCTCAGCCACCGAGGCCGGACCTCTGTCACATGGAGCAGTTGCTGCCACCTTGCACACACAGACACGCGTGCACACCGGGGTGCAGGCCTGCACACACGCACGTGCCGACACGGGCGCACATGGTCCGTCCCCCCACCCACCCCCCGGCTCCAGGTCACCTTCATCGGCTCAGCATCTGGGACCGCTGTTTGTCACAATGACATATGAAGTGACAACAGCCCCTCCTGGAACCCCGGCATCACTCAGGATGTGTGCACCAGACCCCAGTTTAAGACCCATTATCAGCAGCAGCTGAGGCTTTCGCGTGAGGTCCCACTCCAACGTGGGCCAGAACCAGTCCTTGGGTCACGGCTGCACAGGGAGCCCCTGTGGCCACACGAGGGCGGCTCTGAGCAGGGGCCTCACACTTCCCTTGGGCCCTTCGTTATGGTGGCCCTAGGACGGAGCACCCCACTCCAGAGGTGCTCTAAGGCCCTGGGACCCCGGCGCCCGGAGGGTGAGGTCTGCAGGTCCTGCACAGGAGCCCGGGGTGCCCTCAAGAGCGGCTCTCTGGGGACTGAGGACCCGCTGTGACCGGCGGCCGCACAGTGGGAAGCTGGGCGAGGAAGGACAGTGTGGTGCAGGGCTGGCCCAGGTCCCTGCAAGTCTGTCTCTGTCTGAGTGGGAAAAGAAGAAGGGAGGTGACAGACCCCCAGCCTGCGAGGCCCCTGGGTAGGCGCACAAGCAGCAGCCAGCGCACACCCTTGGAAAACCACGCTCGCAGCATCACGGTACCAGGTCTCACCTGCGGGGGAGACACGTGCCTTCTTCCGTGTGGGCACTGCTGTCGGTACTGCCATGAACCCCTTACCCAGCGGCAGACGCCCGTGTGAGGCTGGAAGTGCCGGCCAAGGTCCCAATCCCACCAGGTCCTAACGCCTCAGAGCCTGTCTTCTCTTCTGCAAACCTCAGACCCTGTGTGACGTGGGTCTCTCCACGCTCTCTCCATGGCTCTTCTACAGACACACCCCCACCTTGCCCCCAGGCCCCCAGCTGGCAAAGGGCACCAGGCTGCCGTGAGGCATGGCCATGGGGGCACCTGGCGGCTCTCGGGGGCCTGGCACCCAGAGACTGATCCCTGGACCCACACAACATCCATCCAGAGGGACCTGACACCCAGGCACTGCTCACGCTTTGTGGCCCTGACCACTCCAGGGGACAGGAAGGAGGCGAGGCTGTGCCAGGTCGCAGGGCTGCTGCTGCGGGCGCAAGTGCTGCCCCGTGACTAAACGTCCCATCACCACACGTCTGAACCCCCTGGAATTCCGGAATCCCAGACCATGTCCCCTCCCACCACATGAGCCTTGTGGAGGCCTGGGGCCAACTTCTGAAGCACGTCTCTCCCTGTCTCCCGCCTGGAAAGGGCCACGCTCCCAGGCAGGCTGAGCCCCCGGGTCACACTGGTGTGCAGGGCTGGTACTCACCGAAACCACCACCGTGGCCGCGAGTTTGCGCAGGAGGCGGGGCGGGTGTAGCCAGCTGGAGCTGGGTTCTCAGGCTGGGCTCCACGGACGCTCCAGCACATGGGGGACTGAGCGGGGTTCGGCTTCCACCCAGCCCTGACCTCTGCCCTTCAGCCCACGGCGAGTAGGTGCGCCAGGCCCCAGGGTCGGTGTGACTCGAGGCACACGCCAGGGAAGTCCCGTGGGTGGACGCGCAGCCACGCGCTCCCTCCCCAGCGGCCCGCGCACCTGTCCTGGGCGTGGCCCGGAGCCCCGCCCCACGGCCCCGCCCCGCCCCGGCCGCGCCGCGCGCTGGTTGGCCGATGAGGCATGCTATGCTAATGACCTGACCCTCGCGGCACCTGCGAACCCGAGCAGCCGGCGGGCTCGGCAGAGGCGCGGTGGGACCCGCGAGAGGGCACCATGCCGCGCTCCTTCCTGGTGAAGACGCACTCCAGCCACAGGGTCCCCAACTACGGGCAGCTGGAGACGCAGAGAGGTAGGGGCTGCAGGCTCCCTAGCCCTGCCCAGGCCTCAACTCTTGCAGGAGGGGCGAGGCCCCCTTGGAGCGGGGACACCTGTCTCAGGTGGGAGGAGGGAGCTGAGAACTCGGGACTGGAGGTACGAAGGTGGCCTCCGGGCGCCTTGTCCACTTCAGGGGTCTCGGCCTCACGTTGGGCAGAGTGGGTAGGGATCCTCTCTCCACTTAGAGAAGTTTTCAGGCCCCCAGTCCCACTGGGACTCTGCTCCTATGGCTTGGGGCGCCCATCCCAGCGAAGGGGACCCAGGGCCCCTTCCTGATGCAGGAGGCTGGAGAGGCCCAGCAGGTGCTGTGGAGAGAGACGAAGCGAGCCCAGGCTCTTCCCCAAGGGCCAGCCCAGAGCATCCTGGCTTGGGTGGTGAGCAGAGGGGACAGGCAGAGTGACCCAGAGGCACCGTGGTGCCAAGGCCAGCTCATCCAGCTTCCCACTGGGCCCCTTCCAGTGCTGCCTCACCCCTCTGAGCGTCTCCTTCCCTCCAGACCCCCTCATCCTAGAGAAGGTTGTCCAGGGCAGGCTGGGCTAAGGGGCTGGGGTTTTCATCAGGTGGGGAGACAGGCGTCCAGAAACCAGGACTACCTCCTCCTTCCCCTCCCCGTCAGCTCGGGGACGGGAGGACGTCCCAGGCCAAGGCCTCTCTAGAGCGGACAGAGCCGCCCCCAGGTCTGCAGCTTCTTGGGGTAAAGACCCTCTGGGGACTGGTCAGTGACTTAGGGGTGACGGAAGAAGGGACACTGCGGAGGCCAGGGCAGAGTCCTGCCGTCCGTGCCGCTCAGGGTCCTTTAGCTCTCTCAGGACTGGGATCTGGGGGGGTGTCCAGGCTGCCACCAGGGGGCACCTTCTAGGACCAGGATCCTCAGCTCAGCATATTGAAATTCAGCTAATAAGTCACTGCCAGCAATTTTATAAAAAAGGTGCAGTGCTCGTGGTAGAGGAAAGTTTTGCTGCGGACAGATGAGACACACACACACATATATGACAGACATGTGTGTATATATGTATTATAGAAAATGTAACTTACATGGGTCATAGCTTCAAAAGTTGAAAACCATTCTTTGGAGCCTAGCCACACAGTGCATCCCACTTTACCATTCAAATGTGTCACACAAACCCAGCAGCCCCGCAAGGCCCAGTGATCCAGTCAGAGAACAGCCTCAGGGCCCTTAGTGCCCGCCGCTCCCCACCCCCCTGCCAGCCCTCATAGCCGCAGCTCTCCGAGGGCCGGACGGCCACAGTGACCCTCTTTCTGCCAGGCAGTTACCCCGGGGTAGGCCTGAGATGCTGGGTTTAGGGTCCCCCACTCTCCATTTTAGATAAGCACCTTTCTGAGCTCCCCAAGGGGCCTCTGAAGCCAGAGGGAAGTTAGAACTCTCTTCTCCTGGGAACCTAAGCCGCAGGACGAAAAGTCAAGCTAGCCCAGGAATGTGCAGAAGCATTTCAAATCCTAGCAGAAGCCCCTGGCATGCCCACCTCCCTCTGCCCCTCCCGCTGGGTTGGCACTGGCCCCCCAGCCAGGGTTTGGCTCCTGGGGATGCCCGGGCCAGACAGTGGGTGAGCCACAGAGACTTAAGGAAGGTGACCTTCTCCTGTGCCAGGGCCCCTCGTGGAGCGTCCCTGTGGAATGGCGGGAGGGGTCCTGGACTCTCTGAGCACCAGGGCTGTATCCCAAGAAGCTCCTTGAACTTCATCTCTTAGGGGGTCACCGTCCAGCCCCCGTTTCTGGGAGGACAGAAGGCTGGCATGCTGCTTTACAACCGGGAAGATGGTGCTGGGAGACGGCGAGGTCGGAGGGACGAGGGCGCCAGGCCTCCCCAGACTCCCTGCTTCTCGGCGTCGTCCTCTCTACCTGTCTTTGGTCTCTCTGCTTTCTCGGCCACACCTGAGGCATACGGAAGCTCCTCGGCCAGGGGTCACATCTGAACCACAGCTTCGACCTGTACCACAGCTGGGGCCACACCAGCTCCTTAACCCACCACGCCACAATGGGAACTCCAGGTTGTCTTTTTATTGTTGAGCTTCGAAGGGTCTTTACACATTCTGGACACTAATTCCTTATCATGTTCTGATTTGCAGATATTTTCTCTGTCCCGTGGGTTGTCTCTCTCAGCCAAAGCCTCAGCGTGGACACAGATATGGGGCCAGAGAGTTATTTCAACACATATGAAATAAGAGAGGGGTTGAGAAGTTCCCTTGTGGCTCAGCGGGTTAAGGACCCAGCACTGTCACTGCATTGGCACAAGTTAGATCCTTGGTCCAGGAACTTCTGCCTGCCGTGGGTGTGGCCAAATGAAAAAGAAATGGGTTGAGGGCTGTTTGAGGATCCGGGCTTGGGGGGAATGCAGAATTTAACTGCTAACCTGTTTATTCAGGGGGCTCGGGGTGGGGGGGCTCCCTGGGCCTGAGGGCTGCCCTGCGGTCCTGGGAGATGTTTCTCTTTCCTTGTTTTTGAAGAGAAACCGGACCTCCCCTTGGACCCCGGAGCCCCGCGCTGTAGCCCACAGTTCACAGTGGACTCATCAGAGCTCCCACTACACACAGGCTGCCAGTGGCTAAAAGACGGGGCCGGGCTTTGTCTGGGCGTGCGGGTTGGAGAGCTCGAGGCGCTGGGCTCAGGGCTCACCGCGCACTGTCTCCCCTCCCCCCTCTAGAAACCAGTGGCTCCTGCTCGGCCTGCAGCGGACCGGTGCCCCTCGCCCCCCCAGACAAGGCGTCCGCATCCACGCCCAGCGACGCCCCCCAGCCCTGCGACCTCCCCTCCGTCGTCACCCACGCCCTGCCCCTCCCCACGTTCCTGTGTCACGAGGAAGCTCAGGGGGTTTCAGGGCCAGACCCCCTGGAAGTCAGCCAGGCTGGCCCTTGGGCCGGCCGGGCCCCCAGCACACCCCTCAGAGACAGCCTGAACCCCCTCAATCTGCCCGCACGCTGGCCCCTGGTCCTGGGCACAGACAGGGCCCTGGCTCTAGGCTGCCCGCGGGGCGCCGAGCGGGCCCACTGTGCCCTGGGGGGCTGCCACTGCCACAAGCCCTTCCACGCAGGCGCCCCGGCCAGGCACCAGCAGCCGCATCACCACCTGCAGGCCCAGCGCTGCTTCACCTGCAGGTACTGCGACAAGGAGTACGGCAGCCTGGGCGCCCTCAAGATGCACACCCGCACGCACACGCTGCCCTGCCCGTGCGCCGTCTGCGGCAAGGCCTTCTCCAGGCCCTGGCTGCTCCAGGGCCACATCCGGACCCACACAGGTAGACTGGGTCTTGGGGTCATCCGCAGGGGGGTCGGGGCCTGGGCCCGGGAAAGCGAGCGGGGCTGGTTTGAGAAGCAGGAGGACGAAGGCCACACGCGGCTCCCACCTCCTGGTGTCCGAAGCCCACCCAGGACGCTCGAAGTGCTCAGAAACGCTCCCTCCCTGTCTGGAGACAGAAGTTCAAAAGTGTCACAGGCCCACAGTCCCTCCAGGTCTGGGGGGAGGGGCCCCCTGCCTCTTCCTGGTGGCCCAGTTGTTCCTGCGGCTGCGTCTCTCCCGCCTGTTTCTGTCTTCACAGCCTCCCTCCCGCCATGTGTGTTGTGTGTCCAGATTTGCTCTTGTTAGAAGGACACCAGTCACACTGGGTTCAGGGCCCACACGTTCCAGTGTGACTTTGGGTGAACCTGGCCTTCCATGCAAGGCCCTGGTTCTAAACAAGAGCACACGCGCAGGCACCCAGGTAGAGTGTGGCCGCACCATTCACGGCAACACAGCTCAACTCCCTTTTTTTTCTTTTTTGCTTCTTAGAGCCGCACCCGCAGCATATGGAGGTTCCCAGGCTAGGGGTCTAACAGGAGCTACAGCTGCCAGCCTACACCACAGCCACAGCAACACCAGATCCGAGCTGCGTCTGCGACCTACACCACAGCTCACGGCAACGCCAGATCCTTAACCCACAGTGAGGCCAAGGATCGAACCCGCAACCTCACGGTTCCTAGTGGGATTTGTTAACCACTGCACTGTGATGGGAACTCTGACACAGCTTAACTCTTAACTGCTGGCAAAGCGCAGATGCGCAGGGCCTCCGGGAACGGACCCACACCCCACGGCCCTTCCGATTCCGCAGCAGCAGAGCGAGAGCGGCCAGGCGGCCTGGCCTGGGGGTGAGGACCCGAAGTGTCACACAGCCTGCCTGCCGGGGAAAGGTGACGGCTGGGACTTTGGCCAGGAGCAGACCTGTCCCAAGGGCCAGGACAGCAGTGGGCGGGAGCCGGGGACAGGGAGAGAGGGCACCACGCTCCTCTCGTGGGTTTTGCAAAACGCAGCCCCGGAAGCGCCCGGCCCAGCAACCCAGCTCTGGTCTCAAGAGGCGGCTCCAGGCCTAGCATTCATGACACGCGTCCTGTACCTGGGGCCCCCCGCCCCCGAGCTCAGGGCTCCGAGAGTCGCCCTCCGGCAATGCGGGGGACGGAAAGACGGCTTTGTAGGAGCCTTTTTCCAGGCTAGAAACCTGTCTGGTTAACGCCGGCCTCTCGCTGAGGAAGCCGCCCACTCCCCGTCACGTCGTCAGGGGCTCGGCCCTGGTCTGGGGGCACAGGGGCCGGGCGGCCGGGACCCCAGGGCCTCTAGGGTCGCGGGACTGGAGGCCACGCCACACGGGCTGACCAGATGACGCCCGATGACCTTCCTTTGGTACCTCTCAGGGCTGGCCCTGGGGCCCAGGTCCCAACAGACGGACTTTGTCCAAAGCCCTGGTCACCCTGATTGGAGGTGGCCTGGGGGACACAGGAATCCTCGCGGCCCTGCGCCTCTTCTTCCCCGCCGACCGGGCCTTCGCTGCAGACCCTTCACGGCAGTCCCCAGTGCTGGCCTTCAGGAGGCGGGGACAGCGCCAGCAGGCTCCCAGTGCGCCTCCGGTGGGGCTGGTGGCACTCTGGAGAAGCAGCGGGTCTGGTGAAGGCCCAGGCTCGACCCCTGCTCCCGCACACAGCTCCGGCTGCGGCGGTCTTGCCAGGTTGTCAGGCCTGTGAGTGCTCAGCCCCAGGGCAGGCGCTGGGCCCCCGCACCTCTGAGGGCTGGGGGTGGAGGTGAAGGTATCGGGACCACTGTGCGCCTCGGGGTGGGGGCGGGCCATCCACTTAGGAACTTGGGGCCCGTGGTGAATGACGCCTGCGTCCCCCCCAGGTGAGAAGCCCTACACCTGTCCCCACTGCAGCAGGGCGTTCGCCGACCGCTCCAACCTGCGGGCCCACCTGCACACACACTCGGACGCCAAGAGATACCAGTGCAAGGGCTGCTCCAAGGCCTTCTCCCGCGCGGCGCTCCTGGCGCGGCACGAGGACTCCGGCTGCCGCCCCGGCCCCTGAGCCGCCGCCCTGCCTGCCCACTGAGGCCTCTCTGGGGAAGACTCCCGTCCGGACGAGGACCGCCGTCCTGTTTACCATGAGCCCTGGTCTCCAGCTCTGTTCCTCCTGCGTATGGCCCGCGGGGAGCCGGCCCGGACGCCCTCCACTCCGGACCAGCCCTCCACTCCGGACCAGCGGCGCGCCTGGGGGCTTGGGGCGAGCACCTCCCTGGGGCCGGCCCACGTGGGCGGAGCTACCTGGAGGCTCACCTCCACCTGCCTTCGATGGCACCTGGGCCCGGCTGTCTCATTCCACCCGTGCAGAGGCCTGCACGAGACACACACGCCAGGCCGTCCTGAAGACGGAGCGGCAGCGGGGGTGGGTCTGGGGCGCAAAGGTCCCCGCAGGGCCGCTGCCCCGCCCTCTGGGGCTGAGCCCCGCCGAGGCCGACACCTCCCGAGGGAGCGGGCCTCTGGACAGTCAGACCCAGAGCGGGGAAGTGAGGGGTCAGGGCCTCAAGCTGTGCACTCCTGGGACAGGGAGCCCCAGGGGAGAGGGGCACCTCCCCTCGGAGGAAGGAGGGACACGGGGTGGGGGGCACGTGACAGGAGCCGGGGCCGCATGTGTCCCTGGCAGGACTTCACCTCCCCAGAGTCCGTCCTGCACCTGCAGCGTACCCACTGAACGGCTCGCACACGGGCTCACTCGGCCGTCCCCCGAGGCCGGCGCGTCCCCCAGCCAGCGAGCGACTGACCTCTGAGGCGGCCTGAGACACGCGCCTTCCCAAACGGACTCGGAGGCCAAGACCCTGTCTCCTTCTAGTAGTGGCCATGCCTCGTGATCGCACCTCGACCGCCACGAGGACCCGGTTTCCAAGTGAGACTGCCGTCTCAGGTGTTGGGGGCTAGGACCTAAACTTACAGATGGGGACACTGCTCGCCCTGCAACGGCCGAGAGGTGCCTGGCAGGGCCCGTGCTTTGGGCTGGGAGCCCCAGGCCACAAAGGATGGAGTGCATGGTGATTTTGGGGCTGATTTGCTAGTAACTTCCTCCGAAGGCAGTGTGAGCGAGAGCCACCCGAGCCCTTCTTGAGTACCCAGTGCCTGCCCCGCCCCACACCCGCTGTCCTGCTCGGGGACCCGGGGGTGAGAAAAACTCTGCCCGGTACTGTCTCCTGAGGGGCCCGGGCTTCAGCCGAGCAGTGGGCAGCCCGGGGCTCAGCTCCGACTTGCTGGTGTCCCACCGCCTCACCGGACAGCTTTTTTTTTTTTTTAATGGCATCCAGATGCCCGAAGGAAGCTATATTGTAAATTGTGTTCTATTTCTGAGCCCCAACATCTAAATGAAGCGATGCACCTGTTGGGGATGGAGGAAGGGAATTTCACAGGCCTAAAATAAAGTCCATGTTTGCCCTTCTGTGCCCGCCCATGGAAAATGCTCTTATATTTATATCTGGGCTGGCAGAGAGCAGGCGTGGCAGAGGGCGGGTTGGCAGACAGGGTGAAGACAGGCCCTGCACCAGCCAGGGGGCCACCATGCAATGAATGGGGGAGACGCTCCCCTCCCAGGAGGCGGGCTGAAGTCAGCAGGCCACGTCCCTGCCGGCCACTCAGGCCTCCTTGCATCTCCCACCTTGCAGCTCCCCTGACTGTGCCTCGTCATCAGCACTGACCTGAGGCTCACTCATAATTCAGGTTTCTGGAGGCTTCTCCCAACACCCAGGGATGGGACTCAGGCAGGGGTCTAACCCTGGCTCACACGTGTTCCAGGCGAAGAGGGCTTGGCCAGCTCTTTCCTCGGGGAACTGCTATCTGCGTCCCCCACCTACAGGCTCATTCCCCACCCAGACTGCACGCGTCCCGTCTCCACATTTCTCCCCAAAGAAGGCCTGTACCCGCACTTCCCTCCGAGGCGCGGGCAGGGATACCGAGGAACTGGAGGCAGGGGTCGCGACAGCTAAGTGGGCCCAAGCCAGAGCCTAAGACACCACTGGGACACTGGGCCAGAGGGGACTCGCATGCAGTGCTGAGGCTGGGCACGGCCCCTGCACCACATGAAGTGCTCGCAGGAGGCACGTGATGGGTGGCGGGTGCTGCCGTCCGACTCGGGTGAGCGCGGAGCGTGGCGGCTCAGGGCCCGGAGCAGGTGTGAGAGCCACGCGGCTCCTGCCGGCTCCCGCCCGCCTCACTGCTGCCAAGAGGCGGCTCTCCTGAAGCTGCAGATGCACAAAGGTTATGGCTTCGCTTCCAGAGGCTTCTATAAATAGCATACCGGCCCGGAATATTTGGGGGTTCTCTGGAAGTCTGAAAATAGCCCATGGGTTACTATCTATACCAGAACGCCCACCCCCGCCTGCGCTCGGCCGCTAAGTATAGCTCCCTGGCGAGGTGCAGCAGGACACGAGCGTGCAGCCTCCATCGCCCTGCGGCCAGCGTTGCCAAGGCTCGGAGGCGCCGGGAGAGGCTGGCACGGCCGCGGGCCAGGCGGCACCCCCTCCCCGAGCGGGGGTGTGCGGGCGCCTGCGGGATGGCAGTGAGGCGGCCGGGCTCCAGCCCGCTGTGCTGTGGGCTCGATGCCACGTGAGGCCCTGGTCTCTGCCTGAGGACAGGGCGCGGGCTGGCCTGCCCCAGAGTTCTGGAGGCCGGGGAGGCAAGACAGCAGAGCCGACCAGCGGCACACGAAGAAGAGAACGCAACTGCTAACTCAACCCTTGACCTTTAACCCTCCTAGACTCGAGGTCCACTTCCTGACCGCCCAGTTCCAGCCCCGGTAACCCCCTCGGGCAGCTGCCCCCGCCTGGCGGCTGAGTGGCCTGAGAAGGGTCCTTGGGGGCCAGGCGAGCACCGGGTGGAGCTGAAGCCCGAGGGGCCGGGAGCAGGGTGAGCACGGGCCACCCTCGGGGGCCACGTGGAGGGGACGTCCAGCAGCGGCCCTAGGCCTTCCCAGCCAGCTCTCCCAGGCTGGCTCTCGAGCACCCATCGTCCCCACAGCCCCTTGCGTCCCCAGTAGGGATGGTCAGTCGCCAGTTTCCAGGAAGATGTGGGCTCACCCCAGCCCTCTGACGGCTCAGACCCCAGCGCTCTGACGGCTCAGGCCCCGGCCCTCTGACGGCTCAGGCCCCGGCCCTCTGACGGCTCAGACCGCAGCCCTCTGACGGCTCAGGCTCCAGGCAGTCCCGGGGGAACAGGCCTGGCCAGGACACAAGCGACACCCGTTCCTCAGAACTGGGAGGCCGTGAGCAAGGCAGGCCACGGGGTCACGGGGCCTCCTCTGTGAAACCTGCAGAGTGACCCCGGACGTGTGGCTGTCGGGGACCAGCCAGAGAGGCTGAGACCGAGGACGGTCAGGGTGACGCTGCTGGTGTCGGAGGAGGCCAGGCGTGCACAGGCGGTCTGCACCCCCTCTTGGAGCCCAGGCTTGAGGAGACTTGGGCGTCTGGCTCGCACAGCCACGGTGCGAAGGCGGCAGGGCTCGCTGCGGGCGGCGCAGCCCAGACCTGAGCACGAGACCTGCCCCCGGCCCCGCGGAGCGGCGGCAGCTCGGGAACGCGCACGCGGACAGACCTCGGCCCACGGCGAGTGCAGGCCCGTGATGCCCTGAGTGTGCCCGCACTGTGCACTGAGTGTGCCCACAACGCCGAGTGTGCCCACGACGCCCTGAGTGTGCCCACAACGCCGAGTGTGCCCATGACGCCCTGAGTGTGCCCACGACGGCCTGAGTGTGCCCACACTGTGCACTGAGTGTGCCCACAACGCCAAGTGTGCCCACAACGCCGAGTGTGCCCACGACACCCTGAGTGTGCCCACGACGCCCTGAGTGTGCCCACGACGCCGAGTGTGCTGCGGAGCTGCGCTCGGAGCCAGCTTGGGGACACTGGCCGTGCCCCCCACAGCCAGCTTCTCAGAAAGGAGCCAAGCGCGCCTGCCACTTCCCGGAGGGCGCACAGTATTTACTGCACAGTATTTGTGCTTTCGAGAGAAAAGAGCAATTGTGGAGCCGTCTGTCTTCCCAAAGGCCTGGCAGCATCCCAGGCTTCGGGCCTCTCCTGGTGAAAGTGAACTGTGAAATGCTAGAACGGCGCACGGCAGTATGAGGCTCCACCCAGGCCGTGAAGCGCTGTTTTCCAGACGGGCTGTGAGGGTCTCACAAGCCCAGCCTGGGCCAAAGGCGCAAAGCGCCGGACAGAGTGGGGGAGCGCGTGGGGCGGGGCGCAGGCCACACTTGCCCTTGGACTGATCACGGGCCCAGGGCGCAGTGGCAGGTGCAGGTGCGGTTTCAGGGACGAGCCACGGGTCCGCAAGCACACGGGTCCCGGGCCCCTGCAGCCCGGCCCCCGCCGCAGACCAGCACGCCTCTCCCGCTGCAGTGACCGGGAAGCGGCTGCTGGTCACGCGAAGCTGGCAGGCGACGGGTTTATCGGCGATGCTTTTAAGTGAACTTAATAACGAAGCCCTTGAGAAACCTATCAAATTTAACCCCTGAAGTGATCAGAGGCGCATGGAGACACCACAGAAACCCGCTCTGTGGGGTCCTGGCCTGTTTGTGAGTGACGGGCCCTGGGACACGGTGTGGAGGCCACCGTCCCATGTGAGACCCTCTCTGTGAATGCGAGCCTGCCAGGCCGAAGCGGCGGGCAGGAGACAGTCCTGTGGCCCCAGGGGGCCGTGGCCTCTGCTGCCGGCTTTACCCGCCGCCTCCGGAACCATGCCCTGAGGTCCCGCGTGCGTCAGCGAGGGTCCCGGCATCTGCCGCTCAGTCCCCACGTTCAGCCAGCTCCCCTGCAGGCCGCTCTCAGGCCAGCCCGCTCCTCCAGCCCCGCACGGTCGCAAGGTCCCCGCTCTCACAGATCCCCAGCCGGCAGCGGAAGGTCCCCGCCGGCCCCGCTTCCATCCTCGACTCAACCCCACCCGGGCCCCCGGGGCAGCCCACAGCCCACACCGCCGCCGCCGCTCCAGCCTCGACAGGCCGTCTGCCTGCAGCCACAAGTTCAGGCCCGGCCCCCTCGGCATCCACGGGGGCCCCACGGAGCCGTGGCACCCTCCGAACCCACGTGGCCGACCTCCATCCGACCAGGATGGACACTTGACCAACAGCGAGGGAGGAGGGAGAAGACGGGGACGGGGCGGGGCTCAGTCCACACCGGCCTCTCCCGCTTTAGTCCATCACTGGAGCTAACGCACAAACGTGGCCTCTTCCATTCTGGGAAAGGGGTCTGATCTCTTCAACACAAACCTAGCGACCAGCAGGCGGCCTCACGGGCTTATCCAGACCGCGTGAGTCAGGCTCCCGATCTGTTTCCAGGGCGGCAGGGGTGCCTGGCGTCGCGCTCAGGTGTTCGAAAACACGTGAGCTGGGCACACGCGTCCCTCAACGTGGAAAGGTTTTCTGCAGTGAGGCCAGGGCAGGGGCACCAAGGGGTGTGGGGTGGTGCCAGCTGCCCAGCCTCGGGCGTACCGTGAGTGACGGCGTGTTTGCAGCCTTGCTCCGGAAAACTGGAAGCGGCGGGGCTGTGTTACTTACTCCGCACTAAACCAAGCGAACGGTCTTCGGGAAGGCCCTCACCCAGGGCTGCGGACCAGTAAAAACCAACAGTTCCTGCGGGGGGCTGTGGGCCTGGCGCTGCACCAGCCCTCTCACGGCCCTACCCCCCTAGGAGCGAGGACGCTGGCACAGAGAGCTCAAGCGGCTTGTCTAAAGCTACACACACAGCAGAGAAGCGGCATAGCTGGGGGTGCTGGCTCCACAGTCTGGAGTCTTGGCCACTAAGCTACACTGCTGCTCAGTAAGCAACTCTGAGCCTTCTTTTCACTTGAAAATCAGGAACAGGGCAGCAGGTCAGGACGGCAGAGAGGGCGCAGTCGGAGAGGGGCTGGGAGGAGGTGCGGGAAGGGGGGCAGGTCCCACCTCCTACCTGCCCGGGGAGAGGAGGAGGGGTGCACAGGCGGGAGCTCACGACTCACAGGCGGGAGCTCACGACCTCAGAGCTGCCTGGGGTTTGGGAACCAGGACAGAAAGGTGAAGGACACAGAGGGAAGGAAGAGAGGGTGGGGGTACGGCCATGGTGGGTTTGGAAAGTCTCCTCCGGAGCTCCTGCTGTGGCGCAGCGGAAACGAATCTGACCAGGAACCATGAGGTTGTGGGTTCGATCCCTGACCTTGCTCAGTAGGTTAAGGATCCAGCATTGCTGTGAGCTGTGGTGTAGGCTGTAGGCACGCATGGATCCCGCGTTGCTGTGGCTGTGGTGTAGGCCGGCAGCTGTAGCTCCGATTCAACCCCTAGCCTGGGAACCTCCATATGCTGTGGGTGCAGCCCTAAAAAGCAAACAAAACAAAAACAAGGAAAGGCTTTTCCTGATGTGGGCCACGGACAGCTGCCCGGGGCTGAACGAGCCGGCAGGTGCCCAGCGTTCTGTGCTCGGGGCTCTGTGCGCCTCTCTGAACCGAGAACCTCTCTCAGCACCAGAGGCTGGCTGAGGAAGGCAGCTCTCCAGATGCGCCCAGGCTGCAGGAGCAGGCGGCACAAGGCCCCGGAGAGGACCCCACTGCCATCCGCGCAGGCGGCCTGCTCTCTGCCTCCAGCCTGAGATGTGGGGAACACAGCGGGTTAACTGGGGACAAGGCACTGCCAGCCGGAGGCTCAGAACAGACCCTCCCTGCTCCCAGTCCTGGGGACTGGACGTCCCAGGGCCTGGTCGCCTGGCTGGGTCCTCTTGGGAGACCCGGGTCTTCTCCCCGGGTCCTCACGTGGTCGCCTCCCCAGTGATCAGGCCCCCGTTCGGAGGCCATTCTTTACTGGTCCCTGATCGGCCTCGGCACCGCCCTCAGGAGGACCCCCGCTCTCTGCCAGGCTCGTCGCCTCCCAACGGGCTTCCACTGAAACGATTCTGCAGGAAACGGCAGTGCGCTCACAGGCCCGGGAGCGGCCGGGAAAACAGCGGTCACGTCGTGCGGTAACGGCGCCCGCGAGGCTCTTCATCGGGGCAGCACGTGCTCCCGGAATTCCTGCTTCTCCGCACTCAGGACAAGGGCGGATTAACGGGCGCGGACACGCAATGCGAGCAGGTGGGGAGCCCGCACGCCCCCGGCCTCAGCCCCCATGGAACTCTGCCCTGCCCAGTTATCTCGGTCCCAGAACTGAGAGCAAGTATTTGCAGACAACGCCTCTGCCACCCTGAGCCTAGGTTATCCTCAGACAAGTCTGATCAGTCTCAAGCCAGCCACTCTCCACACTCCTGCCCGAGTCCTCAGCACAAACCATCCCCTGGGCCTCAGGCAGAAAATCCTGCGCCCAGAGCCGCCCCACCGAGGCCAAGGGCACGGGCGTCAGCGCCCACGCCCGAGCACCTGTGACACACGGCCCCCACCCTGTGAGCCCCCGCCCCTCGGCCACCCGCCCGGGACACTGATCTGCTCCCCACCACCACACACTGGCTGCTGTCTTCTGGACGTTTCACGGGCGGCACCTGCCGCGACCGCCCCGTCTCTAGGCGCCCGACACACCTCACGCTTCTCATCTCGCTGCTCCAGCCCCATACGCCTCTGTGGCCTCCACGGCTGGCCCAGATCTCCTGACCGGCCGTCACAACCCACGGACGACACGGACCTTCATGGTCACAACAGAGGACAGAGGGCATCATCGTAAAGAGACCCTTTAGGGGTCTCGCTGCCTGCAGACGGTCCTTGCTCCAATGCCATCTGTGTGACAAGCACCTGTGCTCAGTGCGCGGTTCTCCAGGCCGCGCCCGTGCCTGCAGGGCCTGCCGGGGATCCGACGCTCTCCCCAGGGGCCCCCTGCCAGCCCCTCTGCGGTGCTGTTCTCTTGTCAGCAGTGGTCTCTCCTCCAGGAGGAGGTTGTCAGCGTGCCCTGACCTGAGATGCATCCGCTGGAGGTGCCCGACGAAGGCGTGCGATCAGAGCTCACAGGGCCCAGCAAAGTCTAGGACTCGGACGGCTTCGGGACCCCTGTCTGTGTCACTAGAAAGTTACACAGCCCCTCCCTGAAGAGGGAGGCGATGGCAGGTCAATCTGAAAAGCCTCCAAGTACGAAGGCCAGGGCTGACCACAGGGCCCCCGTGTGGGAACTGCGCTCCCTCACTGAGCCCGTGCCACACGTGTCTGTGTTTCCATTTCTGCTGCCACCTTCACACCCTCTGACCCTCACCTGCCTGGGACGCCCGCGGGTCCTCTGCAGGGGCACCTGCACGACTGCACCCACTCCCCTGTAGGCAGAGCCAGTGATTCTGGGTCACCGCGTGGGAGGAGCCAGGCTCAGACGCGTGCAGTGGGGACAAGACCGCACAGAGAGCAGGGCCCACCCACCCGCCTCCTTGAGCGAGGGGATGCAGCAGGGGTGAAGCAGCGGGGGGCTGGGGGGGCTGGTCGCAGTTCTCCAAGTGAGTGATGGAGGCTTGGGCTGCTTTTTTTTTTTTGCTTTTTAGGGCCACACTTGTGGCATACAGAAGCTTCCAGGCTAGGGGTCAAATCAGAGCTGCAGCCGCCAGCCGACACCACAGCCACAGCAATGCCAGATCCGAGCTGCATCTGCAATCTGTACCACAGCTCAGGGCAACGCCGGATCCTTAACCCACTAAGCGAGGCCAGGGATCGAACCCAAGTCCTCATGGACACTAGTTGGACTCGTTACCACTGAGTCACGACAGGAACTCCATGGGGCATTGTTTTTTGATGTTTCCAATGACCATGCAACCTGCATTACTATGATTATTTTATGTGTGTCAGACCTTTCCTTTTTTTTTGGCTACGCCCATAGCATGAGAAAGTTCCCAGGCCAGGGATCGAACCGGTGCCACAGTAGTGATGCCAGATCCTTAACCCACTGAGCCACCAGGAAACTCCTCAAACATTTCCTTTTTAAAATTTTTTTTTGCCTTTTCTAGGGCCACACCCACGGCATATGGAGGTTCCCAGGTTAAGAGTTGAACTGGAGCTGCAGCCTCCGGCCTACACCACAACCACAGCCACAGCAACGCAGGATCCGAACCACGTCTGCGATCTACACCACAGCTCACGGCAACGCCGGATCCTTAACCCACTGAGCGAGGCCAGGGATCGAACCCGCAACCTCGTGGTTCCTAGTCGGATTCATTAACCACTGAGCCATGACGGGACCTCCTCAAACATTTCTTAATGAACAAGAAAACTGTACAGAAACTGTGACTCTGGGGAAGGAAAGCGGAGGATGTGCAGCCCCGATTACCAGGACGTGGTCCAGCCAAGGCAGGGACCAAGTGTCCACCCTGCAGACCCACCAGCCTCGGTTCGGGGCCACTCCAGAGCCCCCGTGCATTCTGCTGTGTGTGTCATTCATGGTGTCACCGCACCCAACAGCCTCTGCCTCTGGGCCGGGGAGCAGGCCACACAAGCAGACAGACTCCCGGGTCCCAGCCCAGGCCTCCCGAGTCAAACCTGCACTTCAGCAAGCTCCCTGGGTGACTCAAATGCATGCTGGCATTTGAGAAATGCCATGCCACATGCTCGCTCATCAGTGTTCCACATGCTCGCTCATCAGTGTTGAGAAATCACCATAGATAAAAGAAATCTGGGAAAGCACATTGAAACCACAATGAAACCCCACTTCACACCCATGAAAAAAGGAAGGAGAAAAGAACAAGCTTCAGGGAGGACATGGGGGACCTGGAAGCTGGTACACTCCTGGGGGGAGGGGAGGAGAACGGCACTGCCACATGAAGAACAGAACAGAGGGCCCTCAAAAGTCTAAACAGGGGAGTACCACGTGACCCAGCAACCCCAGCCCGGGTGCACAGGCAGAACTGAAAGCAGGAACTTGAAGGCGCTCCGACACCCGGGTTCTCAGCAGCATCGCTCACAACGGCCGAGCGGTGGGGGTAGCACAAATGTCCAGTCAAGGCGAACAGAGAAGTGAACGCGCGCCTATCCATATGGTGGAGGATTACTCGGCTTTAAAAAGGAAGTTCTGGAGCTCCCCGTGTGGCTCAACAGTAAGGCACCCGACTGGCATCCACGAGGATGCGGGTTTGATCCCCGGCCTCGCTCAGTGGGTTAAGGATCCGGCATTGCCATGAGCTGTGGTATAGGTTGCAGACGTGGCTTGGATCTGGTGTGGCTGTGGCTGTGGTGTAGGCCGGCAGCTGTAGCTCTGATTAGACCCCTAGCCTGGGAACCTCCATATGCCGCGGGTGTGGCCATAAAAAGCAAAAAAAAAAAAAACAAGGAACTTCCGACCCCTGCTGGGCAGGGATGAACCTGGAGGCATCGTGCTGGGGGACACAGGCAGACACAAATCCTCCAGGCCCCAGAGCACAGAATCATAAAGACAGAAAGCCGCAAGGAGCGGGTCAGGGCTGGGCAGGGGCAATGGCAGTCGTCGGCGTTTAATGGGGACAGAGCTTCAGTTTGGAAGATGGGACAGGTCTGGAGACCGACGAGGTGACGCCTGCACGGTCACATGGCTGTACTCACTGCCAGCGAACTGTATGCTAATGTGGCGCAGAAGGGAAATTTTAGGTTATGTGCATGTTACCACATTAAAAAAAATGCTTTGAAACCAAAAAGGGAATCTGAGAAGGACTGTGGGGGAGCTGCAGGCTTGGGGCAGGAGTGTGCCCTCCTCTGCACTTTTGGGCCTCAGCCTCAAGGCTTCGAGCTTAACTCCCTGCCTTCCACCAGCCCCTCTGAACTATGGTTTATTGGAACAAATCGGAATGCGTGGGCGTGTCTTAAGGTTTCAGTCCTCTGCCCTACCACCCCCACTGAGCCAAGAGGCATTAGCCCACACATATTTGACAGAAAAACAAAAAACAGAAAAAAACGTGTGTATTTCACAGTTATGCACCCAGAAGCCCTCTAATGACTTAACCTCATGCATCACGTAGGCTGACGGCGTCAGCCTGGGGGTCTCCGTCCAGCCCTCTTTCGGGGTTGTGCTCATTCAGCGGTCCCCACCAGCTAGAGGACGCTCTGCCCACGTGGACACAGCCAGGCATTTATGCCCACATGGCCCACATCAGGTGCTACGTTTCCGCACATGAACTGGCGCTGACACATTCGCTCTATAGCAAATACTTAAATTGCAAACAAAACTGAAGTTCCCAGGGCGACGCAGGTGAAGCACCTAGCACAGTACCTGGCACAAAACAGATGCCTAATGAACGTGAGCAGCCCGTTCCATCACCGCCATGGTGGGACACTGAGGTTCACGGGTCACTTCTCCCCGCGGCTGGGAGAATGCACTGCCACCGCCGTCCAGACCAATCAATCCCCATCAACTCCTCAAAACGAGCTGCAGACGCTTTGAGTGAAACTGAAAAGTGACTCCAAGAAAAAGTTAAAATAATAACCATGAGAAACCAACTGTAACCAACAGTGAGACAGCGCTTCTCACAAGTTGGATGGACGGGGCTCCGCCGTGCCGGGCGTGGTCCTCACTCCATCACTTTGGTGGCTGGACTTCAACCGTCAGAGGAACTTCCAGAGGGAACCTGTCAGCAGCTATCAGGGTTAGCTCGCCCTCATCCTGCAATTCTAATTTACAGACGCTTCTCCTACAGAAGGACTCACGCTTGCACAAAAAGGCAAGCCTGGGTTAAAAGAACTGGTAACAAACCAACTGTCCAACAAGAGATGACATGCTGGACAAGTCACGACGCGTCTAGGTCACCGGGGATGATTTCCAAGAAGCATGTAAGAGGGAAGGAAGCTATTTGCTCATATCATGCATAAAATGTGATGAAAGATTATACTGGAAAAAATGACACTCAGACTTCCAGGAACAGAGCTGGTGGCTGCGCCCAGAGTGGGAGACTTTATATCGAGTTCTCCTACTTTGACTGAAACCTGAATTATTTTCAAGCTAAAAATAAATTTTTATAACAAGGGAAAAATTGAGTTATCTGTTTAATGAATCGAGTTTCACTTTAGTAATTTAATGCCACAATCATATGCCTAATAGTGGTTAAAAGAGAGCATTTTATACCAATAAAAGAGCCAATATAAACGTGGCAATCCATTTCAACTGTGAAAAAAGAATGCTTGCTAGACTAGCATCCATGAGGACACGAGTTCGATCCCTGGCCTCGATCAGTGCGTTGAGGATCTGGAGTTGCGATGAGCTGTTGCGTAGGTCGCAGATGCTGCTCAGATTCAGTGCTGCTCTGGCTGTGGTGTAGGCGGGCAGGTGCAGTTCTGATTTGACCCCTAGCCTGGGAACCTCCATATGCCGCAGGTGCGGCCCTAAAAAGGCTGAAAAAAAAACAAAAAAAAATAAAAGAATGCTTGCTTACGTGCAGCCTAATAAAAGGGGAGTGGGATTTGAAAGCCCCTATTTCCGATGCAGTTTAAGCCGCAGCACCTCCAACCCACGCACTGGCCGGAGGGGTCGGTGGGGCCCTGGGGCGGCGGGGCCCGCGGCGCTGAGGTCAGCTTTCACCCTGAGTCTTCGTCCGGAGCTTCTGGGACAACAGCCCGGCTCAACACGGGCCCGCGCCCGCCCGCCCCTCGGGAGACGCCCTCACCCCGACGCCGGCGCGGTTCCGGGAAAGCAGCCGCCGCGCGCCTGCGCAGAGCCGGCGCCTGCGCGGACCCCGCTTCGGGAGCGACCACCCCGCGCGCCTGCGCGGAGTCGCGGCGCGGGGGCGGGGCAGCGGGGGCCGGCTCAGCGTCGGCTGCCCATCGCCCGATCCCGCTCATTGGCTGAGAGACGGAGCGTGGGCCAGGCGCGCCGCTGATTGGGCGGCAGGCGAACAGGTGGGGCGGCGCGGGCCAACGCGGAGCTGGCTGCACTGCGGGTCAGGTAGGCTAGCGGCGGAGCGCTGGGGTCGCGCTGGTCTTGGGAGATGGCCTCGGAGCAGCAACCCGCGGTGGTCACCTGCACCGCGCCGGTCAACATCGCGGTCATCAAGTACTGTGAGTGCGCGGGCCCGGCGCCCCGGGATGTGGGGGCCCTGCGGACGGGGAACCCGAGGCCACGGGGCGGATTTGGATGGAGGACTGGGTCCTGCTGCCGCAGGATAAGAGGTCTGGGCTCTCGTGCGGACGTGGCTGTAGGTTCGCGTGTAGGCGTGAGGACTGTGCGCCCGGCCCGCGGTGCTGCTCGCCGAGCTCGGCACCACTTGCAGGCTGGACACCGGGGACCCTACAGGACGTCCATCCCCGTGGGGGCCGGAGACCTAGGGGACTTGGCTCTCACGGTTACGCCCACGCTACCTCCACCTGCTCTCGGTGTCCGTCTTGTTTTGGTTTCAAGCACGGGCCAAGGATTGGCTTCTCTGGCTCGCTACTTTTGGAGAGTCACCGGGTCAGTCTCCGATCAGAACTTCTCTCCCGATCTCTTGGCAGCGTGGAGGGGCCCCAGTTTGTCTGGCCATACCGCTTTTCCAGGGAGTGGGGCTCTTTTCCAGTTATGAGTAAAGCTGCTGTAAATTTTTGAATACAGGTTTTGTGTGAAGGCAAGTTTTCAATCTTGTGGCCCCAGGGTGGTTGCATGCTTGGTTTTTTTAAACAGTTGTCCCATATGGTTGTGCTGTTTTTCATTCCCACCAACATTTAATGTTATGTGTGATCCAGTTTTTCAGCACCTGGTGTTGTCACCAGCTTTTATTTGAGCCGTTCTGATAGGTATGTGGCTTTTTAACCACCGAATTTTGAGTCCCGAGTTCATTCTCTATCCTGGACAGCAATCCTTGCTGCAAGTGTGGTTTGCAAGTATTTTCTCCCACCGTGCAGCTTGTCTGTTCACCCACCTAACAGGGTCTTTCAAAGGGCTGGAGTCGCTGAATTTAGGTGCAGCCCCGTCAGCTTCTCCATCCTTAGACTGTGCTGTTGGTCTCAAGTCTGAGTCCTCCTTCTGAGTCCTCCATCCTGAAGAGCGCTGACTATGTTCTTTCCTAGAAGTTCTAGTGGTATTTTCTTCAAACTGATGTCTGTGATCCGTTTTGAGTGATGTTTTTGCACGCGGTCTGAGACACGGGGCTCGGCTCCGCCTAGGGTGCCCAGCAGCCTTTGAAGAGCTGAGGTTGAGGCTCCGCCGTTGAACTGCTTTTGCACTTTTATCAGAAACCAGTTGGGCGCTTCATGGGGGTCTTTCTGGGCTCTCCCGATTACCTGTCAGAATCAGTCTTCTGCCCAGCACCCCAGAGGTCCCACTCAGAGGGCAGCACATATACCTGCCTGAGCGTGAGTTTAAATTCCAGACTTTCTGCAAGTTTTACCTTTTTTTTTTTTTTTTTGGTCTTTTTGCCTGTTTATGTAGAGCCACACCCGTGGCATATGGAGGTTCCCAGGCTAGGGGTCTAACAGGAGCTGTGGCCGCCGGCCTACGCCACAGCCACAGCAATGCTGGATCCGAGCCGTGTCTGCAACCTACACCACAGCTCACAGCAACGCCGGATCCTTAACCCACTGAGCAAGGCCAGGGATCGAACCCGCAACCTCATGGTTCCTAGTCGGATTCGTTAACCACTGAGCCATGATGGGAACTCCTATTTTTTTCTTTTTAGGGCCGCACCCACGGCATATGGAGGCACCCAGACTAGGGGTCAAATCATAGCTGTAGCCGCTGGCCTACACCACAGTCACAGCCAAGACGGATCCGAGCTGCGTCTGCAGCTTGCACCCTGTGCCACAGCTCACAGCGACGCCGGATCCTTAACCCACAGAGTGAGGCCCGGGAATGAATCTGTGTCCTCATGGTTACTGGTCAGATTCATTGGAAGATTTACTTCCATGTGTTGCAGCAAACCCGTGCTGTGCCTGGGGTGGAAGCACTCAGCGGAAGTGGGGGAATTCTCATTGTCTCCGAGGGCATGAGCGGGGAGGTTAGAGGAGCTTTCCATAATCAGCGCTTTTCTGTTTGGGAGGAAGAGGCAAGAGCCTTGCAGTTGGGGTACTCAGGGCCTAGTAGGCAGTCCAGGGCATTTGCAGAGCGAGTGAAAGATAAAGCAGAAGCAGTGAAGCAGGGGACTGGCCTCCAGCTCTATTCTTGGGGGAGCAATCCAGGAGGGCTTCCTGAAGGTGGGGGCACAGCAGGAAGAAGACTGAGATTGCGTAGGAAGAGAGCAGGGTCCAGGCAACTGGGGGAGCTGTGGGATGGCAGATGAGGGGACTGAGGGAGGACTGTAGCGGGGTGGGCGGGGAGCTGACTGGCTTTCGGGGGTGTCTGTTGCAGGGGGCAAGCGGGATGAGGAGCTGATCCTGCCTATCAACTCTTCCCTGAGCGTCACACTGCACCAGCAGCAGGTGAGCATGGGCTGGCGACACACACGGAGGACATGTACAAAGCCTTTGTGTACACGTGGTAGCAACAAACCCCAGCCAATGAACCGTGTCCGATCCGTCCCACACCCTTAGGAGCGCTCAGCGCACAGGCCCACACGCACCGGGCCCTCCCTGGAGGGCCTTCCCCTCCTCTCCGTGCTGGGCAGTGGAAGCCTGGGCCATGCCCTCTTCAGTGGACACCTGCGGGGCATCCCCGCCCCCCAGCCGGCCCGCCGTGGCCTCCTCCTGCTCCACCCTCCTGCTCCAGCAAGGCCACGGCCCTGAGGGGGCACTGGAGGGACCCTGGCAGGAAGGGCCCTCGCAGAAATAAGCACCTGGCTGGCACCTGCCCCTCAGCCGGCCGTGTGCTTTCTTTCCCAGTTAAAAACCACGACGACGGCCACCATCAGCAAAGACTTCACCGAGGACCGGATCTGGCTCAACGGCCGGGAGGAGGACGTGGGGCAGCCGCGCATCCAGGCCTGCCTGCAGGAGAGTGAGTGGGGGGTCCCGGGCCGCCCGTTCCTTTCCCCGCGCCCTGTCCCCGCACTGGATGGGTGGGAGTGCCCGGAGCCACGGCTGCCACTCCGCCCCCGGGACCCCGACACCTGTCGGCCTGGCTGGGGCTGAGACCGGTCCCGCCGGCGCCGACCCACGGTGCCGCGCCCCCGACCCTGCCCGCAGTCCGCCGCCTGGCCCGCAAGCGGAGGAGCGACGGCGCTGAGGACGCGCTGCCCCCCCGGCTCAGCTACAAGGTCCACGTGGCCTCGGTGAACAACTTCCCCACCGCCGCGGGCCTGGCCTCCTCGGCCGCGGGCTTTGCCTGCCTAGGTGGGTGCCCTCGAGATGTGCGCCCGGGCTGCCCCTCGGCCGCGTCACATGGCTGGACGCTGACCTCTTCTGGGGCCCGCGCGTGACAGAAGCCCCCTCCCTGGCTGAACCCCAAGCAGGGACCATTTCTTGGCTTATGTGCCCGAACCCGAGGGTGCTGCTGCCTCCAGGCTCCCAGCCCACTGGAACCCGATCTCTGCCCCATCCCGGCTCCGCCCCCACCCTGCGGGCTCACTCCCTGGCAGAGCCCACCCCAGGGAGCGGGCACAGTGGCGTTGGCCACGTCCTCCTTGTAGCCTGAGACCAGGCTGCGTCGGGAATCAGAGAGCTGGTGTCGCAGACCGCAGGTCCGCGTCCTGCGTCACACCCTTGACCAGGCCTGGCCTCGCGCCCAGCGCTGCCGGCATCCCCAGGCGTGCCCAGTTGTAGCCGTCTGCGTCTGGGGCCCCACCCGTATGGCGCCCAGCAGAGCTCCTCAGAGAAACTTGAGGCCCCTCGGCACCCCAGCGTGTGGGTCCCCAGAGGTTCCCGCAGGGCACCTCCAAGAAGCGCAAGTGTGAACACATGGACGGTGAGGCCGGCCCTGGGAGCCGGGGCTGGGGCTCCATCCCCGCGGCACCGAGCACGGGCTGGGCTGGGCCGGGCCCCCGGCCTGTCTGACCTCCCTGCCCTCGCCTGCAGCCTGCGCCCTGGCCCGGGTCTATGGGGTCGAGGGAGACCTCTCCGAAGTGGCCCGCCGGGGCTCGGGCAGTGCCTGCCGCAGCCTGTACGGCGGCTTCGTGGAGTGGCAGATGGGGCAGCGGGCTGACGGGGCGGACAGCATTGCCCAGCAGGTGGCCCCCGAGTCGCACTGGCCAGAGCTCCGCATCCTCGTCCTCGTGGTGAGTGAGGGCCCCGCCGCCCACTTGGGACTCCCCCCCCACCCCGTGAGCAGCCGGGTCCAGCCGTGTGCCCTGCCTGCAGGTGAGCGCCGAGAAGAAGCTGACGGGCAGCACGGCGGGCATGCAGACCAGCGTGGAGACGAGCGCCCTGCTCAGGGTCAGTGGTAGCGGGGGACCCCCCAGGGCGGTCTCCTCTGCCCCGAGGCCGCGGCGCTCACCGGGCCCCCTCCTTGCAGTTCCGGGCCGAGGCGCTGGTGCCGGCGCGCATGGCGGAGATGGCCCGCTGCATCCGGGAGCGTGACTTCCAGGCCTTCGGCCAGCTGACCATGAAGGACAGCAACCAGTTCCATGCCACCTGCCTGGACACCTTCCCGCCCATCTCCTACCTCAACGACACCTCGCGGCGCGTCATCCACCTGGTGCACCGCTTCAACGCGCACCACGGCTGCACCAAGGCAGGCTTCGCGGGCGCTCTGTGGGCGCGGCGGGGGGGCCGAGGGGCCGGAGCCCCACGTCTGAGCTGGCCGTCTGCTTCCAGGTGGCGTACTCGTTTGACGCGGGTCCCAACGCCGTGATCTTCACCCTGGCCGACACCGTGCCTGAGTTTGTGGCCGCCGTGCAGCACAATTTCCCTCCGGAGCCGAACGGAGACAAGTGGGTTATGGCCCCTTCCGGGGGCCCTGGTGCGAGGTGTGGAGGCCGTGGCGGGCGTCCGCGTGGGGACCGCGGGCGGTGTGACCTCGGACGCCCTCCCGCCCAGCCCAGCCCCCAGGGGCATGTGCATGTGTGGCCAGCGGCTCCTGTGCGGATAGCGGCTTTGGCAAGGGGCCCCCTTCTCCGTGTGCAGACACTTGCCCACTAGGGGTGCCCATTGTCTGTCCCCGTGGGGGGCAGTCCCGCCTCTCGTCGGAGGCACTGCCTACTTCCTCCCACACCACGTGGGACACGCCTTCCTTGTGACAAGGACGCGGGGGCCTTGGGCTCACTGCCTGGCCTCCACGGGCGGTGGGGGTTGGCACTTTAGGCACCGGCCCAAGCTTGGCTGAGGCATCTTCCTCGGTGTTAAGAACAGTCCGGGTTCGCGGTGTCTGCTCTGCAGAAGCCTCCGCCCCTGGGCCCCGGCACAGCCCTGCCCTCCCCCCGCAGGTTTCTGCAGGGCTTGCCTGTGGAGCCTGCCCTGCTCTCAGACGAGCTCAAAGCCGCACTGGGCACAGACCCCACCCCTGGCGGCATCAGATACATCATAGCCACTCAGGTGAGTCCTGGCCACACGGCGCGGGCCCTGCAGGCCTGACCCCAGCACTGCCCCTCGCTGTGTCCTGGCAGGAGACCGGCTTGCTGACAGTCAAGCAGCGGTAACCCTGCTCCTGGCTGTCAGAGCACCAGGCGCTTCCCTTGCTCGCTCGCCGTGCGTGGACGGCACCCCCACGGTCACGGGGAGGCAGGGCTGCAGATGCAGGTGCCCAGCAGAGCAGTCAGGTCCTCTGCTCAGAGCAGCAGGGCCAGGATCTCCCCAGATGGCACCCAGGCCTTGGTCTCTGTCATCCACCCACCCTCGGCCAGGGACCGGGCCCCAGCCCCGGTGTCACCGTGGAGGTGTCGTCTTTGACCTGGCTTCTCCTGGCACCTGCCTGACATTGGTTTGTCAACCTCCCAGGTGGGCCCTGGGCCTCAAGTCCTGGATGACCCCGGCGCTCACCTCCTGGGCCCCGACGGCCTGCCGAAGCCGGCCTCCTGACGGCCTCCTCGTGGAGACAGACTGCCGCGAGGGCGAGGCGCTGCCTGGCTGGGATGGGGAACGGGCATGCCAGCTGCCGGGCCTCCTGGGATGGTGGATGGCGCCTGGCTGCGGGCTGGGCACCAGGCTCTGGTGGAGTGGGGGCCGTGCAGTCACGCCTGCCAGTGCCTACTCAGGGCCCCCGAGGGCCTCGCCTCACCCCACCTGCACACAGCGCTCTGCCGACACGGGACCTGGGCTCCGAGCTGCGGGTGCATTTCCTGGTGAAAGGCCCTTTGGGCCACTGCACTGCCCCGAAGCAGCGGTGCAACCTGGAGCAGACCGGCGTCTCCCCTCAGAGCCGAAGCATGGGTCTCAGGATGCCCGAGGACACCAGGGAGCCGCCCCATGACCCCTCCCAGACGTGCCTCGCCAGAACCTGAGCTCAGGCCCCGTGCGTGTAGCGTCCTCTGGGCTGAGACTTAAATAAAGGCGTCGGGACTGACCCCGCCTGGCCTGCTGTCTCTGGGGCCCCCTGCGGGGGCAGCCTTCAGCCCTGAGCGGGCGGGGGGACGGGCCCCACCGCCACGGCCACACCGTGGCAGATGTGGTCCCTACCGCCGTCAGGCTGGGGACAAGGTCTGGGCCCAGGAAGGAGGGCACGACACTGCTTAGCAGGCAGGAGGCCTGAAGCTGCGGTCTGAGCCCACAGGGCCTCCTGCCTAGGAGCTTCTGCATCCGTCTGACCTTCCGTATCCCTCCTGCCCTAGCGGCCCTCTGACCGCTCCCAAGGGTCAGCCACCTGCTGGCCGGAGAGTCCTGACCTTGACCCCGAAGGGGGGCAGAGGAAGGAGGTGGCAGAAGGCCAGGGCTTGGCCCTCATGCATCCTGGATTTTCCTAGAAGCCCCTCAGATCCTCAAGTCAGTCCCTGAGCAAAGGGTCCCCGCGGTGGCCCAGGCCACGCCTGCCCCAGCCCAGGGCCCACACTGCACTGAGCTCCAGGGAGGGAACACCGCGAGGCTGGGGCGCTGGGGACCCTGGCCTGAGGCCCGGCTGCCTCTGCAGGAGTCCGTCCGGCGAGGCTGGGCTGCTGGGCCTGTGGAGGAGGAAGGCCCGCGCGGCTGGGGAATGCCCCTCCCTGAGCTCCTGGGGCCCAGGCCCTCGGGGAAGCGGGCAGGGGGCAGCCCAGGGACCCCACCCGCTGGCCAGGCCTGTCACCTAGGGAACCGGGGCTGGGGCTGGGCAGTGGGTGGAGCCGGAACTGGGGGCGGGGCGGGAGGCCGGCGGAGCCCGGGGGCAGTGGGTGGAAGGGTCTGAGCTGCGTCCGGCGGTGCTGGTGGTGCCGTCGCCATGGGGCAGATCGAGTGGGCCATGTGGGCGAACGAGCAGGCGCTGGCATCTGGCCTGAGTGAGTGGGGCCGGGGCTCCCATACTCGGGGCTGCAGAGGGTGGCTGAGCCTGGGGCAGGAAGCAGGGGCCCGGAGACGCCAGGGTGCAGACTGAGGAAGGGGGAAGGAGCAAAGGGCAGGCTCGGGGTGGTGGTGCCGAGGAGCCAGAGACTCGGGCTGCAGGCCTGGTGTGGGCAAGGGGCCCAGCGGCTCCGGAGCTCAGCTCCGCGAAGGAAGGAGTCTGGGGGCCGTGTCGGGAGCAGGCTGCAGCCGCCAGAGCCAGGCTTTGGGCTGGGGAAGGGGGTCTGAGGGCCCTCATGCCCCCGCAGGCCCATCATGCCCCCCCCACCCCGATCCTCTGATCGCCCCGCTTCTCGGCTCAAAGAGGAAGCTGCCGAGGGGAGAAGAGCCGTTCCCCCGCCCACCACCCTGCTAGCCCCAGTGGTTTCCGGAAAGTCACGGCCCAGCAGGGTTGGGAAAACCCAGCCTGACTACCCGGTGGCCCCTCCTACCCTGGAGTGGGGGCTCCCTCCCCAGGGTCCTGGGTGCGGGTGGGGGCCGGGCCCCTGGGGGGGTGACCGCCCTCTCTCTGGGGCCCAGCCCTGAGTCTGCTCAGGACACCGCACCGGCAGCTGTAAACGGCCGAGGGGACCCCTCCCACCAGCTCCCAGGGCCTGCCTCTGACGGGGGAGCGGGTCTGCAGCCTGCACTGGGGTGCGCTGGGAGGGACGCTGGCACCTCTCAGGAGGGCAGGGTCTGGGGCGAGGGGAGGCGGCCCGGGGCTCCGCCCTCCCAGGCAGGCCCTGTCCCCGGGAGGGTTGGCAAATACGGAAATGAGGGCCTAGCCCTCCGCGGCCAGCTGGGGCCCTTCCTGGGGAGGGGAGCGCGGAGGTCACATTTGGGGGGTGACCCCACAGTCTGCTCTGTGTGCAGGCAGGCCAGCCCGCCTCTGGCCCAGCCTCAGCGGGTCAGTGGGTGGCTCTCCCCGCGGCTGCCTGGAGCCGACCCCAGCGGCCCCCGCCCCCGGAGGACAGGTCCCCGCAGCCCCTCCACCATCAAAGGGCTGTTCCTCCCGACTCAGTACTAACCGGGCGCCCGGGGGGCCCAGGCCCGGCCCCACAGCCCCCTTAGCTGGAGGAAGCTCCACGGAAGCCGGTCGCGTCCCCTCCAGCCTCTCAGCCCGGAGCACAGAGCCAACTCCCGCTCGCCTCTCGGCTCACGTCCACCTGCTCCCAGGGCGCCCGGCCCCAAGCAGGGGGCAGGGCGCCCGCACCCCCCGCCTAATGTCCCCTCACGACAACGCGGCCTCGAGTCGCGGCCTGACCCAGAGGCCCTGAGTGCGCCCCTGCGAGCCCGTGGCCTCTCAGCGCCTCTCCCGCTGACGATGAGGCTTAGGCCTGGGAAACCGCACCCCGGACGAGTGGACGTGGTGCCGGCCGAGCACGGGAAGCGGCCCTTCCCTCCGACCGTTCGTGGAGGTGCTGACCGCACAGTGAGCGCAAATGCGGGAGCCGCGAGTAGGGGCTTCTGCCCGGTGGGATTTGGGGAGGGTTGCCTGAAGCAGAAACGGGCCAGACATGAACCATCCGTCACCAACAAGACAAAACCGCTGGAAACTCAGGCCTGCGCCGTGCCTGGGGCGGGGCCTCCCCTCCCACCCCCTGGGGCACAGGGACCACCAGCGGGCAGTCTGGGTCCAGAGGGAGGGGCCGTCCCAGCGGGAGGACGTCGGCAGCAAATGATCGGCAGTCAAGGGTAACTTGCAGCTAGACTGAAGTTAAACATTCTAAGGGGCACACACGCTTCAGGAAGTCTGCTCTGGTCAGCAGAAGACAGAAGACACAACAAAACATCCTCGTCGAAGAGAAAAGACAAATAAGATTAAGTTTTTATCTGCAGTCCAGTGTTACATTCACTATCAAATTGGTTCAGGTGTAAAGACTTTAGCTTCGTCAGCGTATTCGTAACAGCCCCAAACTGGAAGCAAGTCGCATGTCCCAAAGGCGGGAGAAAGTGAAGAAGTTACAGCTGATCCACACAGTAGAAACTGCTGGACAAGAAAAGTGCGCTGGTGCTCCGAGCAAACCCCGCGAAGCCCGGACAAAGGACATCGTGAGGTGCCAGGAATCTTGCACCTCAGGGAAGCCTTGGGAATCCTGGGGACGGGTGGCGGCGACGGCACAGCACCCTGGCAGGGCCTCATGCCCTGAGCCCCCCACTTATGCTACCACCACAAGGAAATTACGGGGAGAAAAGGCCGAGCCGGGCAGCCGCAGCACAGCCAGGCACAGGGCCGGGGGAAGGGCTGGGAGAGACAGACTCCGCGCAGGACCGCGGCGACCAGGAACCCCGCCCCGCGCGAGGAGAACCGCGGGGCAGGTACACAGTCCACAACCAACAGCGTAGCTGGAAACGCACAAAACGGAGACTCAAAGCGACAAGGGCACAGCTGCGCGGCGTGTCCGGCCCCCGCGTGCCCCTCGGCCGTCCCCGGCTCCCTCCCCGGCTCGGTGCCGCTTCCCAGCGCGAGGCTCCGGCCGCTACACCTGCCGCGGTGCACGGGGCACCCGCTAACGTGCTTCTCCTCTGCTCCCAGTCCTCATCGCAGGCGGCATCGTGGCCACGGCGGGCCAGTTCACGCAGTGGTACCTGGGCACCTACTCCATGTATCCTTCCGCGGCTGCGCCCCGGGGAGGCGGGTCGGCGCGGGGGAGGCCGGTCGGCGGGGGGGAGGCCGCTGCCCCCCGGAGCCTCGCGCTGGGAGCTGGCGGAGGGGCTCCGAGCAGCGAAGCCGCCGACCCCTCCCCCGGCCTGGGGCCTGGGACCTGGCAGGGCGGCGTGGGAGGGGTCAGCGCCCCCGCCCCAAGGGCTGGAGGCTGGGGGACCCCTTCTGCGCCCCGACTGGGCCTGGCGGCTCCTTGACGGCAGCGTCAGCGCGGCGGGCGTGTTGGTCTGCCTGCTGGAGTACCCCCGGGGGCGCAGGGCCAAGGGCTCCACCATGGAGCGCTGGTAAGTACCCCTGCTTGGGGCGGGGCTGAGGAGGGGCCCAGCACCCACCCGGCTGCCCGGGGTGCTCTGGGCTGCGCTGACGGACTGCCTGCCTCCCTCCCTCCGCCCAGCGGACAGAAGTACATGACCAGAGCGGTGAAGGCGCTCGGGCCTCTGACCAGGAATTACTACATCCGGGCCTTCCTGCACCTCGGGTGAGTCCCCGCCCCCCCGCCCAGGCCTGCGCGGTCCCGGCCCGGAGGGGCCAGGGCTCCCCAGACCCGTGTCCACACTGCTTGCCCCAGAGCAATTCACCTCAACCTCAGTAGCTGCAATCGGGAATAACCGGCCCTGAGGGGCTGCCCGGGCCCAGCCGGGGCTCCGCTCAGCGTTTCACGCCCCGCGGATAATCCGGATAATCGCGGCGCACCTGCAGCTGCTTGGGCTTCTCCCCAGCTGGCTGAGTGCGGCCAGAGCCCATGTTGTTAACGCGCAAAGCAGGCGGACGGCTCAGGGCCCCAAAGGCGGACCCGCCCTTTGGCAGCGCCGGGTACCTGCCGTGTACCGCGTCCCCGACCGGCGCTCGGTGCCGTGCAGCCCCCAGATCCTGGGGTCTCTGACCGAGGCCGGGGCGGCCGACCCCTCCTGACCGCGCTCCTGTCTCCCGTCCTCCCACCCCTCCCAGGCTGTCGGTACCTGCTGGCTTCCTGCTGGCCACCATCCTGGGCACAGCCTGCTTGGCCATCGCGAGCGGCATCTACCTGCTGGTGAGCGGCGTCCTCTGTGGTCGGCCCCGCCGGTCCTTGAGCGCCTCGGGCCCCCGGCAGGCCCTCAGGCCGAGCCAAGGCCGGGAGCCTGTGTCCTTGTTCGTGTGAGGACAGGGGCCACGCAGCCTCCTTCCGCGGCACGTGTTGCGTGCTGGCCCGTCCCCAGCGCCCCCATAGTCCACACGGCAGTCCTTGGGCGCGGGCGGCGGGCCCCACTTCCCAGACCAGCAGCTGAAGCTCAGAGAGGGGACGCGGCTGGGCTGCGGTCCGCTAGTCAAACTCCTCTCACCCAGTTTGGGGCGCGGTGGGGAGCCGGCCAGCCGGGTGGGGGCCGGGCGGGAAAACCGCGGGGGCTGCCTGGCCTGGAGTCGAGGTGAAGCTCAGGCCGCCTGTTAGTAAGGGCGTGCGTGAGCACGCGGACGCGAGCGTGGTGGGCGTGAGCACGAGGACGCGAGCGTGGTGGGCGTGAGCCCGAGGCCGGGTCTCCAGCCAGGCGGGGCGGCGGGGCCAGGAGTGGCGACCCCGCCCCCAGGCGCACACTTGCCCAAGGCTGGCTGTCCTGTGCTTGGTGCCCGGCTTGCCCCCACCCTCCCCTGCAACGTAGGTTCCAGCCCCACCACACCCCCCGCTGTCCCCACTGTCGCCAGCCTCCCAGAGCCGGCCCCAGCGCCTGAGATCTTCGCTTGGTCCCTCCGCTGATCACCCGCCCGGCCGCCCTCATGTGCTTCAGCTGGCGGGCGCCTCTGGGCTCCTGGTCCTCCGCCCGCTTTGCTGCCTTGCTAATTGGCGGGACTCAGGTGTGTCTGTGAAGCCCGTGTCAGCTGGAGCCGTCCAGTGAAGGGTCTGAACTCGTGCGTGAAGTCTCACAGGGGCAGAAGTTTATCTAATTCTTTGCTTTACGGTGTGCGCTCCTTGAAAGTGCCCCCCTGCACCCCCGCCCTGTTTTCCTCCCTTTTCTTCTGTCCACGTCAGTGTCACCTTCCCAGATACAGTGTTGTAGCTTTTAGGTGAGGAGGTTGATTATAGACGTTTATTCTTATGCGACATAAATTACATGCTGCCTCAGGCCGTCATGGGACATCAGCAGTAACGACAGGCATTCCTGCGTCCTCTTGGCTTCGGCCTGTGCCGTGGTGTGGGCCCGGAGGGCTGCCTTGTAGCAAGTCCCCTGCACTGCACGGCCTTCCGGTCAACGAGCCGGAGCGCCCGGCCTCCCTCCTGGGCCCGCCCACCCAGAGCTGCGGCCTCAGCTCAGCACGGGCCACTCTGGCCCAGCCCTTAGCCCCTGCAGTGAAGCTTGGTCTTGGGCTGGGGGCCTGGGGTGGCCTCCAGAGGATCTCGCAGAAGCCCAGGGGGTTCAGCCTCCCCCTTGCAGGCCCTTCCCAGAGCCAGGTTTTACTGTGTGGCCTTAGGCCTGTCTCTTTTTTTTTTTTTTTTTTTTTTTGCTTTTTACGGCCGCACCTGTGGCATATGGAAGTTCCCAGGCTAGGGGCTGAATCGAAGATACAGTTGCCCGCCACAGCCACAGCCACAGCAACACCAGATTCTTAACCCGCTGAGCGAGGCCAGGGATCGAACCTGCGTCCTCATGGATCCTAGTCAGATTCATTTCTGCTGCGCCACAACGGGAACTCCCTCAGATCTGTCTTTTCCCGTCTCTGAGCTTCACCTCCGGTATTACCGAATTTGGCCTCTGTCCTGTCTCTGGGTGGGGATGGGGGTAGGAGGCGGGGTGCGGCGTCCAGGAGGACCCCGGCCCAGCCCCTGCATGTCCCGCAGGCAGCCGTCCGCGGGGAGCAGTGGACCCCCATCGAGCCCAAGCCCAAGGAGCGGCCGCAGGTGGGGGGCACCATCAAGCAGCCGCCCAGCAACCCCCCACCCCGGCCCCCAGCCGAGGCCCGCAAGAAGCCAGGCGAGGAGGAGCCAGTGGTGGGGGTCCCTACAGGGGGCCCCCAGGAAAACCCCATGCCAGTGACCGACGAGGTTGTGTGACTGGGGCCTCCGCGGCTCCCCACCCCGCTGAAGCTTCAAGGGCTCTCTGCAGGAGGGTGGCTGGGCCCCGGGGCGCCTGCAGTCCCTTCCGGGTTGATTGGCGGCAGTGCTGCCCTCTTCCCGGGGAGGCTTGGGGTCTCGGTGCATCGGCTGTTCCACGTAACATGCATTTGGAATCCCATGTGTTTGCGTTTCTCCTTTGGAAAGGATCGTCCTGGGACTGGGGAGGGAGTGTGTGTCCCCCCAGCTCCCCGACCCACCGGGACGCCCGTGCTGGGCTCCTTGGCCACCGTGGGGCCGCCGTGCCACGGGCAATGCCCACTCCCGACTTCCATCCCATCTGCCAAGGTCGCCACAACTGTGGCTGAACCAGACGGCTCCACTGGCCTGCGCGCAGCACAGCCAGTCTCCCGCCACGGGCTCGGGCTCGGCGAGTAACAGCGCTTACGGCTGGGTGCCCAGTGAGAGAACGGGCAGCCTGTGCACCAGACACCAGCTCCTCGGGGCCTTTCACAGGGAGGCTTTAAAGACAGGAGGAGGGGTGGGGTGCACTGGCAGCGGACCAGGAAACGCAAATCAGCTTTGGTAACATGTACACACACCGTAATTTAAACCCCCACAAACGTACCAGCCATGGCAGAGCCCAAGTTCTGCCCAACTTCGGCTCCCAAGCCAGCCTGGGAAGCTCCTGCCTGGGCATCCACGTCCCCGAAGTCTGGCAAAGTCCTAACTCACCGGCCTCCTGCTCTTGTGCTTTCAGAGGTGGGGGTGAGGGTGCCCTGCCCCGCCAACCAGCCCCGTCTTCAGCCTAAATCTGATGGCCCCGCTTTCCCTCTTCCGCCCCCAGGCACAGCCAGGCCCCTTGACGTCTGCACGGGCTGTCCCTTTGGCCTGGAGTGCTCGGCCCCCGGCTGTTCTCAGGTGGTCTCCACTGTGCCCCCCCATCGCTGCCCCGATTCCCTCACCACCAGCAAGCAGGTCGGGTGCTGGCTTTACTGCTTGTCCTGTGGCTGTCAGTCCCCCAAGGAGTTGGGTTTGCTCACTGCTCTGTCCCCGTGGCAGAGACCCAGTAAGAAAGCGCTGACGGAGAAGGGCCACCTCCTCCAGGAAGCCTTCTCTGATCCACCCCCTTCCTGGGCACTTACCCACAGGGTAGCTGTCAGTCAGTGGGTGAAAACAGCAGAGGGGTGGACAGCTGTCCCGCGGCCCACGATGGCCCCTAAAGCTGGCCGGGCCTGACCGTCACAGGTGGGGAAGTTCAGGCTCCAGAAGGTGTTTGCCGCTGACCCGGAGCTGCTGGGCCCCTAACGCAATGCCCCCAAACGGGCCCTGATCTAGGACGTGCCGCTGCACGAGGCCAGGCGCCTGGCCTGAGGGTGTGGTCTGCTTGGCTGCTCCTTGTCTGGCAGGCCGACCACGGCGCACAGAAGCTCAAGTGGTCCTCCAGAGCTGCTGGAGCCGAACCCCGCGAAACCACCCGCAGGTGCCTGTTCCTGGGGCGGGGAGGGCCGCCAGGGCCGTGCCCGCGCCGGCCGGGCCAGCAGAGGGCCGAGCTTCGGGAGCGAGGCCCGTCCCCAGGCCTGGAGCTGCCGCGCGGCCAGCCAGGCGCTGCACACTTGGGCTCCCCTCCGTTAAACCTGAAAAAACGAAGGAAAGGGAGTTCCCATCACAGCGCAGCAGAAACAAACCCGACTAGCACCCATGAGGATGCAGCTTTGATCCTGGCCTCGCCCAGTGGGTTAAGGATCTGGTTGCCATGAGCTGTGGCGTAGGTCGCAGATGTGGCTCGGATCCTGCATTGATGTGGCTGTGGTAAAGGCTGGCGGCTGTAACTCCGATTGGACCCCTAGCCTGGGAAGCTCCATATGCCACAGGTGCGGCCCTAAAAAGACAAAAACAAACAAAATTCCTGGGCTGGGCACACCTGGGTTCATGCATAGACCTTTCTGGAAGGACATGCCAGAGTTTGGGCCAGTGGCTGCCTTTGAATCTGAGCCCACTTCACCCATTGCCATCCGTCGCTCCATCTGCACTGTGCTCTGGGGGCTGTTTGTCCATGAAAAAACACGTGCTCATATAAAAAATAAATCACTGCTTTGGAGACACAGAGATGCTGGTTCCAGGGGGCCAGGAAGGGGGAGTGGTGGCCAGCAGGGGGGTGAGCGGTAAGGGGGGCTGCCCGGGCGGAGGTGGCCATCAGCGCTGCTGTCCGTTCTAGAAGAGTGCAAACTTGCCTTCCAGCCCGGCCGTAACGCAGAAGGGCGGGCCGCGTCCGAATGGAGCCCGACCAGCACGGGGACGGCTTGGTCTCCACTGCTGGTTACTCCCTTGAAGCCTGGAGCCTCGGGGCTGGCCCAGGGACCCCAGGGACTCATAAATAAGCAATAAATACACAAATAGGAGGGGCCTCTCTGGAGAGAGTTTCCACTGGCCAGTCCGGGAGCCGAGCGGGTGGTCACCGGGCCGACCTGGGCAGGACGCAGGTACAGCCCACGGGCACACGGATAAACTCGGCGTGGAAGGCGAAGGCCCCGGGCGTGGGTGCCCCCGAGGCGTCCCGGGAGCAGGGCTGGCGGCGCAGCACCAGCAGGCTCTGGGTCAGGGGCACGGAGTTGAGCGCGGCCGTCTCGCGGCCCGTCTTGGTGCTGATGCAGCCCCTGCACAGGCACTCGGCGAAGGCCAGCTTCTGCGGGTAGCGGCTCTCGTCCGTGTCCACGCTGCGGGGCGGATGGGGAGTCAGAGCCCGGGCGGCCAGCGCGTCCTGCCCGCCCGCAGCCCCGTGGCTGCCCCCACCCCGAGGCAGAGACCCCGCTGAGGAGCTCAGCGGAGGGGCCCTGGCCCTGTGCCGCCCGGTTGGCGGTGAAGGCACGGGAGCTTGGGGAGCCCCCGGGGACCCCAGCTCTCACCGGTATCTCCAGGGAGAGATGGAGCGCTGGTGGATGTCTGCTTCCAACACCTCCTCAGGCTGGGGCACTCGGCACTGGGTCCCGCCCGAGGGCCCTGCCCGTCGCTTCCTGCGGCCCGCCGCTTCCAGGCTGGCCACTAGGGCCACCGGCAAAGCCTGCTCCCACTTGGCCGCTCGAGCCAAAAGGTGTGGGGGCGCCTGGCCCAGGGACAGCTCCTCGGCCGAGTAGCAGCGCGGGGCTCCGTGGGAGCGGGCGTGGGCCCCCGCCCAGAGTGGGGGGCTGTGGCGAGCCAGGCCGGCAGGCAGCCAGGCCAGAAGCAGGAGGCCAGGACAGAGCTGGTGGAACAGAGGGCCGGTGGTCAGGGTGCCCCGTGAGGGGCCAGCTCACTGCCACCGCGCTGGCTGTTCCCTGTGGACAGCCCCCCCGTGCAGCCGGGGAGACTGGGGCCCGGAGCGGGGGCTGGCAGCTCCCACCTGCCCCCACGTGTGAGGGCCTTCCTGAGCCTTCTCCCAGCGTCCTCAGCCCGGAGGTCGGCCAACCACCCATGCTGCAGGGCCAGGCGCCCGTCCGTGCAGGCAGGCCGTGGGGGAGGTAGCTCACCATCTCGCGGCGGCGGGCGTGTGCCTGGCGGTCCGGGCGCACCGGGAGGCTGACCTGGCTGCTGCGGCTCCCGCGCCCTTTATACCTCACGCCACACCTGGGGAAAATCCGGCACCGCTTCCTCCTGGGCAAGCGCCGGGCTCTGCTTCCTCCTCCCACCCTGCAGACGTCCCCTGCCCCAGCCCAGGGTGGGCCCACCGCCCACTCCCCCTTCCTCCTCCCCTCGCTGCCCACCGGCTGGGCCCCAACCCCAGGTGGGGTCCTTGCAAACGGGGCTGAGGGTGGGGCCGGCCCGTGTGACACTCCTGTACCTTCTGCGACTGGCTTCTTTGATGCAGCCCGCCTGGTCTTGCTGTCTGGTCCCGGGGACCCGGGCGGGCGGGGTGGGGCCCCTCTGGCTGCTTCCCGGTCCTCCTCGGGCCGGTCCTCCTTTCTGCCTGCTCCTGCCCACACGGGAGGAGGCTCCGGCAGAGGCTGGGGGCTGGGGGCCAGCGAGCGTCTCCGGGTTTCTATGTTGGGCTTCTGTCGTTTTAGTAACAAAACTGCAAGTCAGGTGGAGGGGGTGACAACGCCTTGGAAACTTTCAAGGGCAGCGCACCCCGAGAAGGTGCTTGCTGAGGAGGTCCCAGGGGCCTCTCCGCGCCCACCCAGCGCTCCGGCCTGGGCCATGGCCTTCATTATGCTGCAAAGGAGACGGACTGAGCCCAAGCCTGCAGAGCGCCGAATCGCCCTGGGGTGGGCCTGTCACCCTCCATGGCTGAGGGTCCTGGCTGGCCTGGTGCTCTGTCTGTGCCGCGTCCGGCGGAGGAGGGCCAGGCCCTGGAGGTTCCCTCTCCTGCAGGCAGCAGCCACGGACACCGTCAAGGTGCAGTCTCTGAGTTAGGACGCGCAGACCCCGGGGACACGGAGGCGCCGAGTGGGGACCGAAGGCCCTGCCGAGCCCTGGTCCGGAGGAGACGCTCTAGCAGCAGGCGTGCGCCCCACTTCTCCCTAACAGAGGCTGGCTAGCGGGCACACGGAGCCCCCGGCTGCTCCCGCCTGCCTGGCCCCTGCCCACGGCCGGCCTCACTCTGCCGGCACAGCCCCCTCAGGGGGAGAGCAGCCCTGCGGGGCCCCCGCCCGCCCACGGGGTCAGGACAGAAACCCGTCCTCTCACAGCTCTGGAGGCCAGCGGTGCCGGCCGGGCTGGTTGCTTCTGGGTCTCTCCTCGCTCCCAGCTTCCGAGGCCGCCTGGTGCTCCCTGGCTCGTAGAAGCACCGGTGCAGCCTGTGTCTGTCCTCCGGCCCCTCCCCGGCCTCTCTCCTTCCGTGTCTGCTACGGACGTGCCCCTTAACCCACCAGGAGTCTCAGGACCCTGACCTTGATCGCGCCGCCCAGGCCCCGCCCTCAGAGTGCAGTCCCCACAGGCATGGGGCTAGGACCGCAAGATACCCTGGGGGACACGACTGAGCCCTTACGGCAGCTGCCGGGACAGAAGCTCCGGTCCCTGGACCTCCGCTCGGCGGCGCTGGGGCCTGCCTTCCTGCCGGGCTCTCCACGTCTCCAAGTTCCAGTCCCTCCTGCCTCGGGCCCAGAGGTGGTGTGAGGCCCGCACGGCGCGTGGGTCAGCAGAGCGGGGCGCCCAAGCCTGGCACTGAGCCCTGAGGGAGACCCCGCAGGCCTCCCTTTCTCAGCAAAGGAGGCGAAGCGTGTGGAGGCGGGCGGGCCGGGGGTGCCCCTTTCCAAGGGGCTGAGCTTCAGCGTTTTCTGTCTGTTCCCAACAGCCGAGCGGGGGGCTGTGTCCGGGACAAACCCAGCCTCCTTCCTCACTGGCACTGCTCTGTGGGGTCAGGCGGAGGGTCCTGGGGAAGAACTGCCTGGGGCACCAGCAGCTTGGCCGGGGTCGGGGTCGCCAAGCACCGGCCAGCCGGAAGAACACAAGGCGAGGCCAGGCAGCGCCTCATTCCTGCGGGCAGCCGAGGCGAGCCGTTGGGCAAGACTGGAAAGGAAGCGGCAGGAGGAAGGCCGGAGGGCGTCTAGGAGGAGGTGTCCCGGCAGCCCCGCCCTGGGACCACGCCCACCCCATCCCCGCCCCAGGCCACGCCCATCCAGCCAGGCTCCTGCTGGGAGGATGCGCAAAGCGCGGATGGAGGGTCGAGGAGTGGAGCCTGGGGTATGGCAGGGGTGAGACGGACCCAGAGGCAGACGGAAGGCAGGGCAGAGGGCAGAGGGCAGAGCCAGGGCAGGAAGGCAGAAGCACAGGGATGCAGGGACAGACTCACCGGGCCAGTCCCTCTGGGCGCCTCTGCTGTGGCCCAGCTAGTGGCTCAGAGCCCTTCCGGCCTGGGCTGGACAGGCGCAGCCCACGTGGGCTGGGGTCGGGAGGTGGCCTGTAGGAGGGGTTCGCTCCAGGCTCCTCCAGCTCCAGGCTCAGAACCGTGTCCTGGAGAAGGGCCCGCCACGGAGGAGGCCCAGGGCAGGCCTCAGTCCCCTGTCTGTGAAGTTGGGGTGGCACAGCCTCGCGGCCCCTGGAGCTTCAGGCAGGCCTGCCCACAGTTAGCCGTTTCCCCGGGCACCCAAGTCCGCACTGTCAGGAACGGCCTCTCTGCCTCATCCTTGTCTGTGGCCCCTCCAGGTCCGGCTGCCCAGGGCCTCTGCCTCCCTCGGCCCGGCTCTGGAGGCCCTACTGCCGATGGAGGCTGACCACATGCCCCAGGGGCTGGGCGACGCTGGGAGCCGCCACCGGGAGAGCCGGACAGGCAGCAGAGGAGGGGGCGGGCACGGGGCTGGTACGGGAAGGCGCGTCTGAGCGCCAGAGGTGGGGTGCCAACAGCGGCTCCGGGAGGAGACTGGCGACCATCGGGGGCCGGGTGCGACCCCCGACGGTGAGAAACCCCCCGGAACTTAATTTTCACTGAAGGAGCGTCCCACGAGCACAACGTATTCTCTCCCGACTGGAGATGTTTTACACCGAGTTACAAAATTAAAATTAAAAAAATCTTTCTTTTTTTATCCACTTAAGAGCAAGAGAAGGAGAGGGCACACAAGGCTGGAAAGCAGCCCGGCCTGGGGTGGGGGGTGCGGCACGCAGGCTGGGGAGCTGGCCCCGGCGGCGGTGCTGCTGGGCCCCGGGGTTTAGTGACACCTGGACCAAGGCCTGACCTCTGGGCAGGGAGATGCCCACGAGACCCGGCCCCTCCCCGTGGAGGAGGACATCCCCCGGGCTCTGGGCCAGAGACAGGGAGGGCCCGAGGGGCCGGGCAGGTCCGGCCCGAGCTGCCGGAGGAGGTGAGGCACAGCTGGGTCAGAGTTCCAAGAACAGGAAACCGCATGTGCAAAGGCCGTGGGGTGGGAGGAACGCCAGGGCGGGGCCTGGGGTCTGGAGCGGTCGGGGAGGCAGCCATGGAGCGCCCCACCCTTGGCAGCCCTCAGCCCCTGGAGGGTAGAGCTGCGGGAACCCATCACTCAGCAGAGCCTCCCTCTCCCCACAGGCCTGGCCTGGGACACGCTCTCCACGCAGCCCGGGCAGAGCTGGCTCGGCGTGTAACTCTCGCCCCTCCCAGGACAGGCCCGCCCGAGATGGCAAATGTGAAGCGACTAGCTTCCTGTTCTTTGGTGTTTTTTGTTGTTTTCTTTTCTTTTGTCTTTTTGGGGCCCCGCCTGCGGCATATGGAGGTTCCCAGGCTAGGGGTCGAATCGGAGCTGCAGCCGCCGGCCTACACCACAGCCACAGCAGAGCGGGATCCGAGCCACGTCTGCGACCTACACCACAGCTCACGGCAACGCCAGATCCTTAACCCACTGAGCGAGGCCAGGGATCGAACCTGAGTCCTCATAGATGCTAGTTGGGTTCGTTAACCACTGAGCCACAGCGGGAACTCCTTTATTTTATTTTTTTAGGACCACAACAGACACATATGGAGGTCCCCAGGCTAGGGGTCGAATCAGAGCTGTAGCCACCGGCCTACACCACAGCCATAGCAACGCAGGATCCAAGCCATGTCTGCAGCCTTCACCACAGCTCACAGCAACGCTGGATCCTTAACCCACTGAGAGAGGCCAGGGAGCAAACCCTTGTCCTCATGGATGCTAGTTGGGTTGGTTCCCACTGAGCCACGAAGGGAACTCCATGGGAAGCTGCCCGTTTAAACCCCACTTTGGTGCAGGGACCCAGGTCCGAGGGGGAAGGGGCGAGTCAGCTGGGCCGGGTGGGGTGCAGGCTGCGTGGTAGACTCACTGTGGGCTCCTGGCTCTGGAGGCCGTCACTGCCCGGCTGGCTGGGGTGCTGACCTTGGGTCAGGCTGTCACTTAAGACGTCCGGGATTCTGGCTCCATGTCCTCGAAGGCCGCCCATTCGGAGAATGGGAGTTCCCTTTGCACCTGGCTTTGACTCAACGGAAAATCAGATAAGTCTTGAAAAATTGCCCAGACACATCGATTGACGCCAGTTGATGCAAGAGGCACCGCGTGTGCTGTCCTGTGGGTGGGTGTGGCCGGGTGCTGGAAACAGTGCACTCCGGAGGCCCCGAGGTGTGGGGGCCCAGCCAGCAGTGCCCACACGCACCGGCTCTCCCGGCCACGCGGCCTGGGGCACGGCACCTCGCAATGGCCCCGTCGGGAGAACACAGCTGCAGGGTCCCGGCCCAAGGCTCTGGGGCGCATCTGCAGGTGCGCAGGGACTTGCTCCAAAGTCAGGCCTCTGAGGGCGGGGGCCACCAGGGCAGGGGGGCCTGGCATCACTCCCCAAGTTTGGCCGCAAGAAAGGGTGTCCCTCGGGTGGTCTCGGCTCCTCTGGGGCTCCTGGGACCACGGGCCTGTCCCTGCGGTGTGGTGAGCCAGGGGCAGAGGGGAAGGGGCTTTCAGGCTGGCGTGCCCGCTGGCCCAGGGCCCGCTGCTGGGGAAGGTGGCTTCTGGCTGTGGCGGGGGTGCTGGCCTGGGCAGCGCAAGGCCAGGGCTCGGCAGGGGCGAGGCTCAGGGGCAGAGGCCCTGCGCCTGTGGGAAATGCTCCCAGCTCTGGGAAGCCGCCCTGGGCCTCCTGGGGGGAGCCCGCGTCCTTGGCCTCCACCAGCCAGGGGCCCAGGGGGCATCTCTGGCAGCCGGAGGGGGCGGGCAGAGGGAGGGCCTGGGCACAGGCAAACATCACCACCAGGGCAAGAAAGCTGCTTATCAAAATATTTTATTTCAGGAGACCCCTCAAAAAAAGACCCTCCACATCTTGACAGATGCCCAGCAACACCCTTGGCCTTTTTTTTTTTGGTCTTTTGTGGATTTTTTTTTCTTCCTTTTTTAATCAACTAAAACAATTTGATGCTTAAAATAAAAGATAGGCGTATTTCCCGATCAGACTTTAGTCAAGAATATATATATTTTTGATCCTGGGGATGGCGGGACGCTGGGGCGGGAAAGACGCTCAGCAGCGCTTGGTGTTCCTGGCGACAGTGGGGTCAGGTGCTGAGGACACGACGTGGCGGTGAGGACGCCTGACCCCGCCTGACCAGAGGGAGGAAAGATGGGTGTCTGGGGCTCATAATTTACATAAAATCGGCGTCGGTCCTTGAGCGCTGCCGCCTGCCCGCGCCCACCTGGCGGGACTCCAGCTCCAGGAAGGGGCTGGTTCAGTCTGGGACTCAGCGTCATCTTCGTTACACGTGTGGCTTCTTTTCCAGCTGAGAAACTTTTTTTTTCTTTTTTAATTTTTAAAAAGAATCACAGCCAAAATAAGACATTAAACTGCAAAATCCAAAATGGCTGCGCTCACCCTACTGATAAAAATGGGAGTCTCCGCGGGGCCGCGCTACACCTTGCCCGGGATCTTGGCCCGCTTGCGGGCAATGGCGTCCTCCACGGCCTTGAGCTGCTTCAGCAGCTCTTCCCGCCGCGACAGCGTGCTGGCCTTCCCCGGCTTGCTGCCGGCGGCCGTGGCGGCGGCCGTGCTGGCGTCGGAGGCTTTGCCGGGCACGCTGGTGACCTTGCTGGAGCTCTTGGACTGGGGTGACAGCGGGCGCTTCCTGCGGGGCGGGGTGGGGCGGGGTGGCCGTCAGAGGGTCTGCTGTGAGCCTCCTGCCAGGCCCCGACCCCGGCGGCTGGACTTGCCCAGTGGCCAGAGGCCCCACCGTGGCCAACCGCCTGGCTGTGGCCCTGCTTCTGGCCATGGCCGGGCGGCCTCCCCACCTCCCCTGCTCCCCTCCCACCCTGTTGCGGAGCAGAGGCTGCGGGGCCGAGGACACCGCATCTGGGGCTCACCTGGAGCCCCGCTGACGCGTCCCTCCCGCTCTGGTCCTGCCAGCAGCTCAGGCTGCCGTGAGGTGCAGCCCCACACTGCTGAGCCCGCTGCAGGCAGGGCTGCGGGCCGAGGCCCAGGAGTGGGTGTGGGGGCTGCAGCTGCCCACTCCGTGTCCCGCTATGGGTCCCCTCCAGCCTGGCCTCCAACCCCAAGCAGGAGCATGGAGGCTCAGCCCCCTCCTGGGAAAAGGAGAGCTGCCGCGGCTCTGTGCCCGTGCAGGGTGAGGGAGGGGCGGCCGCCAGGCCCTGGTCCCCTGCGGGCCGGGCGCTGTGTTCCGGCCATTCATCATCTAGACAGGGGTGGGCGCCCTCTCGCCGCAGGGCCTCCCCTGGGAGGAAGCTTGCCATCCCCCCTGCGGCGAGGCGCCGAGGTGGCGTGCCCGGGCGTGGGGGCACTCACCTGTCTGCCGGGGCCCCGGGGGCCTTGGAATTCTGGCCCCTCTGCCGCTCTGGCTTCGGGGAGCTGAGTCTGCCACCTGACTTCCGGTCCCGGGAACCTGGGTGACAAGGGACCAGGCAAGAGCAGTGTCACAGGGCCCTGGTGCGCAGACGGGGAGAGCTGCGGCCGCTGGCACGGCTGCCTCGCGCGCACAGGAAGACGGGCAGGGCGAGGAAAGGCCAGGGAGAGCCGACTGCACCGCCAGAGGCGGCCCCAGGGACAGGCCAGAGCTGCCCTCCACTCTGGGTTTTGTCACAACAGGCCACTGAGCTCTCAGCATCCCACGCCCTCCTTCCCGGCCTTGGAGACTCGTGTGCGCCTCCAGGTGGGAAACAAAAGGCAGGGCAGCGAAAAGGCCACCAGCGAACTCTGGAGCCTGCGCAGAGAGCAGGCAGCATGGGGGCCGCGTCCCCGAGGCACGGTGGGCCCAGGTGGGTTGGCCTCGGGTGCACGAAGGTGGCTGCTGGGCCACTGCCCTTTATCTTCAGGGCACTGTGATGTTCGCGTTACTGGTTAGAGCCAGCCGGGGGAGGCTCTGCCGGGCCTGGGGCGGCCCCCAAGACAGACGCCATGAGCGCTCGGCACACGCTCGGCCTCCCAAACCCAGGTGGGGACTGTGGTCAGCCACGAGAGACCGCGAAAATCAAGTCAATGCCACTCCTGCTAAATTCGTTTTCTGTTTGGAAAAGAGTTATTCTCTGTTAAAAATCTTATTTGTGTCAAAAACACAACGGCTTGTTACTGTCATTTTAAAGCGAGTACTGAAGTCCTTCCTGCTTCTGACCTTCCATCCCGTCAGTGCTAACAGACCGACCCGCCCCATCACAAGCCCCTGGGGGACCCCAACTCTGTCCAGGGGCGCCCGCAGGGGTGCTCACCTCGCTCCGGGGAGAGGTTCGCCCGCTTGGCTGGAGGCGGACTCTGCCTGTCCTTGTCCGAGGGCTCGTAGCGCTTCCTGCTCCCTCTCTCAGCAGCCTGCAACGGGGAAGCGGGGGGGCTGGGGTGGCGGCCACTGGGGCCTCTGCACCACGTGGCCCAGAGGGAGGCAGGGCCACGATTTCCAGGCCCTTGGGCCGGGGAAGAGACTCCAGCTTCCCAGAGCCCGGGCACCGCGGACACCAGGTCTGCCCCACTCCCCACCGCAGGGCCGCGTGAGGGGCCGGCGGGCCTCGGGGTGGAGGCGGGCCAGGTGCGCGTTCTCGGGCAGGGGCTCCCAAGTCTACCCGTGCCCATGAGGCTGCTGCAGGCCCGCCAGGGGTCCCCGGAGCCCCGGCAGCAGTGCCACGGCCTCACCTTGTTCAGCAGCGTCAGCTTGATCTCCTTGTGGGTGATGAACGCGGCCTGCGGGGGCTGCCCGGGCGGCGCCTGCTGCGGAGGCGTGGGCTGCTGGGAGGACCGGCCGCCTGTGGAGGGCCTCGAGAGTCTGGGCGGCTGTGCGGACGGATCCCGTTTCCGCTTCTCTGCTTTCGCACCGTCTTCCTTCTTAGATTTTCCTGCCAAGGGAAAGGCCCTGTCACGGCCTCTGCTCCACATGCGCCGTCTCTGGGAGGCAGCGTCAGCCGGGGAGCGTGTGGCCGGGCGCGCAGAAGCCCGCGCTGCGAAGGCCACACTGAGGGACACGGCCCCTACCTTTCTCCTTCTTGGTCTGGGCTGGGGTGGGTGACCGCGAGCTGGCTGAGGACACGGGGCTGGCCAGGTCGGCATACATGTCGTCCGAGTCCACGCTGCGCGCAGAGCTGCTGCTTGACGTGGCGCTGGACGCCGAGGAGACGCTGCTCACGCTCAGGGACCTGGAAGACACGCACGTCTGCACCCGCACGGCCGACCCACGACCCTGCAGTTCACCCCAGGGAAGGGGCCCAGCCAGCCGGAGACTCCGGGCTCCGCACGGTTCAGGGCGACCGTGCTATGGGGCGGGGACACGTGACCAAGAACGACCAGAGACAGCACCGAGCCCCCCCGCCAGACGACACACAGCAGCGGGCGGGGGTGGCCCGCAGAGCAAGCAGGTGCCGCGGCAGGGGTGCCCCAGCCATCACAGCCCACGCTGTGCAAGGACGCGCCCCTGCGAGGGAAGACGCGGCCCAAACCCGCTGGGACAGTCGCGGGCAAACACACAACCCGCCTGGCTCCTGGAAACGAGCGCTGGAGGCAAGGGGTCCGACCGGCCTGCCCTCGTCTTAGCTTTACCCCCCAACCCGATGCCCCTGATGGACAGGCCGGGGCAGGACACGGCCCCAGCCTCGGCAGAGCTGCCCCACGATGGAAGGGGGGGCCACCCGCCAGCCACAGACCACCCGCACCCAAGGTGGCCTTGCCCGGGGTCAGCTGGACCCGTCCGGGGCCACAGAGACACCGATAATGACCTGGATCTGGAGCTAGAGCCACTGTAGCTGCTGCCGCTGCCGCTGCCGCTGCCCGTCCGCCTGCAACACAACCAAGAGTCTGGGCGTCACGTCCCCATGGCACCCAGACAGCCGCACCGCGGGCAGCGGGCAGGCAGGATGTCCCCTCGAAGTGGGCCGAGCGCACCACCCGGCTCGGCTCCCCAGCCCGACCGCCTCCAGCCCGGAGCACGCGCCCTCCCAGCCGTCAGCTCCTGGGGAAACCGGGGCTCAGCCACAGAGCCGCCTCCGTGTGGACAGGCGTCCCTGGCCTCTACTGCCCCTGCGCTCACCTCCTGGGGGGAGTCCTGGCCTGACGCTCCCTCCTCCTGGCTTCCCGGGGGTCTCCGGGCTTGGCAGGGTCAGGGGCAGGAGCGGCGGTTTTGGGGGCCTGCGGTGGGGCTGGCGGCAGGGCTGGCTTCTTTACCAGCTTCTCTCTGTGACATGAGACAGAGGCGGGTCGGACCTCCTGGCCGGCTGGCCACAGGCTCACGTACTGCGTGTCCACGCCTCCCCCTTCCCAGCGACCCCACGCCACACTGGGCATCACCCTGCCTCCCCCTCGGAGCAGTGGACGGAAGACAGGCCATCCGAAAGGGCCCAGAGTGGTGCTGCGCGCGTGTGCCTGGGGACCTCACAGCAGCTGGCACCCCGGCCCCAGGGCACCTCTCGAGTGTCAGCATCGGGGACCTGCAGAGCCCTGAACGCTCTGCGCTGGTGGCTGCACAGCCACCCCCTGGGGGAGCCACCAGCAAAGCTGACGCCAGTGGGAAGCCGTGGCCTGGGTAAAAGGCAGCAAGGCGGAGCCCAGGCCTGTGCCAACCCGGACGGAGGTGCCATCATATAAAGGGTTAGGGGGAGTTCCCACTGCGACTCAGGGGGTAATGAACCCGATTAGTGTCCATGAGGATGCAGGTTTGATCCCTGGCCTCACTCAGTAGATTAAGGATCCAGCATTGCTGTGAGCTACAGTGTAGGTCGCAGACACGGCTCACATCTCGAGTTGCTGTGGCTGTAGTGTAGACCAGTGGCTGCAGCTCTGACTCGACCCCTAGTCTGTGAACCTCCATATGCTGCGGGTGTGGCCCTAAAAAGCAAACAAACAAAAAGGCTGGTGGCCTCCCACCCAGCAGTGTGGTTTAGGCGGACGCGTGTCTGGGACATGAATTACATACCCTGACACCCCTCTTTTGCAGAGGGGGTTATGCCTGCGGCATGTGAAGGCTCCTGGACCAGGGACTGAACCCTTTTGGCCACAGCTGTAACGTGAGCCAAAGCAGTGGCAGCGCTGGGTTCTTAACCCACGGAGCCACCGGGGAGCTCCCACCGCCCACCTTTTAACAGCGAGTAGCCTGCGATTCCCTAAGCCCAGCAGAATCGCGGGAGCAGGGCCCACTCTCGCTCTGGGGGACCGTGGCTGAGGCTGCACCCCAACACTGCATGCCGGCTGTTGTGACGTTTGTGTGCCAAGATCTATGTGTTTCTAATCCCTCACGTGGTCACATCTGTCGACAAGAGTTGACGAGTTCCTGGAGCAGCCGAGAAGGCCAGGGACAGAGGGCCCGGCCGGGCCACTGCCGCGGGGCGCAGACGTGGGGGCGGGAGGGCAGGCTGCAGCACTCACCCGGCCTTGGCGGGGGGCAGGGCTGGCTCCCCCTTGGTTCTGAGAGGCCTGTGCGGGGACGGCGTCGGGGACGCGGACGGGGACGAGGAGAAGGACCGGGACCTGCACATAACGGAGGCGTGGAGAGGCCCGCACAGCGCTGGGGCTGCGAGCGGGTGTGGTGAGGCGGCGAGAGGTGCCCACACAGCCCCGGCCCTTCCTGTTTGTTCCTCCCGGAGGCAGCGCCCTCTCCCACCCGGCCGACACCCAAAAACCCTCTGAATGCCCCGAAGAGCCTGGCTAGCTCGAGGGCGGACGGCGGTCCTCCGATCTCTCGGGAACCGGGCAGGGGCGCTCTCTGCACGGAGGGGAACGGCCTGCAGCCGAGCACCCGCTCAGGGCTCGCGCACATCCCCCAGCCTGCATTGCGCTGGAACGTGACCCATCACGTGTGGCCCACGCAGGCCCACGAGAAGTCACCAGAGCTGGCGTGGACCCCGAGCTGGCCCTGCCCCGGGGACGCACCTGGACCGGCTGCCTGAGAACGAGCTGCGTCTGGAGGAGCGGCTGGAATAGGAGCTGTAGGACGAGGACCGCGACCGGGACCGGGACGAGCCGGAGCCGGAGTAGGACGATGACCGGGACGACGACCTGGAGCACCGGGCAGGGCAGCAGAGAGGCCGTCTCGCTCCACGCCGGCCGCGAGACCCCCGCCCCACCCCGCAGACACGCCCGCCCTAGGACACCTCCTGCACACGCTGCAGTCCAGGCCCCTAACCCGGCACACAGCGTTTGGGAACACACCTCACTATTGCTGGTGACGCGGGGGCTGCGTGTAGGTGTGTCTGACCCTGCAGACACATGCCTGTGTATCTGTCTGTCCGTCAGTGCGAACTCTGTGTCCCCGGACCGCCCGCTCCACAGCCCCCGCGTCTGTGCAGACCCGGTGCACACAGCTTCCAGGCGGCTCCCAGACTCCCAGGAGAGACGGGCAGACCCGCTCCCCCCACGTCGGCCCCCGCTGCGGGCGGCCTGCTCAACTTGCGGGCACGCGCAGCCCCTCGGCGTGTGTCCGTCATGTTTGCTGACGACGCGCTGGACCCCAGCTCCCCTCCCGAGCTCCCTGGCAGCGGCCTCCTCACCTGGAGGAGTTGGAGGCGGAGGCCGACGAGGCCGAGGTCTTCCGACGCCGTCGTGCCCGGCTGGGGGAGACGGACACCCCGAGTTTCTTCTTGGGAGACTTGGACCGGCGCCAGGGGTCCTTCCACTCGTCAGCTCTCTTCACCTGGGGCCCCACAGAGGCCGCCTCCTTCTTTGGTGGCTCAGCTTGACGGCTGAAATCACAGAGGGGTGAGCAACCCTGGGCCACCTCGCGGAGACGTCACCGCCACCGTCAGCAGAGTGTGCGGGAGACGGCGACGGCAGCAGCGCAGGCCGGGGACGCCTGACAGCAGGCAGGTGACACTCGGCGGAGAGCGGACGCGTCGGCCATCTCCGTGAGGGCTTCTGCCAGGGCACACGGTCCCCGGCCGCCCCGAGCCGCGCTGCCACCTTCCCCACGGCAAGGACGGGGCTGGAGCGGCCTCGCCCAGCGCGTTCCTGCCGGAGCCGCCATGCGCGAGCGCACAGCCGGCACTCAGGAAGCTCACGGGATCGAAGAACTGTTTGTTTTCAAGCAAGTTAGAAACCTGGTAAACATAGGCGCCAAGCCACAGAGGTTGGCCATGTTCTCTCAGGGTTCATTCACCCAAAGAATGTTCTCCCCGGCGAGAGACACATGAGGACAGCGGACGGCCTGGTGGGCAGAGGCAGTCCGAGGGTGCGCGGGCACAGCCCCCGCCGAGCACTCGGCAAGCTGCCCAGCCAGGCGGGCAGTGCGAGAACGTGGATCCCAGCACAGGCCCAGCAGCAGCGCAGCCCCCAGCGGGGCCGCCCCACCCAGAAGAGCCCTGCCGCGCACGAGACAGAGACGGGCCCAGCAGAACCGACCGCTCTTCTACAGGAGGGTGTCTGCCAGCCCTGCGCGTCTCCATTAACTACAGAATCACACAAAGGAGCTCCCTTCGTGGCTCAGGGCTAACGAACCTGACTAGCATCCATTAGCACGCAGGTTCAATCCCTGGCCTCGCCCAGTGGGTTAAGGATCCGGCATTGCTGTGGCTGTAGTATAGGCCGGCAGCTGTAGCTCCGATTCAATCCCTAGCCTGGGAGCTTCCATATGATGCATGGGCAGCCTTAAAAAAAAAGAAAATCACATTGAATGTAAGAATGGGGAAATGTGACCCCCTTATCTCACTCTCTGGGGACAACCACCACTCAGCCCCTCTCAATTTCCTTCTCTCCTTTATCTTGTTTTCCACAGTGAACACTCTAAGCACAGCCAGGACTCTCCCCATGCCAGCCACCTGTGGACCCTGGAGTCTACCTTACAAAGCAGTTAGTTCACCATCAACTGTCACATAATCTGGACATTTCTCTACTGTTAGCCATTTCTATTTATTTATTTATTTTGCTTTTTAGGGCCGCACCTGTGGCATATGGAGGTTCCCAGGCTAGGGGTCTAATTAGAGCTACAGCTACAGGCCTACACCACAGTCACAGCAACACCAGATCTGAGCTGCATCTGCAACCTACACCACAGCTCACGGCAACTCTGGATCCTTAACCCACTGAGTGAGGTCAGGGATCAAACCCACAACCTCATGGCTCCTAGTCGGATTCGTTAACCGCTGCGCCACAACGGGAAGTCCTATTAGCCGTTTCTGACCTTGTGTTAAAAAGCAGAGAACATTAAAACCACTGTTTTGCTCGCTGCACCTGCGGCGTATGAAAGTTCCCGAGCTGGGTCTCAGCTGCAGTTGCGGTAACACTGTGTCCTTAACCCACCGCGCCGCAGCGGGAACGCCTAAGACCACCCTTTAACCCCAAGTTTTGACAGACACCGTGTCTCAAGGACCAATGCTAGCGCGCGGAGGCGGGGACCAGGAGCTGAGCGCGGTACAGCTTCCTGGAAGGCTGTCAAATACCTTCCTGAGAGTCAAACCATTTTGCACTCAGGGCCGCGGGCTGGGGTGCCCGCCGTACACATGCACCCGCTTTCCGTCCCTCTCGACAAATCTGGTTTCTGCATAACCAGCAGACCGCCACCTCGCCACCCAGAGAAGAGTAAATCCACTCCTGGTAGCTCCAGGCACAGCAACGGGCACCTGACAGCAGGGAGGCCCCCCGGGAGTGTGGGTCATGCCTTGTTTTTGGCCACTTTTCTAGCAAGTTCTTCAGCTGTGAAGGCACAGTCCCCAGGCAGAAGCTGGCGCGTCCCCGGCTGCCGGCCCGCAGCGGCGAGTGGGCGACGCCACCTCTGAGGCACATGGATTCTCACCGAGGGCCGGGCTCTCCCGCCCGTCCGTCTCGCAGTCTGGAGCTCACCCGCACACAGGACCTCAGCACAGTTACAGTGCCCGGCACACAGGGGGTCTGGCCGGTCCTCATCTGCCCACCCACAGCACAGCTTCCGCAGCCCCACCGGCCCTGCAGGGCTTTGGGCTGAAACATTATTAAATTTACTAGCAGAGTCTTCTATGGGGTCAGCAAAAGGTCAGTTTTCTTCATAAAATGTCCCACCTTTGGGGACAGGTTTTTTTTTTTTATTTTTCGTCTTTTTAGGGCCACACCTGTGGCGTACAGAGGTTCCCAGGCTAGGGGTCGAATCGGAGCTACAGCTGCCAGCCTGCACCACAGCCACAGCAACGCGGGATCCTTAACCTGCTGAGCGAGGCCAGGGACTGAACCCGCGTCCTCATGGATACTAGCTGGATTCGTAACCCGATGAACCACCACAGGAACTCCCTGGAAATAGATTTTTAGTTGCCATAAATTCTGCACCACAGCATCTAAATTACATCGTAACACATGAAAACCACTGCCTGCTGATATTTTTAGAACCATTCCATCAATCAGCCACCGACCAGCAAGTTCCACGCCTACTACCTGCTACGAGCCGCACACCAGGGGCCACGCCCAGCATTTAAAATCACCCTCAGCACACGCTGGGTTGAGGCACAAAAGCCCTGTTACCTCAGGCCCGAACATCGCCGCCCCGTCAGCTCCTAAGTGTGACCTCCTGGAAGCCTGGTCCAGGAAGGAAGTGACACCCGCCCCCCAGCCTGTCCCAAGCTGCTTTCACCTTTACGCTGCCCGTGTTCTTATCTTAAAAAGGCAACAGGAAGTGCAGCCCCCCGGTCACCGGGTTTCTCATGAGCCGTGAGCACGGCCCAGCTCCGTCAGCCGGAGCCCGTCTGCACAGGGACCGAGGTGTGACGGTGACGCAGCCACATCGGCACTGAGGGCTCTGCGCAGCCCCAAGGAAGCTGGAAAGAACCAGAATCCCGGAGTTCCCGTTGTGGCTCAGTGGTTAACGAATCCAATTGGGAACCATGAGGCTGCGGGTTCAATCCCTGGCCTCGCTCAGTGGGGTTAAGGATCCCGCGTGGCCGTGGCTGTGGTGCAGGCCGGCGGCTGGAGCTCCGATTCGACCCCTAGCCTGGGAGCCTCCATATGCTGCGGGTGCGGCCCTAAAAAAGAGGGGAAAAAAAACAGAAGAAGAGAAAAACAACTCATACCACGGAGAGCCGCCCAAAGCGTGAGGCCCTCTGGCCTCTGTCGCCCTTCCTTGCAGAGCACTCTCCAAAGCTCCCTAGACCGTTGGCTCTCACGGCTGTTACAGCAAATCCTCTCACACCGCTGAGTCCATGGCTCGGGAACCCTAATAAACGGCCTCCACCCTGACAGACGGGACCCCGCCCTGGCCACTGGGCCTGAGGGGCTGCAGGGCCACAGGCTCACCGTCACCCTCCACCAGCCAGGACGCTGAACGCGCCCCTCAGGAGGGCGCAGGCACAGAGGACAGGCTTGCGCCCGCTGCCCTGCTTTCCGACAAGGCCCCAGAGGAAGCAGAGACAGGGCACAGGCAGGCGGGCAGCAGCACTGAAGCACTGAGCAGTAGGTGCCAGGCTTCCCCATGGCCGCTTCGCAGTGGGGACACTGGGAGGGAGGACCTCTGTCAGCAATGCTGGCATCAAAAACTGGCAGAAGAGTACCACCTTACACCAGCCAGAACGGCCATCATCAGAAAGTCTACAAACAGTAAGTGCTGGAGAGGGTGTGCAGAAAAAGGATCCCTATTACACTGCTGGTGGGAACACAAATTGGTGCAGCCACTGTGGAAAACACAGTATGGAGATTCCTCAGAAAACTCAACATAGAATTACCATTTGACCCAGCAATCCCACTCCTGGGCGTCTATCCAGAGGAAACCATGACTCGAAAAGACACATGTACTCCAGTGTTCACTGCAGCACTCTATGCAACAGCCAGCTCATGGAAACAACCTAAATGCCCATCGACAGAGGAGTGGCTAGGGAAGATATGGTACATACACACAATGGAATAGTACTCAGTCACTAAAAGGAATGAAATAACATTTATAGCAACATGGATGGACCTAGAAATTATCATGCGAAGTGAAACCACTCAATGAGACGCCAACATCAAATGCTACCGCTTACATGTGGAAACTAAAAAAAGGACACAATGAACCTCTCTGCACAACAGGTAGTGACTCATAGACTTTGAAAAACTTATGGTTTCCAAAGGAGACAGGCTGGGGATGGAGGGATGGGTTGGGGGCTTGGGATGGAAATGCTGGAAAATTGGGTTGTAATGACTGCTATGCAACTATAAATGTACTAAAATTCACTGAGTAATTTTTTTTTTTTTTTTGTCTTTTTAGGGCCTCACCCACGGAATATGGAGGTTCCCAGGCTAGGGACTGAATCTGAGCTGTCGCCGTTGGCCTACACCACAGCCACAGCCATGCCAGATCCGAGCCGCCACCTGCGACCTACACCACAGCTCACGGTAATGCGGGATCCTTAACCCACTGAGCGAGGCCTGGGATCAAACCTACAGGTCCTCATGGATGCTAGTCAGATTCATTTCTGCTGAGCCACGATGGGAACTCCCAATGAGCAATGTAAAAAATAAATAAATAAAGGCAAAATCATTATTGTTTAAAAAAAAAAAAAAAAGCTGGCTGAAGACGTTTGGAATTCATAGACCCTCTGAACCGAGTGGGTAAGAAGCCCTCCAGTAAAAACCTCCCGGCAGCCTCCCAGCCCACAGTCTTGTCTCCCAGGCACCTGACCCTTTGCTCACGGAGGCCCCTAGAGAGGGACGCCAGGGAGCAAGGGCCACAAGAAAGGGCCCTGAGCCCCTCACGGTTTTAGGGCAGAGGTCTGCGGTGCGGCGGGCGCAGCAGGGGTGTCTGCAAACCCAGCCCGGCAGCTGCCCGCTTTGGGGTCAAAGTGAGAAGAGAGAAAGAGCAAGAAGGTTCTGCTCTCAAACGGGAGGGTGGGCACCCAGGAGGCGCGGCAGCGGCCGGCAGCAGGACCGAGCGCTCACGCAGCCGCGCCCTCCTCACACCCAGCCTGGTCTCTGCGCCCAGCCGGGGCGCCCGGGGACCACACAGCCTCGCTCCGACCCTCGGGTTCTGAAGTCAAGTCAACGCGCTCCCCAGACGGCACATCTGAGAACAACGCCGCTGCCAAGGAGGCCTGGGGAGGACCCTGTCCTGGCTCGAGCAGTCGGTGGGGCCACGGACTCGATGCCCACGGCTCGTCCCCGACATCTCCAAGTGCGCTGCCTTCGGTCCGGAGTTGCCCCCGGCGCCAGACGCAGCCCCGACCGGAAGCTGTGCTCCAGCCGGCGTGGCCGCACTCCTAGCTCCCGCCTGCTCGCGCCCTGGTCACGTCTGTCCAAACCCCGCGTTAGACTGGAGCACAGGAGAGACGACGCTTCCTTTCAGGGTGTCAAACAGTGGGGTAACTTCTGGAGAGCTGAGTGCGTAAACAGCCAAGAGGTTACAAAACAGGGCAGCCTGAAAAAGGCCCTGGGCACTTGGCGACTTTCTCAGAGCCCGGCAAGTGAGCTGTGACAAGACGGGCCTGGCGGGCTGAGAAGGACGCTCCGAGGCTTACGAGTCCTCGGGGAGCGGCCCTCTTGCTCACAGCGGTCAGGGGCCGCTCTAAGGCTGTGCCTCTGGCTGGCGGATCCGACTCTGAGCTGCTGGCGGGAGCGAGCATCAAATGCGAGGACACAGTGGGAGCAGGGAGTGGCCCCCGTGGCTTGGGGACAGCGCCGTCGCCCACCTTACCGGCTGCCAGCAGCTGGCCGGGTGTGACTGACATGCTCGGGGTGTGCAAAGGTGGGCAGCACCAGCAGGGGCGTCTGGACGGTTCACAACTCGTGGGTTCCGGTCGCTGAGACCCATGAACGCCACACTGAAACGCCACCTCCTCGGGGAAGGTGGCAGCAGTGGTGAGGCGGAGGAGGGGCAGGGCACTCAAGGAAACAAGCTACCAAAAGCAGAGGGAACCTAACAGGTATTTCTTCTCTTTTTTTTGTCTTTGTGTCTTTTTTTAGGGCTGCACTTGCATCTACGACCTACGCCACACAGCTCACGGCAACGCCATATTCGTAACCCCTGAGCGAGGCCAGGGATCAAACCTGCATCCTCAGGGATTCTAGTCGGGTTCATTAACCACTAAGCCACGACGAGAACTCCTCTAATAGGTACTGCTTTTACAGAAAGATAGCAGAGGCCCCGGAGCAGCCCTGGTGGCCATCCCTTCCCCCAGGCAGGCCTCAGCCCAGACGCATGGGCTGCGCTCGGCCACCCGCGGTGACCCCCCCCCCCCCCCCCCCCCCCCCCCCCCCCCCCCCCCCCCCCCCCCCCCCCCCCCCCGCCGCGCTTCAGCTTCCGAGCTTCCGAGAACATCTCCGAGAACATCGGGAGGTGTGGCTCCGCCCTCTGCACCAGGTCCCACCCCCAGGGTAGCACGCTCGAGCAGGGCAACTCCTGCGCCCTTGAAGTGACAGCCCGTGGGGTGCGCGCACCCACGGGCCCCCTGAGATGCGAGGAAGATGGGGAGGGGTCGCTGTGGGGATGGGCTGGTCCCTGGGAAGCGAGAAGCCTGCCTTTCAGCCCCACACTCCTCAAGCGCTCAGCGAGCAGCTCTAAAGTAACAGGCGGGCCGGGCACCTCCTCCAGGAAGGCCCCGACCACCGTGCGCGTCTGAAGAGATTCGCCCGCCGCCCTAGAGATTCGCCTAGAGCCGCAGGCCGCCCTAGCCAGGGCCTCAGCCCCGCGGCGAGGTGCGCCCCCTGGCTGGGCCGTGGTGGTCAGGAGGTCTCACAAAGGGACTTGGCCTGTTACACAGGGCGCTCTAGAGAACCCCCGGAAGGGCCCGGTCACAGCAGTGGCAAGACGGCCCAATGGCACCATCTCCAAAGGCACACTGGCAAGAGGAGGCCACCTCGAAATACGGACACTGCGTGCGGCCTGGGGGCCTCGAGCGCAGGAGACAGAAGTCCTTGGGCAGAGGCTCCACACAAGACAAGGAGGCACCGCCGCCTCAGGGCGGGGCTCGGGCGCTGGTGCCCAGCTGCTGGCCCGGCCTCTCTGGCCACCAGGTGGGCCTCCCGAGCTCTTGCTGGCTGCAGATGCTCTTCTGTGGTCACCTGCGGCCTGGACGTCCCATGCAGACGGCCCCTCACGTGGCGGCCGGGGCCAGAGCCTTCCAGAGCTCTTTCCAGATGCAGCCTCTGATTTTAGGCGGCAAAGTTCTTTCCATCAAAATGCTGAAAACTCCCAACCCGTTACAGGCTGAATACAAGCGCTTCTATAAAAGGACAGTCATATAAAGGAACGACTGCAGGGATCAGCACCTCCTGCCCAGATGGCCGAGAGAAGGAAAGAGCAGAGGCTTGCGGGAAATCCTGCTCTGATGAAACGCCACCTCCAGGCCGGTGGCCGGGCTGGCGGGGCTCCAGCCAGGGCGGGCAAGGTGGGCTGCTGGGCTCCCGTGCCCAGCGAGCAGGGCAGAGCCAGCCCGAGGGCCAGGGCGAGCCCTGCTGCGGGCGGTGGTGCTGGGCCGGGGCCCACAGCAGCCGACAAGGACACACGAGCCGAGGCCGGCAGCGTAACAGACCCGGCCATGTGGCGGGAAAAGCTGGGTCTGAGAGCAGGGAGAACGTGCCGGGCTCCTAAACACGACCTGCTCCTCCGGCCGCCTTCTGGCCCTTCCCGTCCTCAGCTGAGCCCGCGGCCGGGGTAACGCGGCCTGGGAGGCTGTTTCCCGGCCACCCGCGGCTGGGGGCCAAGATGCGCAGCGCCTGGAGTGGGGCGCCGCCAGTGAGGCCGGGCAGCCGGGAGGCCCGCAGCGCCGGCCACGAGCGACCGGTGGTCCTGGACCTGCGACGAAGCTGAAGCATCGCTTGTGTAGAAGCGTCTCCCGGGCGGCGAGCCACGGCTTCCCTGTCAGCCACGTGGCCGCGTAGCCATGCCACCAATACACCGGCCAAGCTCCTGTGTTTCACTTTGAGGACAGGACCCAGTCGGCTCCACGACACAGCCGGCTCCCCCGAGGTCGGGGGTTGGGTGTACTAGACGCACTTTCAGCGTACAGTGGCGACTTCGGGGCACGACCTCCCGGACGCTGGGGTGGCTCTGTGGACACACTCAGAGACCAGCCTGCCCTCCACGCCAGCCCAGGAAGGGCCATCAAGCTCCCGGGAGACATGCAGGACGTGCCAGCAGGGGCCGCGGAGGGCCTTCAGCCAGAGGAAGGCCAGAGACGCAGCGTGCCGGTGCGACTGGGAGCCCAGGGAGCTGCGCGCAGGGAGGACACGCTGGCCCCTCTTCCTCGGGCTAAGTCCAGACACTCGGACTGGTGTGAAAGAGCCCTTTTACGGATCTGGAAGGCAGAAGGCTTACTGTGTCACAGGAAGGAAAGCGTGCAGGCTGGCCCCAGCTCCCAAACTCCCAACAACAGGTGCCAGGGGTCTGTGATCCCCTGCGGGGCCCCGGCCGCAGTGCCCTCCCGGGCTCCACTCCACAGGGCGGCAGAGGAGCAGGTAAAACGGGGCAGGGGTGCCGAGACGGTGAGGTGCAGTCACGCAGGTGGCAGAACAGGCGTGAATGGGATGAGCTCTGAGCAAAGGCGGGGACGGAGCTCGCATGGCGGCCAGCGCAGAGGTGGCGCGGCTGGGGCACCGAGCCTCATCCTCCCAGCAGTGCCCAGTGGGAACACCGCCCAGGACTGGGGTCCACACTGGAGACTGTGGTGTCAGGTGAAAAGACTTCTTTCAAAAAGGAGCTTTAGAGGGACCAGCAACAGAAAGATCAAAATCAAGCTTTTCAGGAGTTCCCTTCGTGGCTCAGTGGTTAACGAATCCGACTAAGAACCGTGAGGTTGCGGTTTCGATCCCTGGCCTTGCTCAGTGGGTTAAGGATCCCGCGTTGCTGTGGCTGTGGCGAAGGCCAGTGGCTACAGCTCCTGCTAGACCCCTAGCCTGGGAACCTCCATATGCCGCGGGTGCGGCTCTAGATAAAAGGCAAAAAGACAAAAAAAAAAAAAAATCAAGCTTTTCGAACACTCACATGAATACACAACTTGCAAACAACTTACAGAGTGATTGCTCTAAAGTAAGAGGGTTCATCAGAGCAGCCTTTTAAAGAACTAACTCTCTCGATGCACCTAAGATACAATTTACTCTGAATTTTCCTTAAGAACAACGTTCTGCCCGGTGTTAGGAAAAAATACAGCAAATTCAGGAAGGTGAGCTGACTACAACCTAGAGGATGAAAACCGTTAAGACCGGCACTTACCACAAAATAAAACCGAAGACCAGTCCCGACATTTACTTCCAGAAACAGAACTGCACACGGGACAGGAACGCGACCAAATGAAAGGAGAAGAATTAGGGATGAGAGACAGTTCTTTTGTTTTTGTTTTTCGCTCTTTAGGGCCACACCTCGGAGGTTCCCAGGCTAAGGGTTCGATCGGAGCTGCACCTGGCAGCCTACACCACAGCCACAGCAACGCAGGATCCAAGCCGAGTCTGTGACCTACACCATAGCTCACAGCTATGCCAGAGCCTTGACCCACTGAGAGAGGCCAGGAATTGAACCTGCAACCTCACGGTTCCTAGTCGGATTCATTTTCATTGAACAATGACAGGAACTCCATGAGAGACTGTTTTCACCCACCCAAAAAACTGTTAGAACTAATAAACATATTTGGGGCAGCTGGAGGGTACAAAATCAACATATGACAATCAGATGTTTTTTTTTTAATGCCAGATCTTGTGCTGGTCACCATACATAACGTTATGATCGTAGCCCTACTACTGTTCTGTGAGGTAAGTATTAAGTAATATCATTTCGTCCCTTTTTTTTTTGTTTTAGGGCCGCACCCATGGCATATGGAAGTTTCCAGACTAGAGGTCAAATCTGAGCTGTAGCTGCCAGCCTACACCATAGCCACAGCACTGACAGATTCGAGCCATGTCTGCAACCTCCACCACAGCTCACAGCAATTCCAGATCCTTAACCCACTGAGCGAGGCCAGGGATCAAACCTGCAACCTCATGGTTCCTAGTTGGATTCATTTCCGCTGTGCCACAACGGGAACTCCCCTCAGATGTATTTTTATACACAAACTACAAACTATCTGAAAAAGAAATACATAGTATTACTTATAATCAAAAACAGTAATAAGATACTTAGGAATAAGTTTAACCAAAGTGGCAAAAGATCTGTACATTGAAAATAATAAGGCAATGATGAAAGAAATTAAAGACAAAATACTGAAAGATATTCCATGCCCACTGGATTAGAATTGATGGCATTTTTCATAGAAAGAGAAAAAACAATCCTAAAGTTTGTATGGAACCATGAAAGATCCCAAAGAGCCAAAATCATCTTAAGAAGAAAAAAGCTTCAATGAAAAGCTATCAACGAAAAGAAGACGGACTTTCCATTGTGGCTCAGTAGGTAATGAACCTGACTAGTATCCATGAGGATGCGGGTTTGATCCCTGGCCTCATTCAGTGGGTTAAGGATCTGGCATTGTCCTGAGTTGTGGTGTAGGTCACAGACGCAGCTCAGATCTGGTGCTGCCGTGGCTGAGGCATAGGCTGGCTGCTGTAGCTCCAATTGAACCCCCAGCCTGGGAACTTCCATATGCCATGGGTGCGGCCCTAAAAAGCAAAAACGAATAAAGACAGAAGAATCATACTTCCTGAGTTTAAGCTGTACTATAAAGCTACTGTCATCAAAACAGTGTGGCTCAGTGGTTAACAAATCCGACTAGGAACCATGAGGTTGTGAGTCTGATCCCTGGCCTTGCTCAGTGGGTTAAGGATCCGGCGTTGCTGTGAGCTGTGGTGTAGGTCGCAGATGTGGCTCGGATCCCGCGTTGCTGTGGCTGTGGCGTAGGCCAGCAGCTACAGCTCTGATTAGACCCCTAGCCTGGGAACCTCCATATGCCGCGGGTGCAGCCCTAGAAATAGTAAAAAGACAAACAAACAAACAAACAAACAAAAAAAAGTATGGTATTGGGAGTTTCCATTGTGGTTCAATGGAAGCAAATCTGACTAGTATCCATGAGGTCGCAGGTTCAATTCCTGGCCTCGCTCAGTGGGTTGGGGATTGAGCATTGCCGTTGAACTGTGGTGTAGGTTGCAGATGCAGCTCGGATACTGCATTGCTTTGGCTGTGATGTAGGCCAGCAGCTGCAGCTCTGGTTTGACCCCTAGCCTGGGAACGTCCATATACCACAGGTGTGGCCCTAAAAAAGAAAAGAAAAAAAACAGTATAGTACTGGCATAAAAACAGATAAAAAGACCAATGAAAGGAATACAGAGCCCAGAAACAGACCTCCACAAATCTGGTCAATTAATATTTGACAAGGGGCTAAGAACATTCAAAAGGAAACTGCACAGCCACATGCCAAAGGATGAAATCAGACTGTCTTAACCACTTATAAAAACTAACTTGAAATGCATAAAAAACCTTGATGTGGGTCTTGGCAATGACACCTAAAGCACAGGCAACAGAAGCAAAAATAAACAAGTGAGACCACATCACACTACAAAGATTCTAAACAGCAAAAGAAATGGTCAGCTAAGTGGAAATGCAACCCACAGAAAGGAGAAAATATGTGCAAATCATCCATCTGATAATGGGCTAATATTCAAAATATATATGGAACTCACATAACCCAAAAGGAAAAAACAAAAGCAAGTAATCCCATTAAAAAATAGGCAGAGGAAGTTCCTGTGGTGGCGCAGTGGAAACGAATCTGACTAGGAACCATGAGTTTGTGGGTTCGATCCCTGGCCTCGTTCAATGGGTTAAGGGCCATGAGCTGTGGCACAGGTTGCAGATATAGCTCAGATCTGGCGTTGCTGTGGCTGTGGTGTAGGCCGACAGCTACAGCTCTGGTTCAACCCCTAGCCTGGGAACCTCCATATGCTGTGGGTGCGGCCCTAGAAGGAAAAAAAAGGGCAGTGGACCTGAGTGGACATTTTCCCAAAGACATAAAGATGGCCAAGAGGTACATGAAAAGATCACTCCCCACCAAAAAATGCACATCAAAACCACAAGGTACCACCTCACACCTGTCAGTCTTATCAAAAAGATCAGAAACAGGAGTTCCCGTCATGGCTCAGTGGTTAACGAATCCGACTAGGAACCATGAGGTTGCAGGTTAGATCCCTGGCCTTGCTCAGTGGGTTAAGGATCCGGTGTTGCAGTGAGCTGTGGTGTAGGTCGCAGATGCGGCTCAGATCCCGCGTTGCTGTGGCTGTGGTGAAGGCCGGCGGCTACAGCTCCTGTTAGACCCGTAGCCTGGGAACCTCCATATGCCTCAGGTG
>PVHT020000020.1:25498-127237 GCA_004024745.2 Catagonus wagneri | reverse complement strand
AAGCTGCAGGCACAGCCAAAAAAAAAAAAAAACAACAACAGGAAATAGAAATAGTTACCCTAGGACCCGGCAATCCCTCTTCTGGGTATTTATCAAAGGAAATGGAATCACACGCAAAGGGACATCTACCCCCCACGGTCACAGCAGCATTATTCACAGTAGTCAAGTGACCTAAGTGTCCACTGAGTGACAGTGGATAAAGAGTCTGTCACCCCAGAGGAATACTACCCCCCCCATAAAAAAGAGGGAAACCCTGGCATTTCCAGCATGTGGGTGAACCTGGAAGGCATCACGCTCAGTGAAATAAGCCAGACAGAAAAACATTCTCTGGTTCTAAAAGGCCAGACTCAGGAGTTCCCGCCGTGGCTCAGTGGTTAACAAATCTGACTAGGAACCATGAGGTTGTGGGTTCAATCCCTGGCCTTGCTCAGTGGGTTAAGGATCCGGCGTTGCCGTGAGCTGTGGTGTAGGTCGCAGACGCGGCTCGGATCCTGTGTTGCTGTGGTGAAGGCCGGCAGCTACAGCTCCTGTTAGACCCCTAGCCTGGGAACCTCCATATGCCGCGGGTGCAGCCCTAGATAAGGTAAAAAGACAAAATAAATAAATGAAAATTAAAAGGCCAGACTCACAGAAACAGACGGCAGGGTGGTGGCTGCCAGGGCTGGGGGCGGGGAGCTGCTGTCCAACAGCACAGACTCCAGCGTAGGCTCTGGGCTCCAGGGCAGAACACGGGGACTGCAGTGACAGTGGTGCAGGACGGGGTGAAAACGCTCAGAGCAGACAGATCCCAAGTGCTATCAGCTCACACGCAGAAGGCAAGGCCCCGAGCTGATGCTGGGGTGACGAGCCGGACTGTAACTGTCTTGCTACACACGTATCAAACCATCATGTCACACGCCTTAAACTCATACAATGTTGTATGTCAACTGTGTCTCAACGTAGCTGGAAAAAATAAGAGGCTTTCCAGAAGAAGATGGAGGAGGAGAGCGCCATCGTCAATACAGTGAAACAACTGCAGCGTGGGAGGGTGGGGCCGCAGAGCAGCTCTCTGAGAAGGGACTGGTCCCCAGAAAATGTAAAGAACTCGCACGACAGCAAAACTGAAACCTGGGCAAAGGACCTACAGACACACAAATGAGCAACAAGCACGTGAGGAGATGCCTGGCATCCAAGTTATCAGGACACCACAAGTCAGACCACAGCGAGGTACATTCCAGACCCTCCAGGACGGCTGCGTGGCGCAGATGGACAGCATGAGGCGCTGGCGCGGCGCAGGAGGGCGGCCGAGCCCTCGCGCGGCCCTGGGTGCAATGCGAACACACAGCTGTTCCTCGAAAGGTTAAACACGGTCAGCACATGACCAGCAACCCCGCTGCTCGAGACACACCTAAGAGAAAAGGGAACTTCACCCGCAGAGCCCGCACGCGGAGCCCACATTTCCAAGAGCCAAAACCAGGCCGTCCAACGCCCACGCCGGACGGGCAGACAGAGCGTGCCCCGCGCGTCCGCACAAGGAGCGTGCTCGCTGCACAGAGGACAGAGGTCGCGCCGCCACACCCGCGGCTGGGGGGGCTTCGGCTCGGTGAAGCCCACACAATTCAGGAGCCCAACTACACCAAGGACATCCAGAGGCAGCGGCGGGTGGTGGTGTGTGTGTGTGTGTGCGTGGTGTGTGTGTGTAGTGCCAGGGGCTATGGGGCATCTGGGGAAAAGCAGGGTGCCGCTACCAGGTATGAGGTCTTCCCGCGGGGGAGGGACGGGACAGAAGTGTGCCACCACTCTGAATGTCCTACGTGCCGAGTCTGAGCACTTAAACAGGTGCGCTGCACGGCATGTGAACTGCATCTCAGCAGAGCTGTGACACTCACGACTGCATCCAGTCCCACGATTTTCTACTGGGGACCCTTGCCCTAGCCTGGTCCTCAAACGTACCTGTCTTTGATTTTCTCAGCGCTGCCCAGCGGGGCGTCCCACGCGTCATAAGCCGCGGCGAGGAGCCCTGGAGGGGCCAGCACACCCGCAGCCCGCCCCCACCCGGCCCGGACGCCCGGGGCGGCCCTACCTTGGCGGCTGCGGGGAGCGGGCCTTGGGCTTCTCCTTCTCCTTGTCGCGCTCCTTGTCGCGCTCACGGTCACGGTGCTGCCGGTCCTTCTCGTCCCGCTTGGCGCGCTCCCGCTCCCACTCCTCCTTCCGCCGCTGCCGCTCCTTGTCCCGCTCGCGCTCCCGCTCCCGCTCGCGTTCCCGCTGCCGGCGCTCCCGCTCCCGGTCTCGCTCCCGCTCGCGCTCGCGCTCCCGCTGTCTGTTCTCTCGCTCTCGCTCCCGCTCCCGCTCCTTCGGGCAAGAGCCAAAGTGTGCACGGCCGGCCGTGTGCAAGAGGCTCCAGGGCAGGAGAGGGGAGGGGGGCGGTGGGCAGCCACAGAACCGCCCCAGGGTGTGGCCTTGAGGCCAGAGGGGAGCCGGGGCGGGAGCCCTCCCAGCCCTCCCAGCCCCCAGGCCCCGCGGGGAAAGAGATGGCCCGGGCACTGCCCAAGCCCCTGGGCCGGGGGGATGTGGTGGCAGGGACCCCAGCAGGTCCTGTGACCTTCCAGGCTGCCCTGACTGACTTGAGGTGCCCTCCTGGAGTGTGCTCAGTTCACCCTCCGAGGGGCTCCTGGGGCAGTCACCTCCCTCTGGTCCTAAAAAACCACAACTGTCACATAACTCCATGCACAAAATCTGCTTCTAACTGATCTCTTTCTGTTGGGAGGGTTTTTTTTTTTTTTAATTTTTTGTCTTTTCAGGGCCACACCCGCAGCATGTCAAGGTTCCCAGGCTAGGGGTGGGACTGGAGCTGCAGTTGCCGGCCTGCACCACGGCCACAGCGATGCCAGATCTCAGCTGGGGTGCAGGTTGTAACTACTGAGCCACGGGAACTCCTGGTGGGAGCTTTTTCCTATCACATACAAGCCTGAGGTCAGGAACCCAGAGGCTGAAGCACATAAAGTCATAAACCTTCTGCACTCCCAGATGTACACCAACAGGTACAGTGGGAGGTGGCCCGACCAGGTGCTCGACCCCGTGAAGGGTGATGCCGAGAGCACTCTGCTCAGGGGGCACATGCCCCCCGCAAACGGGCATCAACAACCCAGTCAGCGACGCCAGCGAAAAACAGGGCCAGTGCAAGTTCCTGCCGGCTCAGCAGTTGGCTAACCCGGAAAGCATCCATGAGGACGAGGGTTCGATCCCCGGCCTCGCTCAGTGGGTTTAGCATCTGGCATTGCCGTGAGCTGCAGTGTAGGTTGCAGACGCGGCTCGGATCCCACATTGCTGTGGTTGTGGTATAGGCTGGCAGCTGCAGCTCCGATTTGAGACCCCAACCTGGGAACTTCCATATGCTGCGGCCCTAAAAAGCAAAAAAAAAAAAAAAAAAAAAAAAAAAAAAAAAAGAAAAGAAAGAAGATCCCTAAGTAAAGCGGTGGCTGCAGCCCCCGCCAGGCCACTCACCCGGTAGCTGGGGTAGGGCTCCGCCTCTGTGTACTGCACCCGGAAGTTCTCGTACTGCCCGCCCCGCCACAGCCGCTCTATCTCGTAGTCGTAGTAAGGGTCTGCGTAAGGCTCAAGTCTGCGAAAAAGGCAAGTTCCTCACTCAGGAGGCGTAATGCAAAGATACTGCACAGAATGTTCGCAAAAACACCCAGACGGCACATAGAAAATAACACGTCACGACTCAGTGGGATTTATTCTAGGACTGCAGGCCTGAGCTCCTATTAGGAAACAAGTATACCACGTACAAAAGACATAGGAGTCTATCTAGAGATGATGGAAACGTCTGTGACAAAAATTCAACATCCCTTCTCATTGAAAATAGGAAAATGATACTTTCTTAACGTGGTAAAATACTGTATACTTTATTTACTGCCGTTTTTAGGGCTGCACCTGTGGCATGAGGAAGCTCCCAGGCTAGGGGTGGAACGGGAGCTGCAGTTAGCGGCCTACGCCACCGCCACCACCACCGCCACGCCAGATTCGAGCCACATCTGGGACCTGCACCTCTCAACGCCAGACCCTTAACCCACTGAGCGGGGCAGGGACTGAACGCGCATCCTCACGGATCCTAGGTGGGCTCATTACCACTGCGCTACGACGGGAACTCCCGTGTACCCTTTAAAATGAGAGCCGGCACCCCACCTGGGGGAGCAGGGAGGCAGCCCCGCTGGGAGTGGGACGAGGCGCGGAGGCCGACGGGTGGGAGGCACCGCCATGCTCGGCCTGAGGGGGGCCCGTTACCGCCTCCACCAGCAGCGTCAGGGTGCCGCACACGAAAACCCGAGACTGGATGGCAAAGCCGATCCGACGGTCGAGAAGGGCCCAGTACGGCAGCCGGAGAGAAAACATACAGAAACTGCCCCCTCACACACGGATGATACCCAGCGAGCAGACAGGGGCAGAGAAAACCTCCTTCACGAGAGCAAGAAAGAAGGGACAAAAGACATGTAACCAGAGACGCGCAGAACCTCTTTGAGGAAAACTATGACTCGTGAAAGACACTGAGGCACGTGAGGAAATGAGACCCGCTCCTGTCTCTGGCCAGGTCAGCAGGACGCCCCTTTGCCAGTTTATAAACCTAGGCGATCCCAGTAAGAGCGCTGCGGAGCCGCTTTATGCAGCTAGATCCCTGGTCCTCAGCGTCACCTGGACACCAGGACGTGCAGCCCAGCCACAGAGCACCAGACAGAAGTCACCCGCCAAGGCCTTGTGGCATCACAGCGCAGCCCGTGAAGCAACAGAGAAGAGGAATCACATGGGAAGCTGGGAAGGGACCGCGGCAGGGACGATAAGGTGGCCTCAGTCCTGGGGACGGGGCAGAGGGACGGAGACCTCACCCGCCCTGCACACCTGCCCGGAGGCCGGGGGGTGTGTACACCCGCAGCTGCGGGCCCCGGAGGTTCTTCTGGGGTTTCTTGGCTCCAGACTGAGCCTTCCCAGCGGGTGAACTGGGGGAAACGGAGGCGGCCCAGCCTGCAGAGGCCTGAAGCCCTAGGCAGGCTGCGCCACGTAGAGGCCGGCTCCGCCCCAGCACCTCCAGGGCCCCAGCAGAGACGAGCCCGGGGCGGGCTCCGCCACACGACCAGCAGGAGCTCTGCAGGGCCGCGGCGGGCACGGCCTCAGGGCCCCACTCCGGCCGGGGAAGGACGCAGAGCGCCAAGGACCGGCCCTGAGGTCGGAGCCTCCTCCTTCACTACTCCCAGAAATCACACAGCCAGGGCCGTGCCGCGCTTCTCAGCGCTTCTGTGACGCCAGGTCCCAGGCCGCTCAACACCCAGGACAGGACAGTATCACCCCCAGGAAAAGGCGAGGCCTCAGGACTCAATGTGTGACACCCAGGCCAAGTGGGAGTGTAGTCTCGACTCACAGCCCCAGCTGCGGCCCAACGCCACCTCCACACGCGGCCCAAAAGCAGAGGCTGCAGCCTTCACGCTGTAAACCGCTGCCCCTCGCACCCGAGCTGTTCCTCGCCACGGCAGCGTGGACCACAGGAGCGTCCTGCGCGCAGAGAGCCTGGGGGGCTGTGCCACGGGACAGAGAGGCCTGGGACGGTCTGGTGGGTCCAGGCCGACACAACCGAACCCTGAAATGCAGGCACCGGACACGTGCCGCTTCCTGAGCCTTTCACTGTCACATCCACCAGAAGTCAGCGCTTGTGCTTTCTAGCAGCAAACCTAGGACCACAGCGTCACTCTAAGACTAAGGTCAAGTCAGAAGAGAGCCGACTCTGTGCCCTGAAAGCTGAGCACGAGGAGCTGCACCTCCCGCAGCGGGAGCGCTGGGAGCCGAGGCCTGAGCCTGTCACACCACACAGCTCGAGATCTGACTCAGGCCTTCCAACTGCACGTGCTTCCGCCACTTTTCAAAAAAGACCAGGGCTAAAACGTCTGCGAGAAACAAGACGGCACAGCCACTGAGGAGGGTCACATCTGCCACATCCCTGGGTTTTAGTGACAAATCCCACAGGCTCTCCGGGACCCCAGGGAACCCGGGGAGGGGAGCAGACAAGCGCCCGGGCCTCAGGGGCGGCTGGAGAGTCCCGGAGCTCCTGGAACCCATGGGCACAAGCCCCTCCCGGTCAGGGGGCCTGGCACGCAGCCGAAACGTGACTTCCCAGGGGCGAAGCAGTGAGGAGCGCCAGCCGGAGTGCGCGCCGCGACCCCAGGCCGCCGTGCCCGGCGGAGCCCGGCCCACGCAGGGCAGCTGCCCGCTCCACACGGGAGCCAGAGGCAGAGCCATTCCTTACGCAGTGTCTCGGACATCCCTCGTGATCCGATAATTCCAATCTCGGAAAACTTCGTTTTCTTTGTCAAACTCCCGTTCATCTTCACCAATGGTCACTGTAAACCTTTTCTCTTCAAAATCGGGCTCCTGTTCTTTTCGAATGGTTGCTTTTTTTAAAACCTACCGTCGTGAGAAGAAAGAAGCCAACACTAGTTACTGTCAGGGCCACGAGGGGCACCCTGCCCTGACTGACCGCCAACGCCTCCGACGGTGGCAGAAGACAGCGGGCGCTCGGCGAAGACGCGCCCGGCCCCGGAGCTTGGCACGGCGGGGAGCGGCCGGCGACTCCCCGCTACCAGCGCCAGCACTGAAGCGGGGCGCCGCGTGGGGTGCTCCAGTCAGGGTGCGGCCTGGAGAAGGGGGAAGAGGGGCGGCCGGGGCTCCTGGGAGATGGGACCACAGCCCTGAGAGGGGCGGGGACTGCCGCACAGGCCCTGGGAACACAGAAGGCCGTGCTCTGGCGGGCCTCCCCGGCCTGGGCTGGCTCAGGACCCAGCAGGCCTCGGAGAGAGAGAAACGCCAGGTCTGTGCCAGGCCCAGCACTGGCAGCGGTCCCCCCCCGTGCCCCGCCAGGCCCGTTACCTCCTTGGCGTGCCGGAGTCCCCGCTCCCAGGCACTCTCGGTGGGCGGCTCTGGAGGGGGTGGAGGCAAAATCTCATCGACTACCGGCCCACCCTATTGAAAAACCAGAAGGGACAAGTTCAGAAAGCACGCAACTCTCTAAAATCGCTCCAGAAATCGGGCCAAACCACCCACTACAACACTGCCCGCTCTCCTCCGCGTCCCACCCGGCCAGCGAGGCCGCCCGAGCCTGGGAGGACCCACACCTGGAGGCGACAGAGCAGCCGCGTGCGGCTCTGCCACAGAAACGCCTCCGACACAAGGCAATTCACCAAGAGAACTTAGGTGTGAGCTGCGAGCAACTGGAGAGGTGTTCACGCACCCACGGGTTGGCAGGCATCAGAGGGTGGGGTCCGAGCGGCGGGGCGCCGTTGGGCGGGAAGGGGTCGGCTTTGCTGATGAGGGAGTAGTTGCCTTTGTCGTTGACTCCGGGGTGTATAAACCTGCAGTTCATTCCCCAGGTGCAGTTCCCTGCGGAAGCACAAGGCAGGTCAGGGGCCACCCCGCGAGGGCGAGCCCGGCTGCAGACAGGCCTGCGGGGCCGGGCCGGCCCGCAAGCAGCACCCCCGAAGGGCCCCTGCAGGGGCCCTGCTCCACAGTCACTGCGTCAGCAGCTGGTTTCCCCTAAAAACGGAGAAGTCTGCGAGCCTCCCCAATGATGGGGGCAGCCACCGCTCAGGACACACAGGCCCCCGGAGGCCTGAGGGCCCCTGACGGGCTGACCCCTCCTCCAAGACGGCTCACACCGCGACAGAAGTCCACGCCGGGCACCGTCAGCGCCGCCTCCACCGGCCTGGTACCCCGCACTTCTCCTACCGCAGGGCCTCAGCACGTCTCCCGCACCCAAAAAATATGTTAGCAGACAGAAAACACACAGAAACTAAAATGAATTGGGAGTCTACACTTTACAACAAACAAAAAAGGTCAGCTTTCAGCATTACTCAGCAACACGCCAAGATTATTCAGGAAAACCCTTAATTTTTCAGCACATAAGGTAAGAAATCTACTCTCAATTTACTTGGTGAATCACTTCTTTAAAACTTAACTTTTTGAATAGATAATACGTACACAGGCTTAAACAATAAATGCGGCAGACAGCATCTAAATGGTTTTCAAAATTGTCTTCGATGGGTTAACATATGGTTAAATTTTAAACTATCTCTTAATATATAGTCACTTCTGAGCACGATATTACATCTGACTGTTTCTGTCAAAAAACTACATTTTTCTTCATACGATGTAATTTAAAGAGAAATAATCATTTAGTATTTAGAGAAAAGCTGAATCTTACCTTTTAAGCATTATGAATACTTAAAAAACCTGTATTAAAACCAACTTAATATATTGCTTCAAATTACATACAAAATACAGTATGCTTAATGTATCATAGTCCATAGGGCTGATGTAGTTAAAAAATAACAAAAGCTCACTGTGGAAAACTTGCCAAGTACAAGAGTATTAACAATATACACCACGGCTCTCCTACAGTTTTCAAAATGTAAAAAATATATGCAGATGGTGGATAAATGAGTATTTGCTATTCTCTGTTCTTTCTGTATTAAAAAAATTTAAAACAAACCAAAAACATCCCCCATGAGCCCACTGACGAAAAAGCACTTTCACTGCTCCTCCTGGCAGGGGAGGGGGACACAGGAGGGCAGGCGCAGCTCGGTCCTGCCCCGGGGCTAAGGTCCACACTGTGCCCACGGGGTGACCCCTGGCACCCCGAGAGGAGAGGACGGCTCTGGGAAGCAGCATGGACGGCCTGCACTGGCAAGGACAGACAAGTGCAGGCAAAGAGAAGAACGAGGAGAGTGCAATCCCACCAGCTTTGCAAAGTGGATTTACATGTGTAGAAAGTCGGGAAGAATACACCCCAAACTGTTACTGTCATGGCTGTCAGCACATGTTACTTTTACAGCTTAAAGAAGCAATATGGAAAAAAACGCTCCAGGAAATGGAAATTTACCAGCTTCTATTTCCACCTTTTTGTTTGTTTGCCTTTTAGGGCCCCACCCATGGCATATGGAGGTTCCCAGGCTCCGGGTGGTATCAGAGCTGCAGCTGCCGGTCTACGCCACAGCCACAGCCACGCGGGATCCTTAACCCACCGAGTGACGCCAGGATCGAACCTGCGTCCTCATGGATGTCAGTCAGATTCGTTGCCGCTAGGCCACGATGGGAACTCGTCTTCGATTTCTAAGCGAACGCTCACAAGCACAGCACTGAGAGGACGTGACTACGATCAGATGAATGACCCTGCCGACGAGTCCATAAGGCTCCACACAGACACAGATATGAGCCTGACAGGACCAAGGCGAAAGGCGAAAGGACACAGGGTGACGGGGACTGCAGCACATGGGCTCCAAAGGCACTGATTCTGTGCCGCTTCTTAACCGGATGTCAGGGACGTCAGTAATGACCTTGTCCTTTTACTATCCTTTATGCTGGTGTGGACATACTACCTCTTTTTCTTTTTTCTTTTTTGGCCGCCCAGCAGCATGTGGAGCTCCCGGGCCAGGGATCCGATCTGGGCTGCAGTCTCGACCTAAACCCAAACTGCAACACCACCGGATCCTCGACCCAGTGAGCGAGGCCAGGGGTCGACCCTGCATCCCAGAGCTCTCAAGATGCCACCAGCCCCGCTGCACCACAGCGGGAGCTCCTGGACAAACTATTTCAAATATGAAATACTTCACAATGAGGCCGCCCAAAGGGATATAAGTCAACAGAGGTCCCCAAATGCTCAGAGGTGCTGGCCGGCGTCCTCCGGCCCCCTGGACACAATGGGTCAATTCCTGGGCACGCCCTCTGTGCTGATGGCATCACACACTCTGTGTTGAGCCTCGCTTCAGTCACTAAACATACCTACAGAAAAGGAACCTGCACGCTCCAAAGCAACAAATCTCAGTATCAGGGAAACAGACACGAGGTCCAGGGAAAGCCCACCCAAGCCTCAGCAGGTACCACGGAGCCGACACAGAGATCGCAGCCGGAAAACGCACCTCCCGCACAGCAGCCCGCGGAGCCCGCCTCGCACGCATGCAAGGAGAAATCGCCTCGCGTCCGTGGGCGTGCGTGAGTGGGGCTCGGGGTGGGTCTGGTGCACTAAACGGGTTTTAAACGTGTGACTGCAGGTCTGATCCGCCATCAGCGCGGTACAGCATCACGCCGCACTCGCGGTGCACCCTACCTGTAGCTGAAATAATTTTACAATCTCCACTTCCCATAGAAAATCCTGGCTTTACCCTAGATTTTTAAACAAACATCCTCTTATTTCAAAACAAGACATAGTGACCTTATTTAAATATTCCTTGGTCCCATTTCCTGTTAGTCTGAATAACTCAGAATAAGTAATTGACACAGGGGTTGCCAAAAAATAAGTTTAAAGTGCTTCATGGTTTTAGGAAAAGCACTTCCTAAAAGAAGGCAGAACATATAAAAATCTAATAAGTAAACATTAAGGACCAACTTAATATCTACAAAGGCTTATTCTAACAAGCATAAGACCCAATGAACCACTGTACACAAACGTTCAATGACAGAACACAAGAACCCGAGTGCCCTCCCACGTCACAGAGAATGGGGACAGAGACACGCAGACAGCTGCGGTGGTCTCCGGCAGCGTCTGAGATATTTTCACTTCTTTAAGGAACATACTTATTACACCAGCTCAAAGAAATAAAATGCTTTCCGGGCTGCTTCTCTGTTAAGTAACAGACCTGAAACCAGCTGTTCTTGTAACTTTTGGTCTCAGGACCCCAAGGTCCCTTTGTCACAGCCACAGCAACGAAGGACCCGAGCCTCATCTGCGACCTAAACTACAGCTCATGGCAACGCCGAATTCTTAACCCACTGAGCAAGGTCAGGGATCGAACCTGCGTCCCCACGGATGCTGGTCAAATTTGTTAACTGCTGAGCCACAATGGGAACGCCAACATAAATATTTTTTGAGAATAACTAGATGAACGTATTTTTTGGTTGTGCCCAAGGCATGCAGAAGTTCCTGGGCCAGGGACTGAACCCGTGCCACAGCCGTGACAGTGCTGATCCCTTAGGCATTAGGCCACCAGGTTGAGGCTCTGGCATTAACAGTGCTATGGCCTGATTTCAATCCCTGGCCGGGGAACTCCTGCATGCCATGAATACAGCCAAAAAACGAAAACAAAGCAAACAACAACAGAAAGTGACCATTCTTAGTGTGCTATAAGCAGTGCTGTCTTCCTGTTTGCAAATCTCTTCAGTCTTGATGTCGGGGTGGCAGGCAGCTGGTTCTCGCGTCTGCCCCGCCCCCGCCATGGCCGGTCACCGCAGGGAGGAGACCATGGCACCTCTTCAGACACTGTGTGTCTACTGGGGGCTTTGTCACGGCGCTGCAGCCCTGTCACTGAGCTTCTCCCGCTCTCGGGCGGAGGTCCGCTGGCCCACCCTGAACTGTGGGTGGCCTTCTGCCCAGGTATGAGCTGTGCCATCGCGCAGTGGTCAGCTGGAGGCGTCACCAAAGCCATCAAGCTCTCCCGTTCCGACTTTCATCCGAGGGCCTGAACTGTAACTCAGCACAGTTAGTGGTGACCGGCCCCTCCCTGCAGAGGGTCCTCGTGCCTCAGGGGCCGCCGGGGACACCAGGACATGGAGCATCCGAACAGCGAAAGACACGCACCCAGTGGTCTTGTTGGGGGAAGCAAGGAAGCTAGAACTGGATGGTGGTGCTGAGCGCCCACTCTGGTAAATTAAAGATCTGTGAACTGTACCCTTACATCAGGCACATTTTCCGGCATGTAAATTATACCTTAATGAACTTATTGCAAGACCGAGCTCTCGCTGTGGTGCCCTGAGTCAAGGATTCGCCTGCAGTGGCCCAGGCTGTTGTGAAGGCGCAGGTTCGATCCCTGGCCTGGCACAGTGGGTTATAGGTTCCCACCGTGGCCCAGCGGAAATGAAGCTGACTAGTATCCACGAGGACTCAGGTTCAGTCCCTGGCCTCGATCTGTGGGTTAAGGATCCGACGTTGCTGTGAGCTGTGGTGGAGGTCGTAGATGCAACTTGGATCTGGCATTGCTGTGGCTGTGGCCGGTGGCTGGCTACAGCTCCGATTTGACCCCTAGCCTGGGAACCTCTGTATGTCGTGGGTGTGGCCCTAAAAACAGACACACACACACACACACACACACACACACACACGCAATAAACATCCCTCCAAAGAAGACATACAAATGGCCAATAAGAACATGAAAGATGCTCAACATCCTAGTCCTGCAGAAGAAACACAAATTGCAACTAGAAAACCAGAAAACAAATGTTGACCAAATGGGGCAGCCACCATGGACAATGGTAAGGCAGTTCCTCAAAACACTGAAAACACAGCTGCCACACGACCGCAGCAACCTACTTCTGGGTGTACACTCGAAAGATCTGAAAGCAGAGTCTTTTTTGGGGGGTTTTAAGGCCACACCCATGGCATATGGAAGTTTCCAGGTTAGCGGTCGAATCAGAGCTGCAGCTGCCGACCCACACCACAGCCACAGCAACGCCAGATGCTCAACCCACTGAGTGAGGCCAGGGATCAAATCTGCATCCTCAGGGATCCTAGTCTGGTTCTTAAACTGCTGAGCCACGACAGGCGCTCCTGGGAGCAGTTCTGAAGGGACACCAGCATGCCTGCGCTGGCAGGCCCACTACCCGCAGGGGTGCGCAGGTGGGGGGGCGCAGGTGGGGGTGCACAGGGGCGAGTGCACAGGGGCGAGTGCGCAGGGGGAAGCATGCCCGCGCTCGCTGAGGGTAAGCAGGACCGGGTCCGTGCCCTGGGGGACCACCCAGCCTTAGCAAAGGTGGATCTGACACCTGCCACAACATGGACGAAGCCGGAGGACGCCGTGCTGAGTGAGATGCACAGTCGCAGACGACCAGCGCTGGAGGACCGCACTGCTGCCGGGCGCCTAGAGCATCAGGTTCACAGAACGCAGAAGGGCAGCTGCCACGGGCTGTGAGTGAGTGTGCAACGGAGACAGCTTCGGTTTTACAAAACAAAGGCGCTGGAGCCGGACGGCCATGGCCATCACAACAGGAACAATTTAATGCCAAAGAAGTGGATGCGTGAAAATGGATAAGGTGGTGAATTTTACATTGTCAATTTTACCATAATTTTAAGAAAGAGAGAAGAGAAGAGAGAGAAAGAGAGCAGGAGGAGTGGACACAGGGGGCCTGGCTCACAGACCTGGGTGCTGCTGACAGCTGGGTAAATGAGACACCCAAGGCAGGACACAGTTTAAGAAAATGCTGTTTATGCCTTTGTGGACAGACCTTCATGTCTCGACGACTCAGCCTAAATACGTGAGAGGTAAAAATACCCCATCAACAAAGTACTGGCACTTTAACCTGTTTCAATTTGTATTCCTAAGTATATTTTACCGTCGATTCTCAAGAATATCAGTGTGTCAAACTGCAGATCACAACTCATGATACAGCTAATAAACATCTAAAACCGTAATTTCCAAACTAAGATACAATCCACAGCCCCTAAGCTACCCCATTTAAAGTGCACAGCTCAGCGGGTTAAATACGTTCACAAGTTGTGCGGCCATCACCGCAGCCTAATTCCAGGACATTCCACTGCTCTAAAGGGAAACCCACCCCGGCCTGCACAACAACTGGCGTGCTCTCTGCCCCCAAGGCTCTGTGCACTCTGCACCGGGTCACCTAAGTGGGCCTGGAACTGCGCGGCTCTGGGGCTGGCTCTTCTGCCCGCGCGCTGTCAAGGCTCCCCCGCGAGGGAGGGCAGGGCTCGGCTCGAGGAGCGGCACCTCCAGCCGTCCACTCGGGGGCTGAGGGGCAGGAGGGCGGCCCCGCCTGCACAGGCCTCTCTCGGACGGCCCCTGAGGGGAGTCGCCGGGTCAGACAGCCGGCGACATTGGCCACCTCTGGGAGGCTGGGCCCAGGGCAGCCGCAGCACTTCACGTTCCCACCTGCAGGGCGTGGGGCTCCGCTTCTCCACAGCCGCACCAAACACACCAGCCTCACTTGCTTTGTACAGAGGCTCTTGCTCCCGGAAACAGTGCTACTGAAACGCATGCATCTCAAGTGATCACCAAGCTGGTAAATCGCAGGCCAGCAAAACCAGTGACATCCAAACCCTGTCTCCCAACTAAGCAAAGCGGGAGACCTGCTCCAGCACGCCTAGGATCAAGCACTGCCTTTTGTACTCGATCACACCACTCTCCGGAAGACAGTGTAGGGAGGAAAGGCGAATGCATATTAAAGAACAGCCTCCAGGGAGTTCCCGTCGTGGTGCAGTGGAAACGAACCCGACTAGGAACGATGAGGTTGCGGGTTCGATCCCTGGCCGTGCTCAGTGGGTTAAGGATCCGGCATTGCCGTGAGCTGTGGTGTAGGTTGAAGATGCGGCTCAGATCTGCCATTGCTGTGGTTGTGGTGTAGGCCGGCAGCTGTAGCTCTGATCAGACCCCTAGCCTGGGAACCTCCATATGCTGTGTGTATGGCCCTAAAACAGCAAAAAAACAAAACAAAACAAAACAAAAAAAACAGCCTCCTGAAACCAGCTACAGGACGTGGCCGACGAGGCTGTGCCATTGGCTGCTACTGCCAGCTTCAGATTCTTCTGCCACAAAAGGCCTGAGCCACGGCTCACTCCCGAAACCCCAGGCAGGAGCTAGGCATGCCCTGCGGGCACCCCCTTCCTGGACACGCCCACAGACGTCCACGGAGAAGGTGCCCTGCCCCGCGCACGCGGGCACCTCCAGGCACTGCTACCCTGCACTCGACTGTTTCACGTTCCTGTCTGTGCTTCTGGGGCTAAGTTCTGGATGGAAGCTGCTTCAGGGGAGGACCCCAAGCACCTGGACCGGAGCCTCGCGGCCTCGATGCCGCATGCCGCTGCCTCCAGCCCATGCTGGCACGCGGCCCCTGGCTGGCCCTGGACCACACGGCTGTGGGCCGGGCTAACAGGAAATGACTGTGACTCGTACGTGTGCACGCACGGATGTGTCTCCACTGCCGCACTCCAGAGACTGCAGAGACGGATGGGTGTTGTTACAGAAAAGGAGTCTTAGGCTTTGGTTTTAAATTTCTTGAGATACTGACGCTTCCAAGACCAAAGCCTTGGAAGGGCTGCGAACTGGTACTAAAACGCCCCCCACCCTGCTGTGAACCCGAGGGTGGCCGCAGCGCACACGGGACGCCACGGAGCCCTGCGGCCCTTCCGCTCGGCGGACAGGAGGCGCGGCAGCAGCACCGCCCAGAGGACCCGCCCACGGGCGCACCGACCTCGGCTCCCCTGTGCCTCATCCTCAGTCACCTCTGTACTAGGGACAGGCTTGTCTGAGGGCCACGCGTGGGACGGGGCTCAGCCGTCCCCACCGCCTCCCCCACCCTTGCCTTCTCAGCAGCATTCTGGATCCAGGAGAAAGAAGCCCGGCCTCTGGGGCGGGGCCTGAGAGGTCCTAAAGAGAGCGAACATGGGATACTCTGTACCTTTAACCTGGCCTCTGAGTGGTATGGAATTTGGTATTGGTGGAGGAGTGGGCAGTGCTGTCACAACATCTGGAAAAGAAGTACAGGAAGCGCTCGTGAACGCTGGGCCGGGAGGGCGGCCGGTCGGCGAGCAAGTCGCCCAGGGCCGGGGCAGAACCAGGGCCGGAGCGGCCCGGCCCACGGAGCGCTCAGCTCTGCTGCCGCGTCTCCCTGGGCTCCGGTGCCCACTGCTCACCGGCCTTGTCACACTGCCACCTGTCACAGCTACGTGACTCACGAGGCCATTTTCGGCAGGGAGGGACCTTGCTGCTTTCAGAGGCCTCCCCTGGCTCGTTAGAGATCCATTCCAAGTGGAAGACACACTTCTGAGACCGTGCAGCAAAGTGGGACTTTTCCTTCCGAAGTGGAAGAACGTCAAACCGGCCGCTGGGGCACTGGGTCCCGTAAAAAGGGGTCACTCAGAAAACGGCTGACGCCGTCTACAGCAAAGACACGGGTCTGTGCCCGGCTGGCGGGCCGGAAACCCAGTGCGCGACGAGCAGGCTGGCTCCCCTCCGAGGCGCTCATTAAAGTGACCCACAAGGCACCGCGGCCACCACCACAGACCGTCACCGCCTGGCCCCCAGAGCAGCCCTGCACAGGCTCGGGGCGCTCGCTCGGCGAGGCCGGCCCAGCACCGCACCCCGGGAGTGGACAGTTACCTTTCATGAAGAAGCGGCACGTGGGGCGAGGCCTCACCTTCCTGTCGCTGGGGTCCTTCACCTCCCCCTCCTCCAGGTCATCGTCCTGAAAGAAAGGACAACGGACGTGAGGAGACTCTTCTCCCCAAGGGGACGGGGCGAAAACAGGAAGGGCGTCTTCATGGGCCCAAGTTCACGTGCATTTTCCAAGCCTTAGGCTCCTCGTCCGCACAACGGGCTGCCTCCAGGAGCACCTGCTACAGGGCGGAGGCATCACGCGCAAGGACGCGAGAAGCGCCAGCCGCGACACACATTCCAAGCGGGCTGCCCCCGCTGCTCTTCATTAGCAGTTCTGGGCGGGAACCGGCCACACTCGGGTTCTCAGTAGTTTGTGCACTTAAACAAAAGGTACAGGACAGGATGTTCTGTTCTTTCAGTGAGACGCGGCCTCCTCTGGCTGAACAGCGGGGCAGGGAGGAGGGAGGCCGGGTGGCCGGGACAGCAGAGGGGGTCCGCCTGGAGCTCAGGCCTGGGCCCGTCTCTTCCTGTCCTTGGGCCAGAGTCCCGGGTCCCGGCTTGAGAATAGTGCAGGAGGCGTCCACATCCCCAGCCGGGGAGGGTCTCTCCTCCAGGGGTTCCAAGAGCAGCCCTGACCTGGGCCACTGCTCTGTGCCATCCAGTCCCCACAGCCCCAGGGCCACCTGTGCCCCTGAGCTGAGACCCTGCGCCGGGACCACCCCCGGTCCAGGCAGGTAGCCAGCGCCCTGCTGACACCTCTGTCAGTACGTCCAGGACGGAGCTCCTCACCACCCTGGGTCCTGGCCTGTCCCAGAGCCCAGTGCAGTCAGTGCAGCAGCGGTCACAAGCGGGGGAGAGGGCTGGGCGTCATCCGGACCCCTCTCCCCACCTCCTGCAGCACCCCCCAGTCCCCTGGCCTGAGGGACACTTCCTGGCCAGCGCCCACACTCCCGAACTCCCGCCAGCGCTCCTCCGGCCACGGACCCTCTGGAGTCCGCCCACCCCGCCCCACCACCAGGCCCGGAACTCATCCCGTCCCGATCACAGCCGCAGCCCCTCCTCAGGGCCCCGCAGCCCCGCTGCGCCGCCGCCTGCTCACCATGCAACACTGCTCTGAGCGCAGGGCCGGCCTGGCGGCACACGGGATTTGCTCAATGCGGAAATACTTAAGTCAGACCCTGAACATACAGTGACTAATTTTAAAGTTTAAATATCTGTATAATTTCTGCCTTAAAAGTTTAGTTGTTTAAAGGCATTTTAGGAGTTCCCACTGTGGCACAGAGGAAATGGACCCAACTAGTAACCACGAGGACTAGGGTTCAATCCCTGGCCTCGCTCAGTGGATTAAGGATCTGGCATATTTCCATATGCCGTGCGTGTGGGCCTAAAAAGCAAGAAAAACAAACAAAAAGGACAGACGCCCGAGTTATAGCCCTTAAGAGAGCCCGCAGAATGATCATTTTGAGATGTTAACTTATACTCCGCTTTTTTAAAGGTCCCAAAAACTTATCCACCTCGTAAGTGAGAGTTTGTACCCCATGAACAATAGCTCCCCATTGCCCCCGGCCCCAGAATGACTCCGGCTGGGGGACGACGGGCCAACTTCACGCTCCGTAGTGTCCCGCGCTCTCTGCCTTCTGTGCGGCAGTGGTCACTGGGCAAAACCCCAACGCGCTGAGATACAGAAGCTTGCATCTAAGCTGAGAGCAGACTTTGTTTTCATTAGAAAAACAGAACTCTCTGGAAGGTTAGGACGCATGCGTCTTCCCCCTTGGTTTGGAAATCAACGCACGGGAGCCGAGATGCTGCCTGCGAGTAATGGCTCTTCGGAAGTCGAGGCTCACCGGCTCACTGGACGGGGTGGAAGAGGTGATTCGGCAAAGAGCAGACGGCGGCCCGGCTCGGGCGGGGGGGTCACCCAACCTCGCGGAAGCACCCTGCACTACTCAGCCGCCCAGCAGGCGGAGACACCCTGAGGTCACCCAGCGACAGAGTCTCTCAAGGCCAAGCCCCAGCTGTCTGGCGCGATGGCCTCTCAAGCAACAGACAACAGGAGTCCTCGCAGCTTACAGTCAGACACGAATACAGCTCCAGGCGCGGCCGAGCGAGGAGAGGCGCTGGCGGCCCAGCCAGACGCCAGCCAATGGGTCGACAATGGAGAGGCCAGAACGGCCCCAGACCCGACCCGGGGAGCGCGCCCAGCGTGCGGGGTCTCCAGAACCAGGAGGGCCGGCGGGCTGCGGGTGGCGCGTGCTGGCGAAGTGCACAGGGCACACTGCGCCGGCCATGCGGCCACGACGCCTGGGCTCGGGTCCCGCTGGGGCGACCGTGGACACAGCTCTCCACCCCGAGCCACGGTCTAGGCCGCCTGCACGCGAGCTCACACCAGGGCCAGGGGAAAACACGAGAAAAGCCCTGGAAGGCCATACATCACAACAGGATGATGGCAGCAGAGGTGGCTTTTACTCTCTCCTTTGTGCAGGTTTTTATTTTCCTTGAAAAACAAAAACTCAAAGCCTGTGTATTACTTAAATGACAGGGAAAAAAAAAAAAAAAAAAACAACACTGCCAACATAGCAGTCCCGGGAGCAGGAACATATAAGGAAACAACACGAGGAGTGCCATGTGGGGAGGCTCCACGCGTGCCAGAGCAGGGCCAAGGGGCCAGCCAGCCTCCTCGAACCCCAGACTCTGCCTCTGCCGGAATGACAGTCCCAGCCTACAATCTGCCACCTGTGACCTGGGGGCAGACAGGATGCTCGGGTTTTAGAAGACAGCATGGGGCGTGGAGCAGCACCCTGTGGCGACAGTCACCCTGCCACAAGGGGACACGTGACCAGCCTCACCTAGCAAACCACAGTAGCCCTGGCAGCCCCGCCCGGCTCTGCCACCAGAACGCGAGGAGAGCTTTCCACCCCCAGCACCCCCGGTGTCCTGTGCCCTCCTCCCACCAGGCTGAGGGACAAGCAGGCCTCGATCCCTGGGGGCAGCTGCTTCCTCGAGGGGTCGCCCTGGAGCCCTGGACCCTGAGCGCATGTGCCCAGGAAGCCCTGGCAGAGGAGCAGGCGGGTCCGCACAGGAGCAAAGACGAAACACAATCTGCACAGAACACGCGCCCAGTGCGTCTGTGAGGGCCGGGCTGCCCGGGAGTCGTGCAGACTGTCCACTCGGGACGTGGCACTGCCTTGCCATCTCTGAGAGGCCGCCCTTCAACGTGAGAGTCCCGGCGAAGGGAAGACGGGAACAAAACGATCCCACCCCCTGCCAGTGGGCGGGCACCCTCTAGGCGGCTGGGGTTCTGTTAACCAGACGACAAGGGACACACAAAAGCAGAACCAAGAAGACAAGCGGAGACGTGGACGGACCGAGGACGGAGGACCCGAGTCTGCAAAGGCAAAGTGGAGCCACGAGGATCAACAGACGCACGGGCAGCGCAGAGGGGCAGGAGGCGGGCCAGCCTCCACCCGCGGGCGCCGTCCTCAGGCTCCGCTCCTCTTTCGAGAAACACAGCCCTCTCGCTCCAAGCACGGCTTCTGCACAGCTAAGGCAGCGGCTAAAGAAAGCTCACCTGCGGCTCGGGGGTCAGTGGTCAGGGCCCTCACCCCCCCAACACACAATAAGCCGGGGCCATAAAGAGTTGGCCCACAGTTCTGTTTGCAAAAATCCGGTCCCCTCACTGCAGGGATGCAGCACTTCTGGAAAGGCCCGGTACCTAACGGCAGCGCATCACAAACATACAAAAGGAATTCAAGACCTGGGCTATAAGCTGCGTGGTTAAGACAAAGCGACTACAGACCACCCAGAGAGCAGAAAAGCTAGGGAGGCTGGGGGTGACCCCCCCGACCAGAGCACCTGTGCCAGTGACCCACACCTACAGGGGTAAAAGCTGACCATGCCCTTGCCAGGAGCAAAGTGCTCCTCAGATCACGGGCTCTGAGACCCCTGCACCGCACCCAGCCAGCTGACCCGCGCCACCCCGGCCCGGGAGCAGTGAGCCCTCCTCTGGGCCGGCCGGCAACAGGAGCTTTGCCGGGGCCTCAGTGAACAGTTCCCAAGGTGTAAGCACATTTCTTCCTCATAAAAGCACCCCCGACCCATTCACCTCTGATACCAGAAACATGCTTAAAATTTAAGCAGTAGGGAAAAGCCCTCTGGGTGGACCCCTTCCCCGAGGACCAGCGCCTCCCGGCAGGAATTTAAAGGGGACCAAGCCCAAGGCCTGAGGGACGCAGGCTGATCGCGGATCCAGGAGCACCCCCGCTTCCCTCTCCATCCTGGGAAAGATGGCCAAGAGCTGCGAGGGGAGGGCAGGGTGTGCCGGCCAGCAGCAGTTTCAGGGTTCACGAGCTGTCTACACTGGCTTCCTCCCAGGTGGCTGAGGCGGGTGCTGGTCACCCACACCCAGAACTGGGTCACCTCTCTCTGCAAACAGCCCCCGGGGGCCCTACACCCATTGCCCCTCCACAGGCCCCAGAGCAGGTGGAGCTGCCCATCTGCTCAGAGGGCCCTGGCTGCCCGCACGGCGCCGGTCCCGGGACAGAGGGAGAAGCCACACAGGTCCTTGGACGCGCGCGTGCACGGAGCGGCAGGAGCAAGTACGGCAGCGGCCCAGTTGGCTCCGACTGTGGACGCTCGGCAAAGGCACCTTGCCAGACTAAACAGGGCTGGGCGCAGGGGGCAGGCCTGCAGAAAGGAGCTGCCATTGAAGCCAATAACTGAAGGATGGCGAGGAGCCTGGAACGCAGTCAGGCATCAGCGAGAGCAGAAATACCCCACAGGACTCCTGGGAGGCAGGGGCGCCCCGTGAGGGCCCAGGTCTCCACCCGCAGCGCCACCCCGTTGAGGCCTGTCTGTCCCCACTGGTGACGGACCCTACTTTGCCCAGTCACACCCCCAGTGCACTACAACGAGCCTGGGCTGCAGGGCCTGCGGGAGCTGTGGTGTGGGAGGGGCAGCACCCCGTGGCTCAAGGATGCTGGGCTCTGGTCCCTCACGAGAGGTGCCAGGCAGGCACGACAAGGCAAAACACCAACCATCCAGGATCAAGTGGGCAAGAGAGCCGGTTAGCTTATGGCTAGGGTTGGCCCAGCCGGGACCCACACCAGAGGAGAAGCTGTGGGGCAAAGACAAAAATGCCTATAAGAACAGACAAAACCCGAAAGAAGGAGCTTTTCAGTGTCAAGAAGTTAACAAGAACTGAGATCCCCAGTGGTTCCAGTTGAATGCTAACTTGAGTGTTATCTAAAGACAGCAAAGACAAAAGCTGAATACTACTGCTTGTTAAAAGAAAAAAAAATTTCAGGAAGTTCCTGTTGTGGCTTGGCAGTAACGAGCCCAACTAGTATCCCTGAGGATGTGGGCTGGATCCCTGGCCTCACTCAGTGGGTTAAGGATCCCGCATTGCTGTGGCTGTGGCCAGCAGCTATGGCTCCGATTCGACCCCCAGCCTGGAAACTTCCACATGCCGCTGCTGCGGCCCTAAAAAAAAAAAAAGATTCAAAATTTTAATGCAATCCAGCTACAGCAGTGGACGGATGTGAGGGTCCCTGCCAGTGCCACCAGCACCCAGCTTTCCGTATTCTATTCCTCCTTGATTTCTAACACTTCCCAACCGCCACGGTGACGGCCGGCGCGCTCCTGGGCCCGCTCCACGGTGGCGGCAGGCTGGCCGCGCCCGGCGGCTCACTCACGTCGATCTCGCCGTCGTCGATCTCGCCATCGTCGTCCTCCTTCTTCTTCTCCCTGGCGGCCTCGGGGCGCTCCGCTTCCTCCTCCGTGCGAACGCCTGCCTTGCCCTCCTCCCCAGGAGCCCCCTCACCCCGCTCCTCGTCGTCCTCCTGCGCGGCGGGCGCCGGCTCCTCAGGGACCTCCTCGTCGTAGTCTAGCTCATGCTCGTCCAGCTCCCTGGTGACCGACGAGGCCTCGTCCCGCAGGTCGCTGCTGCGGTCCTCCTCCCCGCCGCGGCCCTCTGCGTGCGGGGGGCTGGCCGGGCCCCTGCTCAGCTCCGGGGCCTCTGAGTCGGAGCGACTCTCCTCCTCCTGGCTCAGTCCCGCCGCGACCGGCTCCTCCGCCTCCGGGTCGGAGGCCCTGCCCCCCGCTCCGTCCAGGTCCGGATCAGACCCACTCTCCCTCAGAATGTCATCGTCCGAGAGCCCCTGCGGCTCCTCTTCTTCGTCCTCTGGAGAGCGAGGGTCTCGTTCAGGACTCTCGGCCACGTCCATCGGTACCCGCGGGTCTGAAAAAGGAAGAACACATGTTCACAGCATCCGGCACAACGCAGAGCAGCCCGCCGGCTTCCCGGCCCCCGCTCACCCCCGGCCTGCGGTTTGCTCGGCCCGCAGAGCGCCTCCCAGGCCCAGCCCCCGCGTGTCCGTGCACAAGGCCCCCTCGAGGCCGGGCGCCCCCGCCTGCAGCCACGCGGCAGCCTCCTCCGCACAGGGCAACAAAGTGAGCAGTCAGACGGGCACTGCGAGGGGCGGCGTTCGGCTTCTCAGAGCAAATTAACTACTGGGGAAACTGAGGAAAACCTGCACCACGAATGAGGTGGCCCGCTGAGGGCAGGCGCCTGGCCACCGCTGTGGGGTCGCCGAGGGGTCTGGAACAGAAACGCGGACCTGTCTGTAGGAGTCCCCAGGGTGCGGGCTATCTCCTGTCCCTGAACACACTCCCCAGGGACAGCTCTGACAGCCTCATCAGAGCCACCCGGGAAGCCCTTTAAAGCGCAAGCCCTAGGGCACAGGGAACTGCGTCCGATCCCCGGTGACGGACCATGATGAAAGATAACGGGAGAAGGAAGGGTGTACAGACGAACGACTGGGTCACTCTGCTTAAAGCAGAAACTGACAAAACGATGTAAATCAACCATAATAAAAAATTAGGACGTTCATGTCATGGCTCAGCAGAAACGAATCTGACTAGTGACCACGAGGACACAGGTTCAATCCCTGGCCTCGTTCAGTGGGTTAAGGATCTGGCGTTGCTGTGGCTGTGGTGTAGGCTGGCGACTACAGCTCTGATTCGACGCCTAGCCTGGGACCCTCCATATGCCTTGGGTGCGGCCTTAAAAAGACAAAAAAGCAAACGAAAAAAAAGACAAAGAAAAAGCTGCAGACCCTGGCCTCCCACAGACCAGGGAGGCCCAGAGGCTCAGGGTGGCTCTCCCAGAAGAGTCGGGAAGCGACCTCCAGGACAGGCACGTCCGGGAAAGACCTACGGCAGAAAACCTGGTATGTTTAAGTAGTTTCTTACATATAAAGACCGACAGTGTCACTTTAGAAGATTTCATTTCTATTTTTCCTAACTAGAAGTCATTACAAAGCAGTCATTTTCTGGAGTTCCTTTCGTGGCTCAGCGGTTAACGAATCCAACTAGGAACCATGAGGTTGCGGGTTCGATTCCTGCCCTTGCTCAGTGGGTTAAGGATCCGGCGTTGCCGTGAGCTGTGGTATAGGTTGCAGACACAGCTTCGATCCTGCGTTGCTGTGGCTGTGGTACAGGCCAGCAGCTATAGCTCCTGTTAGACCCCTGGCCTGGGAACCTCCATATGCAGCTGGTGCGGCCCTAAAAAGCAAGGAAAAAAAAAATCCACTTTTTGGTCTTCCAACAACACTCTACAGAGGCAAGACGGGACCCCTGGAAAGAATAACTAAAAAGCTAGTCCTAAAACAGTGTATTTTGCTGCCCCACGGCTTTCTGGCCTCCCTGTCATCACACATCAGTCCTACAGCCCTGGGCCACAAGCAAGGTGAGAGAGCTCCCGCGGACAGGACAGGGCCAGCTAGTGCAGCCCTGCACCCTCAACGTTTTCAGACAGAGCACAGGGCCGTTTCAGCACCAGCCATGGCCCAGCAGCAACCGGCACCCGCGCCCACCTGTCCTCGCTTAATGCTGTGAGCAAAATCTGTGGGACCTTCCTGCGTGTGACACCTGTGGCCAGCCGGCACCATTTCTATGACACTGTGTGTAAGACTCTCTCCACAGAAAGGCAGGGACTGTCATCCCCCTATGGCTCAGGGGACACCCAGGCCCTGCAGAGCCTCCCTGCCCCGCTCTGGAAACCTGACAAATTCCCGTTCTCACTCTGTAGTCTAATGACAACCTCAGGAACCAGGCTAGCTCTCCAATACATCATCTGGTCACCAAAATTAAGTGTCCCTTAAACTAGTTTAGAAACCCCAGGACGGATGCCCAGCCCTGCAGCATGGCCTCCCACCCCGGCTTGCAACTTGATAACAGCCCCTTCCTGAGGCCTGGGAGCCCGAAGCTCCACTTGGGTTTCACTGTCATGACTGGGTCCCACCAAACTGCTCTTTACATTCCGGCAAACTTGGATTTAAATCCTAGGGTGAGATGGAGCTCCCGTTGTGGATCAGCGAGTTACAAACCCGACTAGTATCCATGAGGACACAGGTTCGATCCCTGGCCTCGCTCAGTGGGTTAAGGATCTGGTGCTGCCATGAGCTGTGGTGTAGGTTGCAGACACGGTTCGGATATTGGTGTTGCTGTGGCTGTGACTCAGGCGGGCAGCTACAGCTCCTATTTGACCCATAGCCTGGGGACTTCCATATGCTGCGGGTACAGCCTTAAAAAGACAAAAATAAATAAATAAATAAGTTCTAGAGCAAGAAATGGAAGAAAAAGAGCGTCTAAATTCAAACATGCGAACTCCCGCAGGCGGGCTGTGCCTTCATGGTACCCGAGGGGCAGAGCACACAGGGTGGGCCTCCGGGTGAGACCCAGACCCGGCTCTAGTGTGTCCCAGCTTTAGGATCTTGGACAAATTCTGTTTTTTTCTTTTCTTTTTTGTGTTTTTAGGGTAACACCCAAGGTATATGGAAGTTCCCAGGCCACGGGTCAAATCATAGCTGTAGCTGCTGGCCTACACCACAGCCAAAGCAATACAGGATCCGAGCCGCATCTGTGACCTACACCACAGCTCACCACACCGCTAGATCCTTAACCCACTGAGTGAGGCCAGGGATCGAACCCGCACCCTCATGGATCCTAGCTGGGTTCGTTAACCACTGAGCCACGACGTGAACTCCACCTTGGACAAATTTAGATGAAAAAGTCCAGTGTCTTCATCTGCAACATAGGGACAAAAACATCTATTTCAGAAGTTGTTGCAACAATTAGATGAGATAAGCCTGATGGCTTCCAAAACCCATACCTCTTTCCCCATCAGACTGAGTTCAAATCTCCTGGGCGCTCGGGAGCAATTTATCCAACAAACACAGGAGAGTCTGCTCTGCAAGAGCGGGTCAATGAAACAACTTCCACAGCGAAATCCCGCCACCCTCATCTGCTGAGACCACTCCTCTGCCAGGCACATCACCCACTCCCTCACATCAACCCTCCAAAAAACTATGTTCCCTCCCTGGAGAAGGAACCGAGGCCACATGGCCACTGAGTGCAGTCCCGGCCTCGCGTCCCAGCTGCCCCCAGTCCCAGGGCCGGCACCGTGCATGAATGGCGCTCCTGCCGCCTGCCCAGGAACCCCCCCCGCCCCATTTACCACCACTGCTTCCATGGGAACGTGGGACCTGAGTTCCAAACTGACTTTACGAATTCTTTTTTTGAGCACAGCGTCCCATAAATCAGAGATTTTCTTTTTCATTCTCTTTTCTTTTTGGCTGCCCCATGGCATAAGGAGGTCCTGGGCCAGGGATCAGATCCGAGCCGTAGGTGCGACCTATGCCATCAAGTGCGGCAGTGCTGGATCCTTAACCCACCGTGCCGGGCTGGGGGTCAGGTCTGCATCCCAGCGCCGCAGAGACGCTGCTGATCCCATCCGCTCTGCCAGAGAGCACTCCAAATCAGGGACCTCTACTGAACTGGCAGGTCTGGCCTGTTCTTTTCTCCCAGCTGAGATGCTAACCCATCTCGGTCCCTATCTCAGTTCTTCTAGAACCAAAATGACACACTTTCAGAGACAGGGGACAGTTACCATATGATCCATACACACAATTAGTTAAAAACCCGTGATGACCATTTGAAGATCAAACTTGTAACACCAGCCCTTTATTTTATGAAGTCTGCACATTAGCCACTTAAACTAAAGATGAAGCTGATAAGAAATGTCTCCGCAAGGCGCACACCTCCATCCTGACACCATAGGAAATACTGCCTCCCACTGAAATTCCGAGGCCGCGATGTCGTGTATGGAAAGGTGCTTGTGGAGCCTGCATGACCGCAGTTTGATTCTTGGAAATCACTTCAACATCCCAAGCACACAGGGAGTTTTCAGCCCTCCCAGAGGCGGTGGCGGTAAAGGCCCTGCTGCAGCTGTTCCCACAGGGCGAACCAGTGCGGTCAGCCTTTCCAGAGCATGGACGGCTTTGAGAATCTGATGAAGGGACAGCTCCTCTCCCTGGAAAAACCTGGACAAACACAATTTATCTTCCACTTTAGGAGACTGGAAACCTCCTGAGGTTCCCCCAGTGGTCTCCAGGTTGAGAACTGCGGCCCTGAGTACACTGTACATTACCGTATTACACGTCCGTGCTCACGCTGTGCTTGACTAGCTGTTTGCAAAGCCTGTTGGGAGACCCCCGCCCCCGCAAAGGGCCTGAGCGGAAGGGCTCAGACTCACCCGTGTTCTCCAAGCTCGGCAGGGGGCTGGCACTTGGCAGGACTACCACTGACTTAGGACACGTCTGAGACAGAAAGGGAGCCTGTGCAGAGGCTGTCCTAGGCACGCTGGGACACACGACCACCCCGAGGATGCCTTGACAATCTCCTGAGGAAGACTCGCATCTCTTCTCTCCCTATGGAACCTCCTGGATTTTAGTCTGAAGCTACACACAAGTGACAGCTTGCAGAGGAAAACATGCCAAAGAACCCACCTGCTTATCAGAAGCAACCTGAGTCACACCTGGCTGCACAGATGTGGAATGTCACTGGGGGTCAGAAGGGTGTTCCAAGCTCTGCTCTGGGCGGGTTAACAGACTCTCTGGGCACAAGTGTCCTGTTCTGAGATTAATCCAATTTGGCAAATATCTGCGTACATGCTCTGCGTCAGCTGCCAGAAAAGCCATGTGGTCTATTAAGGCACACTAGGAAGTGGAGGGTCCTGCGGTCATGTCTTCACTGATTCCCAGGCTCTCAGTTTTCAGTTTCTTCTGCTCCTACAATCCCCCCACAATCGAGAATTACTGGCAGAGTTTAGAACGCTTCAGTGCTTTGATCCACGAGACAGTGAACTCGCCTGGAGAACGGAATAACAAGTGTCCAGCAGTGAGTCCCCAGAGCATACTGGACGGTGGACGGTGACCGACAGGTGCTTGCTGAATAAATGACGAGTCTCATTCCCGGGTAAACTGCTTGCTGTGTACCACGAAGAAATGCGAACTAGGTGTCTACTTTTTGAAGCCCACACTAGAACCCAGACCCCGCGGGGGCTACCCTGCTTCCCGGCAGCCCCTCTGGAAGGCTACACCCCGATGCCAGTGCACAACACTGGGGAACTTTTCTTTCCGAGTGACCTCCAGAACCTGCAGCATACTCCCCTGGCACTCTCCGTGGCAGCACGTCGTCCTCCTCTCAAGTGGCATCATTTTGAGAAGCCCGTGCAGAGTCGAATCTGGTAAGTGAGGTGAGCTCCCAAGCAAGGTTTGTGGTCACATGTGGGGTGTGACTGCTGAACGAGACTGATATCTGTGATATACACGGCTTATATACTGGCCACAAAAACAGGAGTTCTAGAGAGCTTTGTCAAAGGAGCACCAATGAAAATAAGCATAAGCATCCAGGCTAGTAACTTTTAATGGAGCAGCCCCTACCTGAAAGCTCAAGGTCTGGTACGCCTAGTTAATATGCAGATTCATAACTTCATGCACTCAAAACATCCAAAGGAAGGATACCTGGGTTGGCGACAGACACCATCCCCAAACTGACCAAGCCCGACACCAAACAACTCCTCAGGGAGAAGGCATTCACTCACCTTGAGACGATCTGTGAAAAAAGAAAAAAACCTCTCTGCTCTCTGGAATGACTCCACAAAGTTTTTGTAAAATGTTTCACCACTTCCCACCCCAAACCGGAGAGGTGAAGGAATTTTTTAATCTCTGGGACACATGTGATTGGTTTCCAGAGCTGGCTGGGCTCCACTCACGTGCTCAGACTGTAAAAGCATCAGGCAAAGACTTCCCGCTGGGGAAGCGGGAATCAGCCCAGGTTCAGGCTCACCCAGAGAATCCCAGCCTCTGCTCCAAAGGCAAAGTGGAGAAGATGAGAAACCAAAAGAGCCACTGCTGTGCCCCCAAAACGCCCTCTCCTTCCATTCTCCCCAAACAGATCTGAAGACTGACCTACTCTCACAGATGGAGAGCAGAACAGCTCGTTTAAGATAATCGACCATTCTACCTGGCCAACTCAGCTGTCATAAGTATTCAGGAAAACTTGAAGTTTTCTCAGGACCAAAACCGGAAGTCTTAAAGTCTGAGGTGCCCCCAGCAGTGACCCGGCATCCTTTGGGCTCTTTACCAAAGGGGAAAGGAAGTTTATTCCAAAGAGTGGCGCGCGTCTTGGGGAGCAGCCCATAGGTCCAAGCTGTGCCACTGGGAAGCCGAGGGAGCAAGTTCCAAGAGGCTCGGGTGAGCGCGAAGCACCTGAAGAGCCCATCCCCAGTCCGGAGGGCGAGCCTGCGTGCCTCCTTCCGCCACCCGCTGTCTTTGTGGGCGGCAAACACCGCCACGCGGATGTCCCGGAAGAGAAATGACAGCTTCGAGAGATCAACTCCACGGCGGGGCACTGAGGCAGCCGCCGTGCGCTCGGGCCAAGGGGTTCCAGGGCCCCCGGCCGGCTCGCCGCGAACGGAGCGCAGGATCGTGCCTGAGTCCACGTCCGCTTCCTGGGGCCAGAGAACCACGCTTCGGCCGGCTGGCAGCCTGGAGCGCTCCCCGGAGGCGGCGGCGGCGGCGGCGGGGCTCCCTGGCCTCCGCTCCGCGGCCACGCTCCCCGCCCGGCCGTCTCGGCCTCCTCTTTCTACCCGCCCGGCCTCGCCGGCGGCGCCAGCACTTACCTTACGAGAGCAGGGAGGGGGGGCCACGGCTCCGCGGAGGTCGCGGCGGCGCGGGGAAGTCGTCCCTCGACCCTTCCGCTCCTCACAGGCTCCGGCTCGAGGCGCGACGCGGGCGGAACAAACGGGCTCCACTACCCGCGGGGGCCGGCCATTGTGCGACGTCATCAGGCCGCGACGGTTGTCCTGCGGGCCGGCGGGCTTCCCTCTCTTGCCCCGCCCTCCGCCCGCTTCCTTCCGGCCTCCGTGCTGCTGCCTCCTCGCGGCCCCCCCCGCGGCGCGCGCCCGCCTGAACCTGACACGGCGCAGGCGCGGCCGGGCCCCGCCCCCGGGGCGGGGCTCTGGGCGCGCGCGCCGGGCGTCGTGCGGCGGGGAGGGCTTCCCGGGCCTTGGGGTCACGTGACGCCTGGGTGCCCGCCGGTTCCCGCCCGCCTGTGGGAGCTGCGCGGGGAGGTGGGTCCCAGGGAGGCGGAGCTGAGAACTTGCCTGCCCACTTCTGCGTGAAGAGCTTCCGCGCAATGGGAGTGCGGCCCCAACCAAAAGTTAATCCTTTCAGGGAAATGAGTTTATTTTTAATCATTTTAGGGCCACACCTGCGGCATATGGAGGTTCCCAGGCTAGGGGTCTAACAGGAGCTGTAGCCACCGGCCTACACCACAGCCACAGCAACGCAGGATCTGAGCTGCTTCTGCAACCTACACCACAGGTCAAGGCAACACGATCCTTAACCCACTGAGCGCGGCCGGGAATCGAACCTGTAACCTCGTGGTTCCTAGTGGGATTCGTTAACCGCTGCGCCACGACGGGAACTCCAAAAGGCTGCCTCTTGTGCCGAGATAATGTCTTCCTCCTAACGTTTTCTACGTTAAAGTGTGTTTTTATGAACTCTTGGGAGGATTAAAGCCTTGCTTTAAAGAGCGAATGCGAGTCTCTGGGGAGGAAGGGAGGCAGGAGGGACAAGAGGAGGGAAGATCTGGTTTGCGATTTCCAAAGTTCGAGGACCGAGCCCTGGGGGCCTTGTCCTTTTCAGCCCCTGATGACTTCAACACCCGCCTCCAGTCCCCCCCTCGGCTCTGTGTGCCAGGCCAAGAGGCCCTGGGAGGGAGCTGGTGGCTGAGCTGCCGGTCCAGCCAGATGGAAGGGGGTGGTCACTGGCGAAGCAGGGACACTGGGCCATTCAGGGTCCACTGACACAGCAGTCCAGCCCCAAGCTGGGGGAGCGGGTCAGAGAGGGGCCCCGAGGTTCCCTGGTGACACCGTGTGGGGGGAAGGTGTCCAGACCACAAGGCAGGAAGAGGGGCGGTGGCCCTGCCAGGTAACACAGGCCCCGGCCCGCCAGGGTGAGGGCCTGGAGCCCTTTCTGACTCCTGAGGTGAGTGGCATGGTTCTCCTGGGGGATGGCCCCTCCCCAGATCTTCAAGGGTGTGGGGCAATCCCGAGAGGTGACCCTGTGGCGCCCCCACTGCACATATCGGGCAAGGCGGCTCGGGAGCCAGTGCGGGGCGGCCAGGAACCCCCGCGCCACGCGCACGGTCACGGCCTCGTGCTCGTCTCCCTTCCTCAGGCCCACCCAGGCTCTGTCCGTTCAGAAGATGGGTGCCGCCGGCTTTGCTTCTCTCGGGCGAAGGCTTTTGGTCCTCCTCCCACTCTCTGCTCCCACTGCTGTGCTGTGCTCGGGTGCCCGGCCGGCACCTGCCGGCAGACGAGGGACAGGGTCACTGCCCCGGCTCTGGGGACGGACGCTTGGGCGTGTGACCCTGAGAACTTCGTTGCTGGGTCTCTGCTGTGGCCTCGTCCTGTCCTAGCCACTACCCGTGGGGGGCCTGCCTTCAACCCCTTGGCCTGGCAAGGACACCGAGGGTCCTGGAGGGACCCAGGAAACGTGGGCTGTGGACAGAGAACAGGGCAGGGTGCGCCCTTCTGCCCTGCACCCCTTTTCCGGCCTGGCTGGGGAGGCAGCTGTGGACTGGCCTTGGGGGGGATGGGCCCGTGCCCCCAGCACTCCCCACGTGGAGGGAAGCAGGGCGAGGCCACACCTGGCTCGGGCGGAGGTGGGCGGCATGGGGACAGGTCTTGTTCTCAGTGTCTCTGGACAGACGGAGCCACAGCTGCGTTTCTTGCTGTGGGTCTGAACACAGAGCTCCTGACAACGGGATTCCTAGAGCCGGACCTAGAAATCAAGCAGGAGCTGCCAGGAATTCTCTGAATTCAGGGTCCACTGGGGCCGTTCAGATGGCAGGAGTGGTGCCGACGGGGCTGCTGTGCTCAGAGAAGTCATAGCTGGGAGTTCCCTGGTGGCTTGGCTGTTAAGGATCTGGCATTGTCACTGTGCAGCGTGGGTCACTGCTGGGGCATGGGTTAGATCCCTGGCCCAGGAATCCCTGCATGCCAAGGGCACAGCCAAAGAAAAAAAAAAAAAGAGAAAACCACACACAAAACCCAGAGAAGTGACAGGCTGACCGGCCACAACCACCTGACAGGAGCCAGGCCTCATCTGGTGTCACCCACTGGTTTTTTCTGCCTGAGTGGTGAGACCCGTGCCCGAGGGTGGGGGTGCCCGCATCAGCCACGGAAGTGACTCTGGGTGCTGCTGCCTTGGGGCTGGGCTCCCTGCCCTTAGTGACCTCCCGTGGTGCCGGAGCTGCGAGGCGGCCTTGGCTTTGATTCTCAGTTGGTGCTGTGGTCCTGGTGGCCCCTCTTGGGTGGTGGCAGGTCACCCGCCAGAATTTAGTCCTCAGGCCCTGGTGGTCTTTAAAGCTTGTGCCTTTGGGGACCTGGGAAATGCTGGCCAGGGCCCCCATCCCGGGGGTGGTGAGGGGGAGCTCAGGGCTAGTGGCAGACACCCGGCTGGCCCTGTGACACGGTGAATCTCTAGACACATTTGAGTCTCAAGTTTCCGCTTCTAGTTTACTGTTATTGCCACTGAAGTGACCTTACAAACTGTTGTGTGGAGGTCACGGTGGCGCTCCCTCTCCGGGTGCCCTGGCCGGCCTCCCGGGGCTGGAGGCCCCGCCAGCACTGCGGCTGCAGCCTGGGGGGCAGCCCAGCCCTGAGCCACCTGCTGCCCCTCGTGCGCAGAGAGCGGTCCGCTTACCTCCTCAGCATTTCAGGCCTTTCTGGCGCCCGGGAACCCAGCGCTCAGGTCTTGTGCTGATGCGAGCGGGGGGACCCACGCTACCCCACAGGCCGGACGAGTGTGACAGTGGCAGGTGTGCAGCGGCTGAGGGGCGTCAGGGGAGGGGTCCCCTTTCCTCCTCCGGGGTGCTGCCTGGCACCTCCTTCTGGGTCCACGGAGGGGACGGTTCGGACCTGCGAGCCCCGAGTTAGCTAGTTAGCTAGCGCGATGGGACCCTGGGGGTCCCGGTCACGTGCCCTTTGGGGCGCGAGGCTGGCAGCACGCCGCACAGGGGCCTCCTAGGCTCGGGCAGCTCTGCCAGGCCGGCTGTTCTGCTCACAGGGTGGCCCGAAGGCAGTGGGGCTGGAGGGGCCCGGGGCTCGTCTGATGGAGGCAGAGCTATCAGGAGGGAGCGTCTGGAGCCGGACCCCGTGCAGGGGGCGCTGCGGCCTGACCAGCCCAGCCCGGTTCTGAGGGGGGGCCTCTGGGCCTGGCCCCTCATGAGAGCCCCGCTGCGCGGATAAAGGTGCGCCTGCACCTGTGAGGCCAGTCAGGCAGGGGTGAGCACTGTCCGCAGGTGTTTCTCAAACCCGCTGCGGTGCTGGACGCAGGTTCCCAGGCCCCAGCCTGTCCCGCCCGTCAGGGGCCCCTGGAATGTTCACTCTCTTCTGGCTCCAGGGGTGCTCACGCCGCCATCCCAGACCAGAGCGCGCGGGCCGCACAGACCCTGTTTCCGCGGCTGTGCCCCTTGGCGGCGGGCACACGCAGGGCCGTGCGGGAAGGGAAGCCGAGGGTCAGCTGTCAAGGCCGCTACCACTGAGAGCCCCGGGTGCACCCCGGGTGCCGCCCCGTCCAGGAACGCCGCAGGGGGCTGGCTGTCACCTCGGCCCGCCTCCCCCTGCTGTGGAGGCCGCGCTGCCCTCCTCCGCGTGCCCCTTGTTCCCTCACCCCCCCACCCCCAGGAGACACAGGGTGGGCAGCCAGGCAGCCTAGAGCTGGCCCATGGCAGTCAGAGGCGCTGCCGATGCCTGGTGCCAGGATGTCCACGTGCAGTGATTCTTAGAGCCAGCCTGTGCCCAAGGCCACGTGGGCAGCGTAGGGCTGTGGAGAGCAGTGCCCCTGGGGAGGTTTGCACCATGGGCTCCGGGGGGGACGGCTCAGTCAGGAGCAGGCGGAGCTGGAGGCAGGCCTTGTACGGGGATCTAGTGCGCGTGCCGCAGTGTTGCCTGCCAGAGCCAGCTCTGAGAGGTCTGACGGGCACAGCGTGGAGAGGAAGGCAGACCAGCAGAGCACAGGACGGGCGAGCGGGCCCGGGGTAGAGAGAAGAGGCTGGCTTTGCAGGGGGCTGAGGGGGTATGAGGGGGGCCGGGGCTTGCTTGTTTCTCTGCTGGCCTTTCACTCCCTCGTGGCCTGAGTGACCAAGTGCCATTCCCGGGGGCCAGGTCATGGGCCAGGTGCCTGGGAGGCAGTGAGGTCCGTGGGGAGAGGCAAGGGAGTAAGGAAAGGAAACCAGGAGGCCCCGAGTGACCACCGTCACGGGGAGATGAATAGGGTGACAGTGCGGAGGGCCTGGCAAGGGGTCTGGGCCACAGCCACGGACAAGGACAAGGGCAGTCCTTTGTGGGGAGCAGACACTCAAGACCCTGGGCAGGGTGAAGAGGACCGCCAGGGGTGGCAGGGACCAGGCCTGTGGACCACCTCAGCACTACAGGAAGCCCTGAGGTCCTGAAGCAGGATGGGACGCCATCTGCCCCCCCACCACCAGAGAAGAGGGGTGTCAGCTGGAGACGGTGGCCAGTCCAGCAGATGGGCGTGGCCGGGGGAGGCAGGTGTGGGAGACAGGTTCCGGGTCGCGGGTGGGCCGGCCCAGCACTCGGGACCTTGAGCTGGGCAAGGGCGGCTGGAGAACAGCGGGCATGTAACCAGGCCCCGGCTCAGGGCCTGGGACCTCCTGGCACAAGACAGAGCCTGGCCAGCAGTTCAGGCCTGGGGTGGAGGTCAGAGGTCAGCTCTGGCTCTGGAGCTGGGCCGTCAGAAGGGGCTCTGGATGGTGGAGCACCCCCCCATTTTTGGGGTGTCACCGCGGGGGTTGGGTGGGGAGGATGCCTGCCTCCCTCAGCCTTCCCACGTGAGCGTGTCCGTCAGCACCGGGACAGTCACCCTGCCTTAGGTTTACTATTTGGAGAACGGGGAGGCTGTCTGCACTCGGTGGTCCGACCTGGAGGTGGAGGAGGACCCTGCCAACGAGCGACAGGCTGGGGGCGTGTGGGCGCCTCGCTGGCCTCACCCCGGAGGGCAGAGCCCGAAGGTCTCCCGAGCAGGGGCATCTGGCTCTCGGGAGACTGGCCCTGGTTACACCCCAGCACTCAGGCGTTGTCAGGAGGGGACTGTTGGATGGGCCTGGGGTCCACTCTTGTCCGAACACAGGCCCCTCAGCCAGTCGCCAGAGGGCTGCGCAGGAAGGAAGCGGGGACCTGGGTGGGTCATAGGAACTACTGCAAATACTTGGACGCAGAGAAAGGTCAAAGGTGCGACTTCACTTTTCTCCGCAGTAGGCTGCCAGCTAAGGTTACATCTGGAAAGGGCATTCTCTACTTCAGGCAGAGGGACACCAGCCCATGGTCACCCAGATGCCAAGACGGGAGACCACAGCTTGACTCCTCTCTCTTGGGTCTGGCCCAGTTGACAGTCAAGTCAGGGTGCGTGCGGCCCCCAGAGCACCAGCAGGGCAGACTGGGGGAAGGCTGGCCCCAGCCCTTGTTTCCCCCGTGGCCACCACAGTGCCTGCTGCCCACTCTCCCTTTTCCTCCCATCAGCCTAGGCGGTCATAGGGCTTCAGCCTCCCAGAACACTCCTATCCCTGGAATCCTTGGTGGCCTGTGACTGAGCGGGTGACACAGCTGTCAGTCAGCTGGCTAAGTTCCTCCCTTTGGTATCTGGTGCTCACACCAGAGCTTCTGGCTGGACCCGGAGAGCAGGAGCAGTGAGCCTAGAAGGGCTGTACCAGGAACTCAGAGCTGGGACTAGACCCAGCTCCTAGGGCCACTAACCACGTGACTCCTACCTGGAGTGGCCTGTGAGGCCCACCTTGCAGGGCCCTTCTGCCCAGAGAACTACGCTGCTCCACCAAACTGAACTTCTTTATTAAGTGCCAAGGGTCCAGGCGGGCGCTGCCCCCTGCGGCCCCTCTGCCGAGGCCTGTGCTTGGAGTAGTGTGGTGCGCTCACTTCACGTGCTCGGCTGCGTGCGAGGAGCAATAATACTTTTTGTGGGCGATGAAGGTGGACAGGCTGCTGAACCTGATGTTGCACAGGCGGCAGTACCTGTGGTTGCCATTGGGTACGGGGGCCGGCGTCCCCTGGCTGGGGGTCTGTACGCCCTTGTCCGAGTGCGAAGGGGGCGCGGGCACAGCCTCAGGGGACGAGGCTGGGGGAGGGCCGGGCCGGGGGCTGCCGACAGGCGGCTCCCGTAGGTCCTGGCCGTTGAGGCCGTCGCGGGGGGCAGCGGGAGAGGGCGTCCGGGCCTCGGCGCCGGCGGCCGGGGGCTTACCCAGCAGCAGGCCGTGGGCCAGGCGGAAGTGCTCGATGAGGTCGCCGCGGACCACGCCGTTCGGGGGGCAATAGGGGCAGACGACGGCGGGCGAATCCTCGGAGGCGGCGCGCAGGCGGCGCGGGGCGGCGGGGCACGAGAACTTCTTGTGCGCCAGGTAGGCCTCGAGGCTGTGGAAGCTCACGCGGCAGGCCGTGCACTCGTGGTAGTCGGCCAGGGCCGGCAGGCTGGTCGCGGGCCCGGGGACGGCGACGGCGAGGGCCTGGCGCCGGGGCTTCTTGCTCAGGTCGATGGGGCAGTCGACGGCGTCCAGGCCACTTCCGCCCCCGCTTCCACTTCCGCTTCCGGGCCGCGGCGCCGGCGACGCAGGCGGCTCGGAGGCGGCGCCTGGCGGCGTGAGGGGGGCGGGGCCAGCCGGGGGCGGGGCGGGCCCGGCCGCGTGCAACTCGTAGAGCTTGCGGCGCCTGCGCGTGCGCACGGGTGGCGCGGCGGGCGCGGGAGTCCCAGGGGTTCCCGTGGGCGCTGGCCGGCGAGGCGGCGGGTCGTGGCGCGAGGCGCAGTAGTAGCGCTTGTGCACCGTGTAGGTCTCGTGGCGGCTGAAGCGAATATTGCAGGCCTCGCACAGCGTCCGGCGGGGGTCGTCGTCCTCCTCCGCCCCGCTGCCCGGGCTCGGACTGCCTTCGCTGCCCCGGGCCCCCGCGTCGGCCTCGGCCGTAGCCGCGCTCCCCGCCTCGTCCGCCCGCCCGGGGCCCGGCGACGAGCGCGGGGCGTCGGCCTCCGCGCGCGGTGGCGCAGGTGGCGCCTTGGGTCTGCGGGAAGGGGGCGCGTCGTCAGGTGGGCGGCGACCGGAGCAGTAGAGGCGCTTGTGCACGTAGAAGTTGTTGACGTTGTTAAAGGTGATGTCGCACTCAAAGCACGTGGCGCCCTTGGGGGCCCCCGCGAAGAGGCCGGCCGGCGCACCCACCCCCGCCCCCGCCTGCAGCCGGCTGTGCACCAGCTCGGACATCTTGGCCAGAATTTCCGAGGCCGGCGGTGCTGCAGGCAGCTGCGTCAGGAAGAACGAACCGGGCCCCGGGCTGGAGCCGGGAGTGGGGCTGGACAGCTCTGCCTTCACGTGCACGGGGCCAAGGCCAGGACCGGGGCTGGGTGGTGACGGTGTTCGCGAAGGGTCCGGGGGTCCTGGCTCCGCCTCGAGCTCCTCCGCGGCCTCCACCTTGATACTCCTGGGAGCTGCTGCAGGCTCACTTCCGCCCCCGTTCTGGGGGCCCGCTCTGGCCTCTCCGTTGGTGGCCTCGGCCCGGGCCTTCCTGTCCAGTCCTGGCGATTTTGCGGGCATCAGACCCAGGTCAGGAGAGGCCAGGGGGCCGTGCACCGCCGTATGCTGTTGGAAGCCAGCCACGCTGTCTGCAGAGAGACCCCAGGGGCCACGCTTAAGGGCTGGAACAGGATCTGCCTGGGCCAGATCTGAAGTGGGGGCGGGGCGGGGCGTGGGGGGGCTGGCGCAGGAAGGGAGAGCTGGGTTGGGTAGGGGTAATGGAGAGCCAACGTGGAAACTGTCATCCCCCCTGCTTACGACAAGCCTGCCTCCCCATTCCCATCCTCAGGGGGCCCCAGAGGCTCACCTGGGGGGAGCGTGGCAGCAGGGTGCCCGGCCCCTGGCGAGTAGATCTCAGCCTTAGAGCCTGGCTGGCAGACCATGTGATTGGTCACCAGGTGGCTGTAGAGGATGTCCCTCGTGGTAGAGATGAAGCCACAGCTGTGGCAGACACCTGCAGGTGGGTAGGTAATGGTGTCACGGCCATGGGGGGTGGGCCCCACGGACGCCCCGCCCACCCCTTTCCTGGCGCCACCTACCGGTCAGCGTGTCCGTGTGCACCTTGAGGTGCCGCTCACAGTTGGCCTTGGTGGTGAAGGCGGACAGGCAGATGAGACACACGAAAGGGCGCTCTCCTGGAACAGAGGGCCCAGTGAGTGGCCGGCCCAGGGCCGCAGCACAGGCCAAGTGCTGGGGGTCCTCTTGGTCCCAGGACCTCAGCAGGGGCCCAGCCAGAGCTGAACATCCAGATGGGTGCAGGCAGGGTGCGGGCCCTGGAGCGTGGTGGGAGGTTCAGGCGGGCACATGCGGGGCTGGGGTGCAACCCCGGGACAGGGCTAGTGAGTGCGTGGGGCCTGGGTCGGGGGCATGGGCCTCACCACTGTGGCTGCGCATGTGGATCTCCAGGGAGCTGGCGCTGGGGCAGCTTTTGCGGCACTGGGGGAAGGGGCATACGCGCTCGTTGGGGTAGGTCTCCTTGGGCTTCTCGTCGGGGGCGGCCGTGGCCGGGGAGCCGGCGCCCTGGCGGCTGGCGCAGTAGTAGAGGAGGTGGGCTTGCAGGTTCCGCTCGCTGCGGTACCAGATCCCGCAGTCCTTGCAGGGGAAGACGTCTTCTGCGGGGGCGAGAGGGGGTACAGCCTGAGGGGCTGCCCACTTCAAGCTGCCACCACGAATCACTTGCTCACGAGTCACTTTCCTCCCAATTGCACAGCCCCACAGTTGTCACCTGGCAGCCACGTGACTTTAAAACGAATCGGATCATACCCTTTGCTGCCTGAAAGCCTCTGGTGGAGCCCCCTCAGAGACTCGCTCCAGCCCCGTGACGCCCTTGCCAGGCCCTGCCGGTCGCCCTCTCACTGCTCCCCCAGCGTGTGGGTCCCACCGCGCCTCGACTGGCTTCCCGGAGAACCCGGCTGAAGGGGTCCCCGGCCACACCGAGGCCGCCTGCTCCCCGCTCCGGGCCTCTGGAGCTGTGGTGCCCTCAGGGCGGGCAGGTGCCCCACCTTGGTGACCCTGGTCCCCTGCTGCTGGGCGCAGCGCGGTCAGTGAGTATTTAGGGAACGGGGGGCTCCTGTCTGATCCTTTGAGCCTCTGTGCTTGTGCTGAGAAGTGAGAGGCAAACGCAGCCTGCCGCTGCCGCTGCCCTCCTCAGCAGCTTCGCCGGGGACCCTTCGTCGCGTCCCTCACACCTGGGAGGTAGGGGTGGCACCACTGTCCAGTGGGCAAGGGCTGGGCTGTGACAGGGTGTGTGTCAGAGGACAGTGGGGAAGCACCCCGTGCAGGTCGCGGGGACAGCGGCTGCCTGCCGCTGGGCCTGGCCCCGTGCACGGTGGGGCCCTGGGGCCCTGCCTCCCTGCAGCCTGCTCGGGGCTGCTCATCCGTGTCCCTGGGCGCACGTGGCCTCCTTGCACGTGGGTTGCATCTAGGGCCCCGCTCTATTCAGGTCCCAGTGACAGACCTTGCAGACCTTGAGCTGGGTGCCACCTGCAGCCCTGAGCCCAGGCCGTGCACCCCACCTGGAGCCTGGGGGCGGGAGGCCGCTACTCACTGTTGACGACTGCCGTGGCGAGGATGGAGGCCATGCCCGCCTGCTGGGGGAGGAGCTGGGGGACGAGCTGGACGTCAGTGTGGGTGGGGGCTGGGCTCTCAGGCTCCGCCAGCTCCTTCTTCACAGGGTGGGTGGGGGTGGCACGGGGCTCGGCTGCCAGGAGCACGCTCAGCCGTCCACCTGCTGGCACCGGCCTGGTGAGCCTGCACCACAGGGCTTCATCTGTGGGGCAAGGCCATCCGTGACGGGACGGCCAGCAGCACAGGGCCGCCATGGCTGCCCCTCTGCAAAGACCCCCACCCAGCCGGTCCTCCTGGGCGCCTCCACGCCGCCCCAGCCTAGACACGGGGGTTTTGAAGCTGGGTGTGGGGGATGGGCCAGGGAGCGGCCACGTCCCAATTCACAGCCGTGGCCACTGGCTTCCAGGGTGTGCCCTGCTTCCTTGGATGGCGGTGGCCCCTGGGTTGGCCTTCTCCTTAGGGATCCCTGCCCTGTGCCCAGGGCTCAGAAGGCCCTTTTCCTGGAGAGGGGAGCAGAGAGGTGAGGAAGGTAGCCACTCACCAGGCCCCAAAGGCCTCCTGGCAGCGGGGAGCTCAGCCCGTGTGGCTGTTCCCGTGGCGGCCTGCAGGGGGCAGCCTCAGCCAATAGGACCCAGCTGAGCCGCCTGCACGCCTGTCCCGCAAGGAGGCCGCCAGGAAACGGGGCTGAGGTGCAGGCCCCACCTGGTCCAGGCCACCTCACTAGCATCAGCCACTGCGGGGACCCTGTCTGCCTGGGCAGGCCAGACGCTGGCCTGGGGTGCCCGGGAAGCAGCGGTGATGGTGACACCCCAGAACAGTCTCCCCAAGCGGCCTCCCTCTCGGGGAGGGGGTGGGCTTCCCAGAGCCCGCCCAGGCGGCCGTGGGGAGGGCGGCCCTTGTTGGCTATAGAAGTTGTCACGCTCCTGTGCCCTCATCTTCGCCCGGCGACCCGAGCCTCATCTGCAGTGGGGTCCCCTCCCCGACACCCTGACCTCACACTGGGAAGATGCTGCTCCCTCAGGAATGAAACCAGCGGGGTAGGCAGGACCCGGCTGTGGGGACCTGGCCGCCCCTCCACCCATGTCCACGTGGCCTGAGCAGTGAGCTGAGATGGGGTGGCGACGCTAGTCTGCCCCGCCCCCCAGGCTGCCCGTGCGTGGAAGGCTGGAAGGCGCCAGGATGCAGGACTGACCTGAGCCCCGAGCCTGACTGGCTCCTCCCTCTGCCTCATGAAAGGAGTTCCCAGCAAGCAGGGGAGTGCCCAGGCCCCAGAGCCGGGTGCACGCGGTCCTCCAGGCCGCGCAGGGCCTGGCTCCTCTGCTGCCCGGTAGTCTCCCGGGCCCTCCCCCACCCCCAGGGCAGAGGCCCGTCCAGCCCTAGACTGGCACCAACGGGAGCGCGGGGCTGGGGCGGCCAGCCCCTCGGCCCGGCCCCAGCAGAGGCTGGTTCCCTCTAAGCGCCGGCCCCGGGAGCCCCAGCCACCGCACCTCCCGGGAGGCCGCAGGGAGGCAGCCGGCACTGACCCTTCCTGTGGATCTCCGCGTTGGCTTCGGCCTCGGTCCGGGCCTGGGGCAGCGTCCTCAGCCAGCAGGCCTCGTCCTCCAGCAGCAGGCTCAGGGCCGGGCTCTGGGGGTCAGCAAGGGTTCGGTCAGGCCGGGGGACACAGCGGGGGGCGAGGATGACGGGGCCGGGGCGCTGAGAGCCTGCCCCTGGGGTGGGCTGTCCAGGCTGCGGCCCCTCCCCACGGGCGACAGAGACACAGCAGGAGCTGGCGCCTTCCACGGGTCATGAGCTGGCTTCTCTTGGAAGCCGAAGCCCAGAGAGACCCAGCCATCTGCCCAGAGCGGCCTTCCGCGTCCTCCACCTGCTGCGGGGCCCGCAGGCCCGTCTGTGTCCAGTCCGTCCAGACCCAGAAGATGGCGGGCACTGGAAGGACACCTGCCCAGCAGCCCCCGAGGCCCCCCGGCAGCAAGACCTCCGCGGCTGAGGCTGGCTTGGCACCCGGCCTGTCTGCAGCTCTGAGAGCGCAGCGTGCGGGTCAGCCCCGTGCCCTCCGCCCGCTGGTGGCCGCAAAGCAGGCAGCGCCCTTCTCCCGTCTCACGGGCGCGGGGGTGGGGGAGGGCACCGCCTCCCACAGCTCACCCTCCCTGGCGGTCCGGCCTACGAGCCGGGCCTGTGTCACGCCCGGGAAGACAGCTCGTAGGCTCAGTCCTCGCTTGGGGCTGCTGGCGGCCCGCGGCGGCAGCCTGACTTCCGGCCCCTGGCCCTCACCCTGCGGCAGAGGAAGCCTACGCGGCCTGCTGTGGCCTGGTGCTGGGAGGAGTCGGCCCTGGTCACGTCGAGGCACAGACCAGGAGGTGGGGCTGGCTGCTGCCCACCGCTGGATGGGTTCTGGAGGTCCCCTCTGCCTGGAGGTCCCCAAGCTCAGCCGTCGGGCGCCGTGCGCACAGGCGCAGCGCGTGCACATCTGGAGTTTTTGTTTTATGCAAATAAATGCCCTTCACTCAAACTGTCCACCAAGGCATCTAAAGAACCTCTGTCACTTGCTGTCACCTGGCCGGGGGCAGTTTTGGGCACCCCAGGGGCACACGTGGCGGGAGGGCTGGGGCGAGGGACACACGGGGTCCTCTCTCGGGTTCTGGGCGCCCTCCCTGCTCGGTCCGAGCCCACGGCCTTGCCAGGCTCGCCAGTCGGGATCATGTGGGCCCTGGCCAGGCTCAGCCTTCCTGTGATCGTGGGCAGAGTGCCACCCTCAACCTGCAGTGGCTTCACTGCTCTGCATCTCGTCCCCAGCCCAAGGTGGACACAGTGGGCCAGCCGCACGGCACAGCCATGGAACGATCGAGGGGAGGACAGCCAGCAAGGGTCGTGGGAGCGGAGGCCACAGCGCCAGCCCCCCGCCCGCCCTGCCCGCCTCAGCATCTCTGCAGACGGCGATGCTCCCTCGACCGTTGTCCTGGGGCTGCCACCCGCTCTCTGGTGGGTCCCGTCCCCGGCACACAGTTTTCCCCGGGGCACTGGGGAGTAGCCATGTGTGTGAAGCCTTCCCTTGGGACAGTGGCCGCAGCACAGGACAGGCAGGAGCCCTGCACCCTTGTTTTTCGGTTTCCTTTGGCCAGCCGGCCACAGCAGGCAGGGGCCACACCTTTGGGTCCCCCAGGTGTCCACTGGGGCACCAGGCCAGTGGCCGGCAGATGTCAACTTGGGGTGAGTCTCTACCAAGGAGATTGCTGGGGGCAGACGGCACCTGCCTTAACAGACGCCTGGCCTCTCTGAGGGCTGCACAGCTGGGGGTGCCCGCTGGCTGGTGCCACAGCTGGAGACAGGCCGGGGGCCAAAGCGGAACCCGCGGGGCTAGCACAGCATTGAGTGACCAGCGCTCTCGCGTCCCAGCCGCCCCAGCCAACCGACCTGGGCCAGCAGCTCGCACAGAGGCGGCGGCCGGGGCCTCCCTGGTCTCTAATGAATATTAATGAGCAGGGAAGGGAGAAAAAATTAATCTGCCTGATCCTCGGATGGGTGCCGCAGTAACGATATGAAATCTAATTATTCGTCCCAATATTTCTAAACCCTCAAACAGAGACTGACAGCCTCCCGGTCGGTTTAATGCTTATCACTCCCGGGAGCGGCGTGCTGGCGGAATGATAACGGCGCCCGTGCACAGCCATGCTGACGCTGCAGGACCCCTAATTTTCTGCGAACGTCCGAGTGGAGGGAGGTGGCAGCGCCCTGTTCCTGGCGGCTCCGTGCCTCCCCCGGGGTGGCCCACTGCCTGGATGCTGCCCTGGGCGGTCAGACAGGGAGGGGACACGGGGACCTGGAGTGGGCTGGCATCCTGCGCCTGCACCCGACTCCGCAAGAGGGGAACAGTCAGAAGGTGGGGGCCTTATGCCCCTCGGCCCTCGGCCCTCTGGGAGGGCCCGGCCGCCACCTACATGGGGGAGGCTGGAAGCAGCCCAGGGCCGCAGCGGGCACAGGCCAGCCCTGAGCCGCCACGCGCCCTGCCCGGGCAGCCGGACCCCGTGCGCGGGGCTGCGGTCCATCTCGGGCTCGAGGACAGACTTGGGTCTCGCTCCCCATGGTGGGACTGGCACAGCGCAGGCCTTCCCCGCTGTTTACGCCCCCTCCCCAGTTCCGAGCAGTCCTGGAACAGAAGCCCTTTCTCTGTGGCTGACGGCGCCGGGCCGAGGCAGCCCGTCCCGGCCGTGCCTGTGGGCAGCGAGTACGAGCCTGGCCCTTCTGCCGAAACCATCAGAGGCGTGCGTGCCGCCCGCCCTCCACAGGCGCCCCTGGGCTCGCCGCTGGGTCTGGGGTCAGCCAAGAAGCCTGGCCGCCCACCACCTGCGGCCCTTGGGGTCACCTGCCACCCCCTCCAGCCCGGGACAGCCGCGGCGCTCTCAGCCCTCTGGGTGCGTCTGAGAAGCTTCCTCGTCCATCCCGCAGAGGTCAGTGTGGACTCCGTGCCCGCAGACAACCGTCAGAACCCGCCTCGGCTGCATCCGCTGTGACGGCCGCATCGGAGGCTGTCCCCTAACCCCGCTGCACACGTAAGGCCGCGGGGCCAGGCCGGCCTCGTTTGTCGGCCCATCCTGAGAGCCCCGCGCATCCCACTCGGAGGTCTCGGCGCTTCCCTTCTCAGCGGCGCCATCTCCCCGAGTCCCCGTGAAGACCCACTTCCCAGGCGAGGAGACAGGCCCACGGGGGTGGCGACACCCAAGGCCATGGGAAGGGGCCACGGACACGTCTGCGTGACCGCTAAGGCCTTGCCGCGGCCTTTCTCTTCGTCACTCGTTCGTTTGCTTGGCCGCTATGGGCAGGCGGTGGCACCCTAACCGGGGCTCGGGCAGAGCTGCGGACTTCGGGGCTGAGGCCGCTGGTGGGCACGTACGTGGCTGCTTTCCTCGGGTGGCCCTCGGGCTCAGGCTCGGAGCCATCAAAGAGGGGCCTCTTCCAGGCCTCAGCTGGGCCCCCTCCAGAGTGGAGGGAGGGGTCCGAGGCCAGTGGGTCCCTCGTCCCGGGCCCGGGCCCGGGCCCTGCGGGGGAAGGACGGCCCTGGGCCCAAGGACAGCTGGTCTGGGCCAGGCGCGCCCCCGTCACACGGTGGTGGGGAAGCGGGGGGCACAGCCTCAGGGCCTTGTCTCTGGGGCCACGGGACCCTGGGGGCTGCAAAGCGCGCTGCGGCGGGGGCAGGACTGGGAGAGGCTCCCAGGAGCACAGGGCGGGGGCACAGGGCTGGTGAGTGAGGGGCAGGCAGCAGGCGGGATGGCAGTGCCCGGGCCCGAGCGAGTGGGCGGCAGCCGGCCTGGCACGCGTGCGTCCGAACGTGCTGGGTTACCGGCTCCCACGTGCCAGGTCGGAGCGCGAGGCTGGACGGCTGTGGGCGGCAGCAGGTCCCGGCACCTGGTGTGTGGGAAGAGGACCCGCGAAAGGATGCTCAGATGCTTCATCAGATGAGAGAGGCAGGGAAAGGCCACCATGGCGGCCCGGGCCGGGCGTCTTCCCCCAGGAATACTCCCCGTCACAGCCGGGGCAGAGGGGCCCCCAGCAGGGACCTGGACATCCTGCTGCAGCCCCACTCCCTCTGGCCAGGGCTCTGCCAGGCAACACCACTGACGCCAGCCTCTGGGGCGTCCTGCTTGGATGGCTGCTCGGGGCCCATGGCACCCTGAGGGCCCAGCCCCATCTGCACCCAGGTGAGGGCCGAGGAGCCCAGCAAAGGCCCCTTGAGCCCCAGCCCTGGGTGAGGACTCGTCTGAGGCCACACGGCAGGGCGGGGCCTGGACGGTCCCACGTCAGCCTCTCGGGCAGGGGCACCTGCTGGCCTGCTTGCCAGCCGGAAGTTCCCTCTCAGCTCTGATGTCGGAGGCCTCATGGCTAAAGTGGGGGAGCCACAGGGGGGCAACTGGACAGATGGATGGGCCGAGTTGGAACAGGCTCACTGCTTCGGTCACGCGCTCATTTGCTCATCTGTCCACCACCCGCCTTCTACCGTCCAGCCATCCAGCCACCTGTCCGCCCGCCCGGCACCATTCTTGTGCATCTGAGGATGGGTTTCGGAGCTGGCTGGGCCTCCAGGCCCCTGGGTTTCTAGCAGCGAGGCCACAGCTGGATCTGGGCGGGACCCCACAGCAAGCCGGGGCCAGAACCGCCTCTCAGCCCTCGGCCAGGCCTGCGGGCTGTGTCCTTCCTGGGGCTCCCAGCCCCGATATCCGGTGTGTGTGTGTTTATGTGTGTGTGTGTGTGGCGGGGGGGACTGTAGGGGGAGCCAGCCTGGCCCCTCCTGCCTGCAAGCGGCCTGGGCCTGGGGGGGTCGTGGGTAAGGGTCGCCGCGCCCACGGCCGCCCCGCTCCGACCCCTCTCCCAACAGCCAAGACAAACTGCCTGGCGGGAGACAGGACGATCTGGGGCTGGGGCGGGGGGGCCGAGGCCCATCAGCTGAGCTTGATAAGGGGCCCGCTGAAACGTTAGCGAAAATATTTAGACAATAAATGAAGTATCAGAAGGCACGCGTATCTTTAAGAAATCAATCATCTCGTACGTGTGTCTGGACACTCGGCGCCAAGGCGGAGATAGTGCCTGCTGGGGAGATAAGGGTTAATCAAGGATTTAATTCTGCAGGAGATAAAGCCCCGGGGAAGCGCAGCCTGCTTCCTCCCTCCCGAGCCTCAGAGGCACTCGTTGGGCCGTTATCTCGGCCTGGAGAGGGTTTCCGGGCCCAGTCTCCCGGCAATGACCTGCGGCCCAGGCCCGAGGGCGCAGAAGCCCGGAGAGGAGGCTGCAGGCAGGAGGGGGCCCGGCGTCTCCAGCCCCCCCGGCCCTATCCCGCAAGGGTCCCTAGGGGTGGGCAGACACGAGTTCCAACTCTCCCTCTGCTCGGTGATCCCGGTGACTTCGGCAAATCACTTACCCACTTGGAGCCTCAGTTTCCTCATCTGGAAAATGGGGACAGTGGTATCCACCTCATGGGGGGTGGAGGAAATGAGGGGCCAAGTGTAAGGATGGGCGGACAGCGGTGTGTGTGTGTGGAGTGAGTCTGGAACAGACACCTATCCATCTTGTTTGTTTTGTTTTTTTGTCTTTTTGCCTTATCTAGAGCCACACCCGCGGCATATGGAGGTTCCCAGGCTAGGGGTCTAACAGGAGCTGTAGCCGCCGGCCTTCGCCACAGCCACAGCAACGCGGGATCTGCGCCGCGTCTGCACCCTACACCCCAGCTCATGGCAATGCCGGATCCTTAACCCACTGAGCAAGGCCAGGGATCGAACCTCCAACCTCATGGTTCCTAGTCGGATTCGTTAACCACTGAGCCGTGACGGGAACTCCGACACCTATCCATCTTGGAAGGCACTGACTTTCCCCAAGGAGGGAGCAGAGGCAAGAGTGCAGGTCCTGCTTCCAACACAGTGAGGTCCCCAGGCCTCAGCCACCCCGCCTTTGTCCCGTCACTGCTCACGGATCTGCTCAACATTCAGAGATGAGAGCCACGGAACTCTCCCACAACAGTCTGCCCTCTGAAGAATCAACTGCTACTTGCATGCCTCCAGTGATGGGCAGCTCACTGTCCACCAAGAGCTACTGCTCCGAACACAGAGCCTGCACATCCCACAGTGAAGCCGAAATCTGGCCCCTTCTATGGAGCTGAAATCCACACTGGACCTTGCAGTGCATCCTCCTGGTCTGGGGCCACGGGACAGGCAGGTCACTCTCCCACAGGGCTGCTGGCTTTGCCACCTGCTGAGCTGTGGCCTGTGCTTAGCAGGACGCATGCATCCTCACGGCGAACCAGCCCAGCTGCCCCACTTCACAGAGAAGCTGCAGCTCTGCCCACCTCCCTCTGTGGGAGGCTCAGGCCAAGACCCTTGAAGGTCCCAAGGCTGGGGAGACAGCAGCTCAGAGAGGGGCCCCTGCCTGGGGGCACATGGAAACACGGCCAACAGGCAGGAAACTCCAGGATCTGGACCCCATGCCACAGGACAGCCTGGTCTCGAAGGTGGGTGCCCTCGCTCTCGGGTCAGCCTCCCACAGACCCCCTGAGCGGCCCCGGCAAGCACCTGCCACGCTAGCTGGCTGCTCAGTGGCAGGAGGCACCTGGCTGGCACGTTCGGAAGCCAGGTGACGTCTCCGATCTCCGAGGCCCAGCCCCAGGTCCGAGATTCTGCCTCAGCATGACCCACAGCCCAGGTCGGACCGCACACGGCAGCTGGGGAGGGGGCTCTGAATGGCTCTCCGAGGACCTGCGGCGGGATTCTGTCCCCGGCTCCCCGCCAGCCCTGTAGACACGTCCATAGGCCGAGTTCCGGGGCCCCAGTTTCCTCGGCTGAGGGGCTCTGGCCGCCAGGACGGAGCTGGTTAGAGCTGCCGGTGGGGGGCGGCACCGGACAGCCCCCAGTGCCACTCAAAGCTGATGACCAGAGGCCCACGAGACGCGGTGCTGCGGGGCTCCTGCCGGCCCGTGTATACTCTGGATCCAGCCACACCTGAATGCTACATTAGGAATCAAAAGGGCACAGGCCACGTCCACACCTGAATATCTGAGGCACCTGGGCTTGAGGGGACCAACCCGGGCACTGGCCTCCCAGGCGAGTGTTGCCACAGCTAGGACATGTTTTGCTGAGCGTGCCCCACACGTGCCCCTCTCCCACTCCTGCCACACACGTGCCCGTTCCACTGCACACACTCACTGCCTTTTCCGTATTTTTTTTTTGTCTTTTTGCTTTTTATCTAGGGCCACACTCGCGGCACGTGGAGGTTCCCAGACTAGGGGTCTAACAGGAGCTGTAGCCGCCGGCCTTCGCCACAGCCACAGCCATGCAGGATCCGAGCCGCGTCTGCAACCTACACCACAGCTCACGGCAACGCCAGATCCTTAACCCACTGAGCAAGGCCAGGGATCGAACCCGCAACCTCGTGGTTCCTAGTCAGATTCTTTAACCACTGAGCCACGATGGGAACTCCTCGCTGCCCTTTCCGAACTGAAACACGTTTTAAAAGGAGCCTCTGTACCCCTGGCGAGAGGCTGCCAGACCGACTCGCCACGACAGAAGAGCTCAGACGCGACCCGGAGACAAATGACAGCCAGCGGGGTCGGCCCCTGGGAGAGGACGCGGCCCAGTCACGGTGGGAGACGAGCGGGTGCCAGAGACCCTCAGGTGCCAGTAGCACCCTCGCCCCGCTGGCAGGAGGACTGGGACACAGAAATGGGGCGCTCACCCTCTGCTGGAGCCGCCCCCAAGCACCCAGAACACCAGCCTGCTCACCACCAGGGGCGGCTCCTGTCTCCCCACCACGGCCCGGGTCCGGGTCCGGCCCCGCCACGCGGCTCCTCTTTGCTTCCTCCCCTCGAACGCCCTTCTCCCTCTCTGCCCTGCCCACTCCTACTCATCCACGAAGGGCCAGCTTAACGCCTCCTCCAGGCAGCCCTCCTCACGTCACCTCAAGGTCCCACACGCCCGTCACCTCCTCCAGGCAGCCCTCCCTGCACTGCCCTCCTGGTCCCAACACGTCCCACCCATGTCAGACCCGCGTGCAACACCGAGTGACAGGAACTCCTGGGCTGCGGTCTAAGCCGGACACTGCCTGGCGGCTGTGGCTGGGGTCGGGGTTTCTTACCGGTTCCGCCTGCCCGGGAGACGAGGCTCCAGTCTGGATGCTCCCGCGGAACGGGCCCCAGGACAGGCCCTCGGAGAGGCCCCGCCGGGCCCGCACGCACCGCCGTCCATCCTGCAGCACCAGCTCCAGCTCGTCTGTGGGAGAGACACAGGCGTGAGGGCCGCCCGCGGCCCGGGTCTGGTCCACCCCTCAGGGGGCCTGAGCGCAGAGCAGGGTGGGCCCGAGGGGGCCAGCAGGCCGCAGACAGAGGACAGCGAGCAGGTGGGTGAACCACCCGGGGACCAGGGCTGCTGTGCTGGGACGCTTGGGCCTTGCGCGACCCAGCGGGCACACGCGGAGCCGGCCGCCCCTTCTGCCGTATGTTGGGGCGCAGGGCCGAGGGCGAGGACGTCAACGAGAGCCCCCTCCTGTCCTCCACGGGGTCCTCCCTGCCCCTCCCTTTGGCCTGAGCGCGGCGTCTGCAGAGCAAGGCTGTGTGGGCAGCCGTGGCAACGCGGGGCTGCGGTTTCCTGCCTACGACGCCCTGAGCCAGCTCGCCTTCCAGGCGTCTTAGCGCAGGGCCCAGCGGGCGCGGTCAGGCCCCAGCCAAGCTTCCCCCACGAGGCCCTCGGCACAGCCGGACTGCGCCCGGGTGCCACCGAAGGCCCCAGGACCCTGACTGCCCTCTAGAAAGGTCTGGACCCGACTCTTGCTGAGGTCCTTGGCCGGCAGCTGCTTGTCCCCGCGGCCTGTAGCCCAGCTGAGGGTGTAAGGCTCTCAGGCCACGGCTGCCGGAGCCCCCGTGGTGTGGCTGCTGGCGGAGCGTGTGCCACAGGCCCTGCAGGACTGTCACATCTACACGCACAGGTGCGCCTCTGCTGTGAGCCCCGCCAGTCCCTGCGGGCAGGACCCTGGGGTCGGACGGGTTCAGCCCGGCTTCACCGCAGGACCCACATGACCTGGCAGCGGGGGGGCCGGATGGTGGCCCCAGACTCATCCGCCCAGAAGCTGTGCACGTGCCTGTTTGGGCAAAGGGTCTTCGCAGACCTGATTCAGGTGAGGCCACGAGGCTTATCTGACAGGCCCTCCCAGACTGGGGCTGTGGCTCTGAGGCTGAGAGGAAGCAGACTGGTGACACCTGAAGGCTCCAAGGCTGTGCACAGCTGTCCTGGGACACTCCTGTCACCTACCCCCTCGAGCCTCAGGCTCACCCCTGGACGAGGGCCTGTCGGCAGCTGCGCCCTCAGAGGGCGGTCTCTGCCCAGGACGGCCGGGCTGCCATGGCCTCCAGTGCCACCTGGGCCCCACGGGCACTGCTGTGGCGGCCCCACTTCCTGGATGCCCGATCGGGCAGGCTGCGGCCTTAATGGGCGTGATTATCAGATAACCGCCGGCCTAATGGCACAGATAACGCGTAAATACGCCAAGAGCCCGGCTAAAACGTTCTAACTGGGTCCTTGTCTTCCCCAGGGTAGATAAGGTGGCAGGGGACCAGGCCGAGGCCAGGAGGCGGCGCCCTTTATCGGTCCCACGAGGAGGGGGGCAGAGGGTGGCCCTGTGGCTCTGCAGTCCGCCCACCGGGGCCTGTGTCCTCTACCAGTGTGCCCAGGGTGCCTGGGTCTGGGCCAGGGCTCTGCCCACCGCCACCCCTCCCCGGCCCTGCAGGGTGCCCGCTGGCAGGGGGTTATGGATCCTGCCTGGCCCTCTCCTCGTGTGCCCCCGGCTGCCTGGACAGGAAAGCGGGGCCCCACACAGCCGGAAGTGGGGTGCTGGGATCTGAACCCGACCTGGGTCCTGGGCCCTGCGGTCCTGGTCCCCCCACCTGGTGGGTGTAGGTGGGGAGGGGAGGAAGAGGCTGTTCGAAGGCGAGCTTGCCGGGCACTCCTCTGTCCGTCCACACTGCCTGTCCCTCCATCCAGCGGGTCTGCTTCTGAGGCTGGCGGGAAGCCCGCTGGGCTGAGATGTGTCCGTCCCACCCACTGCCTTCCTCCTGCTCAGTGGGACCAAGGTGGAGACACCGCGGGCCCTAATGCCACGGCCTGTCCCCGTCGGACAGCCAGACCTGCACTCAGCCGCACGCCCCTCTCCGGACCTCAGTCCCCTGCTGGGGCCGCGGGCCAGCCAGGGACAGGGCCACGATCCCTAGGTCCACATATTTCCTCTTGGCGCCCAGAACGCCTTCCTGGCCTCTTCAAGCCGGGGCCCGTTAGGAAACGGTTTCCACGCGAGGCCAGCCCCTTCTCCCCACGGCGGGGAGGAGCCCGCAGTTCAGGGCTGTCTCCCCGACTGTGGGCCGAGTCCCACCCAGACGAAGGGACACGGCGGGGGTGGGGCAGCGGGCCGGGTCACCCTGTGGGTGGGAGGGGCTTGGGCCCCGGGTCCCGGTCCGCCCCTGGCTGGGTGTACCTGCGGGTCCTGAGGCCCGTCTCTCAGAGCCCTGGTCTCGCCTGCCCCCAGTCCTCGAGGCCACACAGGAAGGGGCAGAGCCAGGGAGCCTCCCGCCCCGCCCGTGCGGGTACCCACAGGCAAACCGCCACGGCCCCTAATCGGAGCTCCAGGCTGGCGGCCCGAGCGCCCAGATAACAGCGTGGCTGGAGCTTCGCAGCAGCCGCGACACCGCCTGGGTATCACGCGCCACCAGAGGGAGGACAGCTCCTGATAAAGGCGGCCGTTCTGCACGCCTGGGGCAGGACCCTCCACTCAGGGCTCGCTGGAGGCTGGTCGAGGCCTGGGAAAGGCAGAGAGACCAGGGAGCTGAGGGCTGTGGGCTGAGCGTCAGGCACTGGTTACCATCAGGACCCACCTCCCTGTCCGGGAAAGGCTGTCCCTAAGGAGCTGTGCATTAGAAAGGAAAGGGCACCCCATGCGGGTGGATGCAGGGCCACAGCAGGTGCCTGCCTCGGTGAGGGGAACACGGCTGGACCTTAGCCCCAACTCACCCAGTGCCCTGGAGCAGTGCACAACCTGGGCAACTGTCCAAGTGGCCCTGGTGATGTTCAACTTCCATCTGCTCAGAAAACCTACTTCCAGCTCCGCGTTCCTGCCCAGCCCCTCACACAGTCAAGCAGGTTAAAGCCCAGCTATCACCTGCCAAAGACCCTCTCCCAGCCAGAAGTAAAAACGTGTTCAAAAAATGAGGGGTGGGCACTTACTCCTGGCACACTGGATACCTGTTAAGAATTTAGTTCAAATACGAGATGGATCAGAGTATGAATGAGCAGGAAGGGGCTGGGGGCCGGAGCTGTGGGGGGCGGCAGGGAGAGTGGCAGACAGGAAGACACAGCTATTTTTAAACAGCCTCTGAAAGAGCCAGATGATGTAGACAGTGGTGGCCTGGAGATGGCCAGCTCCTGACCGCACCCACAGGAAGCCGGGGCCCAGGAGAGCTCAAGCCACGCTGCCAGCCCGGCTGGAGGAGGGACTGGCCCAGTCTCTGGGTCACAAAGCCCCACGTGGGTACCTGGGGCAGAGACAAGGCAGTGCAGCCTCTGCCCTCGGGCTCCCAGGAACCATGGGAGGCGGGGGCTCCGAGCGTGGGCCGGCCAGGGAGGACTTCGGAGGGAGGTGGCCTTCGCCCTGCAGCCTCCTGCAACCAGCGTTTCCTCTTCCCAGCTCCAGAGCGGCACCGAGAGGCGCCAGGCCCGGTGAGGTCCGGGCCGGGTCCCGCCCGCTCTGCCCCCTACCTCTGTCCTGACCCTCTGCCAAGTGCCGGGCCTAATTCCCAGGGACTCCTCCCGGCTGCCCTCCCCCAAGTGTTCAGACGGGAAGCAGGCTCAGAGAGGCTAAGCAGCAGGCCCAAACCACACAGCTGCGTGCCCTCAGCTGGGCTCTGACACCCTCTTCTGGGTCCTCCTGGGCTGAGGCAGGACGCACTAGTGCTGAGAGGGCGGGAGAGGCTGCTGGGGGCGGGGGGGGGCCAGCTCTCCTGTCCCGGGGCTGAACCCCCGCTCAGCCCTCCTGTCCCCTCTGTGCCGCCCAGTGGATCCCCGTGGGGTCGGGCCCGTGCCACAGGAACAGCACAGGGACAAAGGCTGCTTTACTCTGGCGAACAACCCCACACACGTTATTTTCAGAACACACACGCCGCGCTGGGATCCCACCTCGCCCCCGAACGTCTGCACAGATCAGAGGAGAAAATCCAGCCTCTGCGTGTTCGCACAACTTAAACAACCATTTGGGCCCCCAAGCCCTCCAACGGCGTCCCCAAGGGCCGGGCTGAGTATCGTGACCACTGGGGACCCCGGCAGCTGGGGCGGTGGGTGGGAGAGCCGGGGGCTGGCTGTGAGGCCAGCCCTGCGCTTCTGTCCCCAGCGCCTGGGTGTCCCAGGGCCAGAGCTGTCCTGAGCGGCCTTCAGTCCCGGCCTCTCCCAGCTCTGCCCCACGCCCTGGGGGCCTCCTTCAGTGACTGCACAGCCAGCAGTGAGGAGGTTCTGAGCTGCCCAGGCCGCCCAGAGAGCTCGAGCGACCTGCTCCAGGCTGCACTGCATGGTGTGGGCTGCTGTCCCCCTGCCCAGACGGAAGCTCCTTTCTGACGGAGGAGTCAGGGCTCCAACCAGACCACCTGGCTCCCGAGTACAGCATGCAGCCACCCAAGGCCTCTGTCCCCACCAAGCGACAGGCCCTGACTGGCTGGCCAGCCGCCCTGCCCGTGGCAGGAGGAGCTCGGGGCCGCCGCTTGCTGGCCGGCCCCTCCTTCCAGGCTCTGTGCTAATGGCCAGTGGCTCCAGAGTACAAAGGCCAGCCACCCGGCAGTCCCCGCCCCCAATGGTGGGCTCTGGAATCGTGTGTAGATGCCCACCCTGGGGCCACTGCCAGCACCCACTTATCTAATCAGTGTCATCGCGGTGGCCGGTCCCGCCCTGCGGCTCCTGGTTGGGGGGGGGGGGGGGGGGGAGCTGCCCCGGCTTTGTTGGGAGTGGCCCTATCTCGGGGATCACACTGTTTGCCTTTGATAAAAGTCAGAAAAAGGGAGAGAAAAAGGTGCCAAGAGGGAGAGGAAAAAAACGCAGGGGTGAGCAGGCCCCACCTTGGAGGGGTTCTAGAAGTCTCCGAGGGCCTGGGCCCAGAGTGGGGGAGGCTGGAGCCCTGACTGTGCATCCACACGCCCTGCACCAACGTGGAAACCAAGCCCAGAGAGGAAAAGCGCCTCTCTCAGGTCACACAGCAGGCGAGGCGATGGGGGCTGGCAGGGCGAGCTGGCCCTCCGTCCCCTTGGCCTGCTTATTCAGATGCTGGCCCAGCCACTCCCACTACAGACACACCTCACCCGGGCCCCCATGGTCTGGAACTGGGGGCGGCGGAACCTGCCACGGTCACCAGCTCTCAGGTGCAGCCCTTTTCCTGCTCTGGGCTCGACCCCCCTGAGTGGGCGGCAGCCGAGGCCCTAGAAAGACGGAGCGACACACGGCACCGAGGCCCGACTGTCCTGTGGCTCCAAGCCCCGAGCCACCCTGCCCTTTTGGGACTGAGATGCCAGCGGCGATGCCTGACCGTCAACCCCCGGGGCTCTAGGACGCGGCACGTCCCTCCCTCCCCCGAGTCACCATGAGGGCCAACGACAGACAGCGGTGGTGCCCGAGGCCAGGGCCTGGCGACGGGAGTGCTCGGTGACTGAGGGCGGCTGCCGGGGTCCGGCTGGGACGGGCTGTGGCCCCTGCACGCTCCCGGCCAGGCTCGCAGCCCCTCTGGGCCTGGGCCCCCCGTGCAGTGGCCGTGCTCAGTGGTGACGGGGCTTCTGGCCACCCAGGTGTGGTGCCACGTGACCGCCGGGCCTTGCCTTCGTGGTGAGCGCCGCGACAGCAGGACACGGCTGCAGCCACCGCCAGCTGCTGTCGGGGGCCCGCACGCCGGGGAGTCTGCCGCCCGCAGGCTGGGGCAGAGCCCTCACCACGCGGACGCAGCCGACGGGGGCCGCGCCGGGCACAGAAAGCCCCCTCCCAAGCGCATTCCTCAAGTGAGGTGACAGCTAGACCGGGTGGGGCGGGCGCCGCGGAGGCTGTGGGTCCATCTGCACACAGGGACCGTGGGGCTCGCCCTCCTTCTGCCCTGAGGCCTGGAGCCTCTGGGTTGGGGCATTCGTCTGCGTGGCGCTGAGACTCCGCTCACCCACGCGATCTGGCTGCAGGGGACAGATCGGGCCCAGGGAGAAAGGCCTGGGGCGCGGCCCGCTCCCGCCAACCCGCGGACACCCCTGAAACTTCGGGGCCCCAGCCTGCCGGCCCGTTTCTGCTTCCTGTTGACAGATGAGGCAATACGGCCCAGAGGACAAGGGTCTGGCTCAGAGGCCGGACGCGGGACGGGGACAGGCTGAGGAGGCCGACCAGGTCCTGGGGCCTGGGCAGGGCTTGCGGGCTGTGCCTGGGTGAACCGGCAAGGAAGCAGCCACTCCGCAGGAGGCCCGCGCGCTGCTGGAGCCACGGGCCTCCCACCCCGGCTGCTGGTGGGCTTGACGCCGTTCTCTGAGCTGTCCCGCCCTGCAGAGCAGATGTGCCCATGCACCCGAAGACCCAGGGCCACCAGGCACTGGCCAGCCAGCAGGTCTTCTGGGCCAGGCCGCACCTGAATGCTCCACCAGCAAACACAAGTGGGCAGAGCTTGATCCTAAGCCTGGCCGTCACCAGGGGCCACGGCACCTATGGACAGGTTCAGACTCCCCCGGCCCATCTCGGGCCTGCGCTCCCTTCTGCGAATCCTGGGGACCCAGCTAAAGAGTATGGGGTAGAAACAGGGGGGGGGTCCACTGCCCTGCTCTCTGCCCGCTGCAGAAAGCAAGGCTTGATGAGATCAAGAGATGTCTGAGGGCACACGGCAGCAAGCAGCACTCGACGGGGAGCCCAGATCCCCCGACCCCAACCCGGACAGTGACCCCTCCTCGCAGCACATCTGGCAGGTCAAGCGGCCGGAGCACAGGCCTGTCCCCACTCACAGGTGGCAGCAAGGAGGCTAAGCGGGCAGGAAGCAAGCCCGACGCCGGGTCCAGCCCAGGGCAGGGGGCACGGCTGGGGTGGGGGAAGAGCCTGACGTGTGCATCCGGCAGACGGGGGAGGGCGGAGGGCGGCGCGAGCGGGGCCGCAGAGGCAGAGCCACCTGAGCGCCCGGAGGATCGGCGCCTCGCCAGGGCCCAGGTGCCCCCACAGAGCCCCTGGGGGGCCCCCGGGGAACCACGAGCTGAGGAACAAATCTCAGGCTTTAAAAATCAGATTCCAGGAGTTCCCGTTGTGGCGCAGCAGAAGAGAATCCGACTAGGAACCAAGAGGTTGTGGGTTCGATCCCTGGCCTCACTCAGTGGGTTAAGGATCTGGCGTTGCCACGAGCCATAATATGGTGTAGGTCGCAGACATGGCTCAGATCCCGCGTTACTGTGGCCGTGGTGTAGGTTGGCAGCTGCAGCTCCGATTTGACCCCTAGCCTGGGAACCTCCCTATTCCACGGGTGCGGCCCTAAAAAGACCGAAAAAGAAAAAAAAGTCTGATTTTACATACAATCTGGGGTCTCGGGCCTCGCGAGGGAAACTGGACAGCTTGCCTGAGCCAGGCGTGGTTCCCACCAGACTACAACCCGCTGGAGGCCCACGCAGGCTGCTGCCCCTTGGACGGTAAACGCCTTTCCCGGAGACAATGTGCCACCCCGCGCCCATTCTGGGGGCTGGCCACGGGGCCACGTGCCACCTGACCGCTGCTGTGCAGCCTGTGCTATCGAGTGCCCAGCCCTAGAGCTGTGGTGCGACCACGACAGAGGCCCATTTCACTGACGCCAGAGCCAGAGGGTAGGACGCTCCCGGGCGCAGCGGCACAGCAGCCCTGGGCGCCCCCGCAGGGGCAGGTTTCAGCCTCTGTGCTGGTCCTGGCGCCCGCTGCCCGGTGTGGCTCCCGCCGGCCCCGCCCCTGAGGTCTAGGCGGGGTGAGGTTCGCGGGCCCGAGCCTCCTCAGAGGGACGGCCTCCTCACTCAAGGTCAGAAGTTTTCAAAGGGCTTCAAGCCTAAAACCTCCTTCCTAAGGAGCTTCCTGCAGCCGCTGCCTTTGCGGTGGCCCGTGGCGGCGGCTGGGTTGGAGAGTCCCCAGAACGCCCGCCTCTCAATGCCGCCCTGTCCTCCGGCTGGGCTGTGACTCGCCTGCCCCCTGCACCTGCTGCCCTCTCAGGCCCCCCTCCCCCACAAGCCCCGCCCAGGGGCTACGGCACGAGCACGGGGTGGAGTCAGCAGGCAGGTGGCCTTCCCGGGAGCCGTCGGCAGAGGGGGCTGGCGGGATGGCACTGTGGTGGCTCCAACCAGGGCTGGTGGGTGCCCGCCACAGGGCCCAGGCTGATGAGGGCCTCCGGGGGGCGCGACCCGAACGCCCTGAACGGGGCCTCTGTGTTCTTGAGGGTCCTCGCGGGGGCGGGGGCGGGGTGCCCAGCCCAGCACAGCGGAGCGGGTGTGTCCTGGACTAGCCCTGGTCTCGTCGGGCTCACTAGGAGCTCCTGGGCCCGGTGGACCTCACGAGCCTCCGTCTGGGGAACCGCGTCAGAAGGAGGAACTGGGGCCGGACACCTGGTCCTGCTGACAAGCCACAGGCCTGGGAGAAGGGGCAGCTGGTCCTGCCGGCCGGTGGGGGGGCGCCTCCTCCCTGACCCCGCCCTCGCCTCCGGGGCGCCTCCTCCCTGACCCCGCCCATCCCGGGAGACACACAGAGGCGCGGGGCTTCCCTGGGGTCCCAGCACCCCATCTACACAGAGGTGGCCGGGGGGCAGGCGAGGAGGGGCCGAGGTCGCCTCGCGCGGTCCCCCAGGCCTGTCCCCCCCGCGGCTGGCTGAGAGCGGGGCAGGGCGGGTGGCCCCCAGGCGCCACGGCCCCCGCCCCGCCCGCCAGCTGGTTCCCGTGAACTCCCCTTCCTATCGCAGGGACATCGCAGGAGAGTATTGATTTTTTGACACAGAACAACAGCCCGCCTTTATCGGGCTGAACCCTGGCCCCAGCTAATGTGGCACCGGGACCGCCTGGGAACGGCCAGCAGTGCAGGTGGGGCCCGGCTGCCCACTGGGGGCCTGCAGGGCCCCACGGAGCCCGAGCACGGCGGCTCCCGGGCGCCTCAGAGGGTGAGGACTCGTGGTCTCTCTCCCACCTTCTCAAAAAGCTTCGAGAAAAAAAAAAAAAACGGTCTCTGGGGCTCAGCCCGGCACCTGTCGGGGGGCAGGGAGCCACGCCAGCTCCTGGGCCTGGTGCCGTGGGGGAACCCGGGGCCTGGGAACTGGGGTGGGGTGGGGTGGGGGTCCCTGGCTCTCCCGGCCCGGCCCTGCCTCGTCCTGAAGGGCGGGCTGGAGGCAGGACGTGTGATAAGGGAAGGAAAAACCTCCTGTGCAAACAGCTTATCTGGCTCCTATCAGCCGGCGTCCCGGCCCCGCCCCGTTTTTCCAGGGGTCAACGCCACCAAGGGCCCTTCCTTCCGGTCGGGTCTGCCTCCGCCCACCGCCTCCCAGCCCGGCCGGCCCACCCTGCCCCATGCCCCTGGGCCCCACCCCCTGGTCCCTTGGAGCCCGGCTCTCCTCTGAAGGGACAGAAGGGCCGGGCACGAGGAGGCCAAGGTCCGTGCAGAGGCCGGGTGGTCGTGAGACGGGACCTGCCCCAGTGCCACCCCCAGCCTAGCAGGGGGCAGCAGCGGCCCCGAGCTCGGTCACCACGAGACTGTCCCGACACTGCAGCACCCACGGCTGGCCCCGAGCACCTGCTGACCCTGTCGGAGCACCCTCGGCCGCCCCGCCCACAAAGGAGGCGGGGTGGGGCTGAGCCGCGGAGGGCGACGCCTGGCCCAAGGCCACGGCTCTCACCGGGGGCAGGCGGGCCCTTGGGGGTGACCCCTCGCCCCTCTCACAGGCCCGCGTGCTCGCTGCACCATGGCGGCAGCAGACACCTGCTCTCAGGGCACTGATGACACAGCCCTCAACCACCCACGCCCCAGGGGCTGCTCCTTCCCGCCCGTCACAGACGAGAAAGCGAGGGTCAGAGAGGACGTAGCTGTGGTGAGGCGGAGCGGCAGTTCAAACCAGGCCGCCGACCGCCGTCCGGTGCTCCGGCCCTCCAGTCCCTTCGAGCAAGGCCGGGGCAGGGCCAGGCCCGGGAAGAGGGGGCCTGGAGGACAGGGGACCCGCCGCCGGCACACAGCGGGTCCGGGCGGCTCCCTCCCTCCCACTAGGAGCCCCCGGGGTTCCTCCGTGGGGCCTCGGAACCAGCGTTCTGCGACCCGTCCAGCCAAAGCCCAGGCTGGGGTGCCGCCTCGGGACACAGTGCGTGGCCCCGACACCTGGCCCGTCCCTCACCTGCCCGGGCACCCGCTGCTGCCCTGTGAACACCCGTGGCCTCTGGCACCGGCCCTCAGGCCTCCCGAGCGCAAGGGCGGTGTGGCCCCGGGCAAGCGGTGGGGCCGTCAGGACACCGTCTGCTTCTTTTAGAAGCACCTCTCCCCTTTCTAGCAGAAGCGCTGCAGCGGCAGAAATAAAAAAATAACTGGCTTGCTATCTCCGGCACCGGTGTGGCGGCTGTTCTTGCCACCCCGCGCCTGTCCGCGCCGAGATTATTTGTCTGGGGTAATTCCTGGAAGCTGAATGCTGAGTCAAGGTGCCTCCGGCCTCGGCACCTGGACGTGTGAGCGCCGGCTGCGCTGGCAGTGGACGGCCTGCCCCGATGCCAGGGCCCCTGCGGGGGGCGGCCGAGGAGGGTGGACGCGGGCTCTGGCCGAGGGGCGGCAGGACCCCCCCCACGACGCACAATAAGCCCCCGATAGCATCGCTCATTTCAGGCCCCGCTCGGCCCCTTGGTGCAGGATATGACCAGCCCTCACGCCGACGGCGGCCCCTTTGTCCCACCTCCAGCGCCCGATCTTATCAGCCGTGGCCAGGGCCGCTGTGATAGAAACGCGTGGGGAGGAAATAAGTTACGCAGAGACGGGGCTACTAATAAATAAATAAACACGGAGCCCAGCGCCGCCGGGGGGGGGGTCTGCGCCGCGGTTAGAGCGCGGGGCCGCCGGGGTGACCCCACCCTGGGTCTGGGAGGCCCTCTGCAGCTCATCTGGCCGTGTCTCCTCACCCGTGGAGTGGCCCGAGCTGGCCGCCCGCTCTTTGGGCTGCGGGAGCAGCCGGGACAGAGCCTGGGGGCAGGCAGCGTTGCCTTGGTGTCCTTGCCGGGCACGGCCCAGCGATGACCCTGACGTGCCCGGCTGGGGCCACGTGACCGCAGGCCCAACCTGCGCCCGGGGCCTGTGCAGCCCTGCGTGGGCCTGGAGGCACCACCGTGGCCGCACGCTGCCCCGCTCTGCCCCGCTTGGCCATCCTGGGCCCTCCTGGCTCCCCCCGACGCATCAAGCCCGGCCCGGCCCACAGAGCGCATGGTGGCCCCAAGGACCCCAACGCGAGAGGTGGCGCAGAAGCCAGGTCTGCCCGTGCGAGCAACGGAGTGGCAACAGGGCAGGGACAGCAGTCGTGACAGCGCAGGCCTGTCCCCCGGTCCTCCCAGGTGTGCAGCCGTCTTAAGGGGGAGGCTAGGGGCTCAGAGAGGCGAGCGGACGCCCTCAGGCCACACAGCCAGGCCACGAGGAGTCTGGGCTTGGGCCTAGGAAGGAAACTTCCAGAAGGGGCAGCCCCCCCCCCGAAGACCCCAGGTGGGGCCGGGCGGGCCTGCTCCTTGGCCGTCTGGGAGGCGCTGGTGGGGCAAAGGCGGACGCTCAGACGCCGAGCCTGGGGCCGAGGGGGCTGGGGGCTGGCCGGCCAGGCAGGAAGCCGGCGGAGGGCGGGGGAGGAAGCCGGCTCGATTAGCGCCCAGGGCTGAGATAGGCTGCCCGGCCACAGATAGCCGCTCCCGGAAGGCGGGTGAGGTCAGCGGGCAGCGTGGAGCAGGCGGCCAGCCTCCCCCCGCCCCCCGCCAACCCGCTGCCGGGACAGCTGAGGGCCTGGGCCCCGGCTGCGCGCTTCACAGGGGACTCTGTGGGCCACTCGGCCCCGGTTGCAGGGTCCACACCCGCCGAGGGGGCCGGGGAACCACGTGGGGCTGGACCCGGAGGGGCGGGCGAGGGGCCGCTCCCTGGGAGGCGGGACCGCGGGCTCCATCCCCGCCTGTTTCCACATCAGGGTCGCGGGAGCACAGCGGCTGCGCCACATCCCAGCCTCAGCCTTGTCTCCCATGGCCACCCCGGAGCCCTTCCCGTCCGCTGCACGCAGCTGCCAGCCCGCCCCCGCCCCACAGTCCCCGCCAGGCCTGGGCACCAGCCAAGCGAGTGGTGCGCGGTCGTCCTGGTGCCGCAGGGCGGGCTCCCCCAGCCCGCTGAGCTCCGTGCAAACCCCTAGGCTGAGGGGCTACCACCTGCCACGCCCGCTGAGCCTCCCTCCACTGGCTGCTCAGGGCCAAGTGTTGGCAACCGGGCCAGGGGACGGCCTGGGCCAGCCCTGCGGCTCTGCTCAGAGAGGGGGGCAGTGCTGGGCTGCGGCGGTGGCACTGGCCAGGCTCAGACCCTACCTGGCCTGGGAGCCAGTGCTCTGGGAGGGTGGCAGAGAGTATGGGGAGAGCTCGGGGCCTGGTGCACGCAGGCAGCCCGGGTCTCTGGTCAGCCAGCCACCCGTGGCCCACGCCGGCCTAGGCTGTGACCCCGCACGCCATTTCTAAGACAACCAGCTAGAGATCGGCCGCCTCTCTGAGCCCGCCTCTGCTCTCCTAGCCCCTGGGTTCTCTCACCGAACCCAGCCTGGGCACACCTGGCCCAGGGCTCGGCCCTTGTTATGGCCTCCGCCTCGCACACCATCCCCAGACGGCAGCGGGCTCCCCTCCCCTGTCTGGTCTTTGCTCAAACGTGGCTTAGTGGCCAGCTCTGACCACCCGACTCACAACTGCCCGCTTATTTTATCCCAGATCCTCAGCCCCCTCGGACATGTGACATTTTCCCTTCTTTGTTGTTTAGTCTTTGTCTTCATGGGCGCGTGGACTCTGCTGGCACCAGGCAGTAACTTAGTGCAAGCATTTGTTGAGTGAATAAATGACCGTGTCTTACCCACTCCTGGGCTATAGATTCCACACTCCTTTGGTTCTATGGCCCGTCACCCCACAACTCACCCCCCATTTCTGCCAGTACCTGCTAGGTGCTTGGCAAACCCCTGGGAAGGAGGGCCAGCCACTGGGGACGCACCCCCCCACCTCCCGGGGATCCCTCCCAGGTCCGGCGTCTGGGTCTGCTCAGCTGTGAGTGGGGCCCCCGAGGACATCTGTGTCGACTTCCTTTCCTAGGGCACGAGAAGAGCCGGCTCTAACCTGGCCGCTGGCTCTGGTCTCGGAGCTGACCCCAGGCTGACCCCCGCCATCCGCCGTCGCCCCCCTCCTGTGCCCCTCCCCCCGTCCGCTAATCTCAGATAAACACGCCTATCGGGCCGCAATGCCAGGCCCGGCGATAACACAAAATATCTGAAATGATTTTTCCCACCCACGCACGGCGGGAGGGGACGCGCGGCCAGGCCCTATCGGCCCATCTCCCAGCTGCCCATCAGGACAGCCCGTCCTGCTCGGGCTCCCGCCCACCGCCGCCGATAACAAACCTCGAGGTTTGCATAGAAACTCCAGGCAGCGAGATTAGTCAGTGGCGCGCAGCCCAGAGAGCCTGCGCGACGCCCTTGCTCGCGCTCCAGGGGCCAGGGTTCCCAGCCGCCAGCGGGCGCCGGCTTCGGGCTCTGGTTCCCGCGCAGGTGCCCCGCCGGCCGCCGCCCTTGCTCCCGGAGACACTCTCCCACTAAGCCCCCGGGGCACAGCCGCTGCCCGAACGCCCACCCAACACCCGCCCTCCGGTCTGCAGCCAAGAGAAAGGAAGAGTCTGCCTGTGGCCACGGCCCTGAGCCCAACCCGACCCTCCGCGCCCCGTCCCGTCTCTCCCCAAAGCCGCTCTGGCTTCTAACGCTCCGGCCGCAGCCATGCTCACACCTCGGGGCTGTGCCCGTGCCAGCCCTGTGCCTGAAGCCCCTCGTCTGCTCTTATTTACCCTGTAGGCCTGGCCTCGGGGCGGGGGAGCCCTCCTGCGGCACCTCCTGGCCCCAGCACCCGGCTGCCCACCTGCTGACCTGCGGGGCAGCGGGCACTTGCCAGCCTGTGCATCTCTGCCTCCGGGACCCAGGACGAAGCGGAGGACAGAAAGAGGTGACACCTCATGTGTGGGCAGCTGCATGCTGCGTGGTAACGGGGGGGTCCCCAGGAAAGAGTGCCAGCCGAGGCACAGGAAAAGGCGACCCCACTCCCGGAACCGGGAACACACGGCCAGGTCATGGGCCTGGCCCCCTTCCCAGCCTGTGGAACCCAGGCCACCCTCGGGGCCACTTGACCAGTCCCCAGAGCTGACGGGGAGCCCCCGTGCACCTGCGGGGCTCAGCTCCTTGCCCCCCACGGCCGCACTCGGGCTGTGGGGGCTGCGCCGTCCCAGACGGGCGGTCGGAGAACTGGACAAAGACGAGCTCGCCCCGGCCTCCCTGGGCGGGTCGCGGCAGCGGCCCGAGGAGCGGGACCGTCTCGGTCCACCCCAGGCAGGTCCCGGGGACCCAGACCTGCGCGTCGCCCCTCTCACCGCAGCCCCTCCCTCCGTGTTCTTGTCACCGGGCCAGCGGGCGAGGGCACACCGACTGCCACTGCACGGAGGCTCCGATGGGGCCGTGAGCGGGGTGACGGGCCCGGGACCCCACAGCCGGACGGGACCGGCCCGTCTGCCGACCTCTGCTCTCCGGCGGCTGCATGGGGCGGGTAGCGCAGGCGGTCGGGCGGCCCCGGGCCCTGCGGGCTGCAGGTCGGCTCTCGGCATCCGCGCGTCAGAGCTTTAAACAGCCCGTCTCACGCATAAGGTCGTTTCAAAGATAGAAATACCCAGTTTTCGGGGTCCCTGCTGCCCGCCCTCCCTTCAGATTTGGGCTGGCGACTTCAGGGAAGATGAGGCTGGGCCGGGCCGGCTGCCCACCATCCTGTCCCCACAGGCCCGACGTGGGGCCGAAGCCCTGCTGTGCTCTCCCCCGCTCTCCCCGCAGTGGCCCGAGGGGTCCCCTCCCTCAGGACCAGGCCCCCCCACCCAGCACCCTGCTCAGGCCCCAGCCCCCCGGGGTCTTGTGTGGGCTCTGCCTCCATGCGGCCCCTCCTGTCTCCTGTCCGCGGGGGCCTTCGTGCCCGGGTCACCCTCTGCCTAGGACGCCTCACCCCCCAAGCCCACTGGTCCCCAGGTGGCCCGCTGGTGTCCCATGTCGGCGTTTACCGGGCGCCCCTCCGCACGGCCCCGCTGCAGCCCCCCCCACCCCACTGCTCAGAGGAGGGGCGACAGCTCTGAGGCCACGCGTCACTACAGAGCCCGGGATCCTGACGTCAGTGGGGACCCCTGGGCCAAAGCGCCCACTGTCAGCACGGCTGCAAGGGGCAGCTTCTCCCGGCGCTGTGGCCGTGCGCTCGGCCAGGCGAGGAGCGTGGTACCTTCTGCCTGCGACTGGAATTCCGCTCGTCTCAGAGAACACCGTCTTCCTGTCCCAGAGAGCAGGGTGACGACCCTGAGCTGGCTCTGCACCAGGCTCTCCACGCCTCACACACATATACACAAGGAAACCGAGGCCCAGAGAGGTCAAGGAACCAGCCCACAGTTGCTCAGCAAAACTTGAAGGCAAAAACTCTCGAGAACTATCCCCAGGCAGTGGTGGCACGCGCAACATCTGAAACCGAAGGCGACCCCCTGCGTACCCACCCAGTCTGTCTGTGGAGCTCTGGGGTCACCAGGTGGCAGGCGGAGCCGGAGGGAGTGTGGGGGGTGGTGACGGGGCCAGGCGCTGATAGGTCCCCTGTACACCAGGACCCCCCGAAGAGCTCCCGCCTGCCTGGTGCCCTGAGGATATCTTCCGGGGGCTCTGGGGCCTTGGCCGCTGTGGGCAGGGCACCCACCATGCTGCTGGAGAGAGGCCCTGAGGCCAGCCTCTGTGCCAGGCCGATGTCACCTGCCTGCAGGACCCTGCAGCCTCAGCTGCTCCCTGGGCGATGGGTCTGACCCAGGAGCCAGGTCCCGGCCGGCGGACAGGCTGCACCCGCGGTGTCCCGAGCCCCGGGCTCTGGGGCGGCCGGGCCCCCCCTCGGGAGGCTCAGGTGGGAAAGCGAGGCCTGGGGCCCCGTCAGCACAGGGTGCTGCCCCAGCCGGCCTCACCAGCCGGGTCCCGGCCTGCACTTGTCCCTGGGAGGTGGGGCAGGAGGGTCAACCAGGGAGCAAGGGACAGACGCAGGCGGGGAGCAGCCACGAAGAAGCAGGACCCGCAGGCGAAGGCCCCCTGCACACCCGTTCGCGTCCCTTCCCCGGCTGGGCACTGCCCTTGGGGACGCCAACCCCGCCGGCTCCGGCAGAGGCCCGCCGCCCCACTGCCAGCACGGCGGCCCCTCTGAGATAAGAGCCAGCGGGGCCTCCCGGCTTCCCAGCTGGACGATAAGCGTAGCCTGTTCGGGGGCTGATAGGGGCGGCCACCACGGCGGTTGGCCAGTGGCCGCTTATCGGCGCATCGCTGCCCACGGCACAGAAATTCCTATCTGTGGGGGCCGATAGGGCGCCCCCAGCACCCGAGGATGCAAGCAGCGCAGGAAGCTCCTGGGTGCTCCCCAGCCCAGGCCACAGCCCCACGGTCACCCCAGGGCCAGCCCTCGCCCGGGGCCAGGCTCCCATCTCGGGGCCTCCACCTTCCCTCACTCCACCACTGTTAAGGGGGACAGGGACCAAGCAGGACGACCGAGGCTGCCGTTTACAAACTCGCCAGCTCTGGAGCCAGGTGGCAAGTTCGCTCCCCGGCTCCGCCACTTCCCGGTGGTGACACGCACAGGGCGCCGTGCTGCTCTGTGCCCGGGTCTCTCCGCAAAGGGAGGACCACCTGGCACATCCCTGCCCACGCTCACCGTCCAGCCTCTGCTGCCCCAGCCCAGCGGCCGGTCAGGGTCCCACAGGCACACAGGTGGTCCCTGCACCGCGTGCGTCACGGGGCCGGGGCCTTGCTCTGGGTGCCTCCGTGTCACCTGTTCCACAGCCAGGGAAGCCAAGGCAGAGCAGTCAGACCCTAGCCCCTCGGCACGTCTGTGTGTGTGGAAGGGCCCCGGGCGGGCCCTGGTGCCCCAGCAGGTGGGCATCTGGCTCAGCTGTGCCCGACTGGGCTGTGAGGGCCTGGAGCACGCCTGGCCTGCAGTCCATCCTGGGCAGGCACTCCTCGCAGGGAGACGGCGAGCTGCCGGCATGTCCCTGCTGGGGCGCCTGGGCCCTCCCCTGCCTGTCACTGGCATGCTGAAGGGCAGCAGTGTCCCCTGCTAGACGCCCACTCCTGTCCCACAGGCGGCAGAGGGGACCCCAGCCTGTCTCATCAAGGACGCTGTGCTCCCAGGCAGCCCCGCAGCCCATCCAGGAGGGAGGCTGGCAGTGGACTCAGTGCCCCTGGGGTCGGGGTCACCGTCTTGGCTGTGACTGCCAGGCCACGCCCTCCCTCTCTGGGCCTCGGTCACCCACCTGCTGAGGGACGGACGCTTCAAATGAGCAGTGGGACTGGAAGGCACAGGTGCCACCTGATCTACTTGGCACCGTGCGGACTTACTAACTGTCCCCAGCGCTCTTTTCTTCAACCTTAGGGTCCCGATGAGGGGTCCACCTGGCCACTGGAACTGAACCTGGCCGGACACCATCTCTGACTCCCCTGGGGGTACCCCCTGCTCTGGCGAAGCCTTCCCTGACCCCCAGCAAGGCGAGGCGTCACCACTGCCGCACCACGTGCCTCCTCTCCACTGCTCCCCGACCTCGCTGAAGACCCAATTTGCTCAGAGCTGTGCATCTGTACACAGCAGGTGCTCAATAAATGCTTGTCACATGCATACCCGCAAGGTGCGATGCGCGGCCGCCGTCCCATCCCTCCATTCCCCAGGAACCCCCCTCTACTGACAGCCTGGCCCAGCTGACGATGACAGTCACACAGCGCCCAGCAAGGCAGCCGGGACCCTCCGAGCGCCATCAGTCCTCGTTAGGAATCAGAACCGGCTGGCATGCCCAGACCGTGCTATGCGCGCAGATGGGAGGGATGGAGAAACAGGGGAGCACATGGGGGGGGCACCCAGGACAGAATTCCAGTGCAAGCGGGGGGTGGGGCGCAGTGCCGGGAGCCACAAAACCACCTTCAGAGACCCCCTCCTGTTCCCTCCAGGCGCTGCGGCCTCCCCGGGTGGCTCCTCTCCCACCCCGCACAGCCCCGGCACCCCGCACAGCCCTGGCACCTGGAGGCCCTGACACCCCGCACAGCCCTGGCACCCCGCACAGCCCTGGCACCCCACACAGCCCTGGCACCTGGAGGCCCTGACACCCCACACAGCCCTGGCACCCCGCACAGCCCTGGCACCCCACACAGCCCTGGCACCCGGACGGCTGTAGACTTGTGCCCCCGACCCGCTCTGCCTGGTGGTCCACAGCTCCTGGGCCCCTTCCCAGCCAGATCAGACTCTGCCTCCTGGGAATCCGCAGAAGCTTGTCTGCTGCAGGGCTGGGATTCAGCCCTGGGCATCGGCCAGCTCGGTTCCCACCTTCATTGGTGCCGCGGGCCCACAGGCTGGCTGCCTTTTGAAACAGGCCTGTGCCCAGTGGCTCACCACTGGCCTCCCTGGTCAGCAGGCCAGGCCTGTCCCGTCACGATGGCCAGATCCCAGGACTTCGAGAAGGCTGGGCCCGGGGCCGCCCTGGAGAGGCAACGCCACCAGACCCCGGCTGCAGCTGTGGTTACCTGGCCCGCTCCAGGGGCTGCTGGCCTCCTCCAGCCTGGCCTCTGGCTCCTGACCCTCGGTGTCCTCGGGGCCTCCTGGGGACGTGGGGGGTGGTGGTGGAGGCGGCGGTGGGGGTGGCGGACTGGCATCTGCAGAAAGAAAAACACCTGTAGGTTCCGCGGAGCCTCTAGGCACCCAATCACCCGCCCACCCCACCCTGCGGCTGGGAGGGACACTGAGGCCCAGGAGGGTGTGTGGGCCCGAGGCCATCCCCAAGCTCCTTCTAATGAGGGGCACAGAGACTGCGATTTCCCCCCAGCATTTAAAGCCCCTCAGCCCCCCTCATTAACTGCAGCAGAAAGCAGTACTCTCCCAGCTGCTGTTAATAATTAGAGCTCAGGATGGCTGACCGGGCACGCCCAGGCCAGCGGGCACACGTGTGGCCCCTGCTCGCTGGTCTCCTTTGCCGGCAGCTGGGGGCGCCTCCACCAGGCCCCGCACCCAGTTCCAGCCCAAAGGGCGTATTTGCCTTCCCTGCTGGGCCCGATAACCACCGCGGCCCCCAATCGATGAGGCCCCATAAACGCCCCCCCCTTGGTGACGTCACGCACCCGCGGATTATTAATACCCGCGATAAGGGCCGTGATTAACATCGAATAAATCAATCACACAGTATAAAAGTCCTATTATTTTTGGCTATAAATCAACGTGGCTGGCATCTGAGCTCCAGCCACTGCGGGAGCCGCGCTGGGCCCGCCCGACAGGCAGACACCGCTCCTGCCGTCTTATCGTGCCCATCGGCGCGTTATCACCGCGGCCTGTGCCAGGTGCAACCCCGGCTGTTTTTTTCCAGCTCCTCCCCGGGCCCGCCCCTCCCCGCGCAGCCCGGCTCCCACATCAGATAAGGCGCCCGGCTCCCCGGGGCGAAGTCCACCGCTAACCAGCCGCTTGCCCTGTGGAGAGCGTGGCCCCCAGGAGTGCAGAGCGCCTGGTGGGGACGGGGCGGGATGGGAGCCGCCTGGGCCTCTGGAGGGGACTCGAGCCCAGTTACAGCTGTGGGGGCCCAGGCTCGGCCAGGCCCGGGCCCTGAGCCGCGCGGGGCGAGGATGGCGGCAGAGATGGTCACAGCTGCCAACCAGAGCGCCAGGGCCAGGACCCTCCAGCTGTGCCCTGTCAAGCCGAGGGTGACCACCGCCCCCGGCCTGGCCTCCTTCTCGCCGCGCAGCCCCGACGACCCGACGGGCCTGGCACTGTGGAAGGACATGGGCCAGCAGGTGTCAGAGGAGCGGGCTTGTGAGGCTGTGGGCACTCTGCAGACTTTGACTCGGGGACATGCTGGGGCGCGGTCCCGAGCGAGAAGGAGCCCCCGGTCGGCCCCGCCGGGCTCTCCTGCTGTCGCCTCTCGGTCCCACCCCAGGGCCTCGGCACGCGCAGCTCCACACGTCCTCCAGGTCTTGCCCCCACTTACGACCCTCCGAAATGGCCCAGCTCGCGGCCGGGTCTCCCCCATCGGACCACGGCCGGGGGGTGCTGCCTCCGCGTGCGCAGGGCTTGGCGGTACCGAGTGGGGACGGGCTGGGCTGGGGGCGCGGACCCACGGCGGGAAGGCCGGGGGGAGCCCAGCCCCTCGCCTGCCCTCCGCTAACCCCCGACCTCAGCGAGGCTCCTCCTCCCGGGTCTCTGGGGGTCACGGGGTCCCGCTGGCTGCCAGGCTGCCCCGCTTCAAGGCCCCTCCAAGGCCTGGCCTGAGGAGGTCCCGCTCTCAGCTTCAGAGAAGTGCCCCCCACCCGGCCGTGGGATTCCCGGGGCTGTGGGGGAGGAAGCCGCCTGAATCCAGGCTGAGGGTGGGCTCCTGCTGGGCTGACACTTAAGCCTCACTCCCCCGCCTGCAAAATGGGGCGAAGCCTCAACAGGAGAGCGAGCTCCGTGCTGAGCGCCACGTGTGCGTGGCAGGCGTCCCTGTGGGCGGAGGCTTTGCTGAGGCCACTCAGGCCCCGGCAACCCCCTGCCTCACCTGGACTGGACCTTCCCGTGGGGCCCCAGGCTCCCCGTCTGCACCACGAAGGGCGGGGCTACAAGATGCTTCCTGCAGTGTGCGCACTCGAACTCACACGCCCGGCCTGCACCCAGCCTGGCCCAGACACCACCAAGCGCGACGCCCACCCACTGCTGCGCCACCTGAGTGGGACGCGGCCCCGCGAAGTTGGCGGCAAGGATGCGGGGGCGCCCACCGCACCCACCCCCGCTCACCTGGACTGGAGGGGCTCTGGGGCTCCGGCTCGCCCAGGGCCCCCAGCTCCAGCGCTGTGGCTCTCCGCTCCGGGAGGCCGGTGTCCGCGGCTTGGGCCTCTTCTCCGGCCTCCATGTCTCCGAGGGAACCTGCAGACACAGCCCGAGAGGGGTCGTGAGGTGCTGCCCCGCACGGTGCGCCCCGCGGCCGGCCTCCTGCCCGCTCCCACCACAGCCCCGCGCCCGGGAAGACAGGCGGGGTCTCGGCCCCAACACGGCCGGAAGCCTCGACCGGGCGGCCAGCAGCTCAGGGCTCCGCCAGGGCTCCTCCAGAAGTGCCGTGCGATCCCCGCCTTCGTGTCAACCCCAAACCCCGCACCAACTCAGCGCGTGGGGACACCTACCCCGCAGCCTCTGCCGGCTCCGCAGCCCGCGCCCCGACCCAGCAGAAGCCCACTGGCCTCTTCCGGGCGGGGTCCCTGGGGGCTGCAGGAATGTGGGTACGCATCTGGGGGCTTCCCGGGGCCCCAGTGCCCACCCACAGCCCCCGAGAGCAGCGCCTGTGCCCAGGACCGCTCCTCTGGGAGGCCGCCAGGCGGGGTCGGTCTGGGAGGGGGAGAGCACAGTAACCGGATTAGAGGCCTGGGGTTGATGGTGCACAGGTGTCGGCAGTCCAGCCCCTGGTCCTCCCTCGGGGCTCAGGCAGGGGCGCCCCACGGGGCCCTCCTGACAGGTGAGGGCGGAGCCCAAGCGGCTTGACCCCCGGGAGGCTGGTGAGCCAGAGGGGCCGGGAGGCGGCCTCTACCCCCGAGGCCGGAGGCGGCACCGGTGTGGCGGGCAGAGCAGCGTGCAGGAGCTGCCCCTCGCCGTCCTGCTCCGAGAGCCCCCGGGTCCCCTCCTCGCGGACTCGCCCCCCCCTCCCCGTGCCCCCCACAGGCCCCCGCATTCAGCTCCGGACTTGCGGGCCCACGGGCGCCGGCCGCCCCAGGACCCCTCAGAGCTGCAATCACAGGAGGCGGGGTGGGCGCTCACCTGCCCGGGCCGCGCAGACCACACAGAACCAGCCCCGGGCCGAGGCGCGCTGGCAGCCAACTCGGGCAGCCGCGGGGCGCACACCGCAGGTCTGTGCCCCCGGGACGGGTGGGAGGCCCGCTCCTCGGCGCTCCCTGGCGGGCAGCACACAGGCCGGGGGGCAGCCCGCCTGCGGCCACTTCCTAAAAGCGCAGGTGCTTCTGTGGCTCATTCGGAGCCGGGGACGGAGGCCGGAGCTGTGGTCCCTCCTGCTGACGCCCTGGGCTGTGGGCTCTGGGGAATGGCCATCAAGGCCCTGCTTTCAGTGGCAGCAGAGGCCACAGCCTTGGGCTCACGGCCGAGACACCACACCCCTCCCCACACCACCTCCGCCCGGCGGGCCTCAGCCACGCAGGGAGGCCCCCACCCAGCTGGCTCCTGGCGGGCCCATTTATGGGAGAACAAAGGCAGCCGCTCCGCACAAAGCGTGACAGGAGCGTGAAGATCTAGGCTGCCGGCCACAGCCAATTTATTCTAATGCCGCTAATTCATTCCGGCACAATTAACGCACGCTGATAACACAGGAGACAATTGCCAACCAGCGAATGGCTCCAGGCCCACAAGCAGGATGTGACAGGATGTGACGTGGAGAGGCCCGCCCCGCGACCGCACCAGAGCACCCCGACACCCCAGGGCCACCCAGCTTGGCACGCGGGTCCCCACCCTCTTTGGGCTCTGGAGGAAGGCTTCTCCACGGGCTGGGTTAAGATGCTGCTGCTTCCCGGGTGCCTTCTGCTGGGAAAGACCCCACTCGAGCCCTGTGGGATCTTTCCTGCACAGACGCCCCAACGGTGGCCGGGCCAACCCTGGGCCAGGCAGGCAATGCTCTTGCTGTGTGACCTTGAGCAAGACACTCCCCCACTCTGTGATGAGAACCCGCAGGGGCTCCTGCCTCACAGACAAACCACGGCGTCCACCTGAGGCGGGGTGCGTTCAGGGCCTGCCCACGGCACCTGGCTGAGCCTGCATGTGCGCGGACCCTCCACCGCCACCACCATCAGTCTATGCAACAGGGCCTGGGAAGTGGGGCCGGCGCGGGGAGGGGCACTGCTGTTAGAAGCGATGTGGGCGGCGACCTGCGCCTGTCTGCCCCGAAGCCCCTGCCCGCCTCGCAGCCCCGGGGTGCCGGGCAGTGGGGAAGGGGCGGGGGAGGCCCTGATGCAACGGAGCCCGGCCGAGCCCGCGTCACGCCCACCTTGCAAACGAGTCACTGGAGGCCCCGCACCGTAGGCCAACCTGCCTGTGGCCTCACGGGAAGCCCCCAACGTGCCCGCTCCAGGGTGCGGCTCGGGGTGTCCCCCTCCGCCTCCCTCTCCCTCCAGGTGACGTGTGGTGAGGGCGACACTGGCCCCAGTGCCGGCGGGGTGGGGCGCCCTGGGCCCAAGGCCGAGCACCCGCCTGGGGGCGTCCTCAGGTGCCGACGGCGCTCACCGGGGCCAGGGCAGTGCCAGGTGCGGCCCGCTGCTGGGGGCCCCTGGGTTATCACAGCACGCAGACGGCCCGCAAGCCGATCCGCCTCCCGCTCATTAAGCCGGACGCCGAAATGGAAATGAAAACATAATAGCTATTTGATTGGGGGTGAGATACTTTGCATATTGGCTCGGCGCTGATAGCGGAATTTCATCAACTCCCTTTTTTCATGCTTTAAAACTGAATTACGGAGGCAGGCTGCGTTCGGGGGTGATCCCAGCTCGCTCCGCGTCCCGGCTGGCGACGCTAGCGGTCGGCCCGGCTTTAATGATGAGGCGGCAGGGGTCCTTTTCAGGGACGGCCCCAAAGGAAGCTGGGGCTGACGGGTGACGAGAGGACACCCTCCCCAGAGGTGGCCCTGGGGTGAACCTGCCAGGCCGGTGCCGAGGGGGTGGCTCGGCACCGGGAGAAGCCCCTGAGGCCCTGCAAGCTGCCCCCCGCCCCAGGCCACTGGAAGCATCAGCAGGAGCCCCCCGCCTGGACAGGGCGCCTGACCACGGGCGCGGGTCCGTCCTGAGGCCCTGTTACATGGCCGCCCGAGACTCGGCCACAGAGGCCTCTGTGGGAAGGCCTGTGTTCTCTGTGCAGAGGAGGAAGCAGGGGTGTGGGTGCTGCCCAGCCCCGCTCCTGGGTCAGGGCGGGTGGTGGACGCAGGCCTGCCGGCCTGGGGGTGGGGCGGGCACCGGTGGGCACACGGCCCTGCTCTTCCACCCACACCCTGACCTGCCTGGGAGGTGCAGAGCCGGGAGGGGACCCCGGGCACGGCCTGGAAAGCGGAGGACCTGAGCGCCCACCGGCTCCTCCACTCACTCCCGAAACCTCCCGGTCCCGCTCCCTGCACCGGCCCGGAGGCCCCGCAGCAGCCAGGACACACCCTCCCGCCACACACACACCCCCGCCCCCCGAAAGCAACGTGAAAAATGCAAATGTGGCCACTGCCACCAAGGAGAGGCGGAGGCGCCAGTCAGGGAGGGCTTCCTGGAGGAGGTGACAAGTAAGCTGCAGTCTGGAGTGGGACAGGAAGCTGCCCGCAACTGGGGGCTGGGGCAGAGCGCTCCAGGCAGAAGGATGAGCAGGACGCAGGGCAGTGCCGCCTGGAGCCCAGACTTCTGCAAAGTGGTGTCGGTGGGAGCCGAGCACAGAGCTGGGTTATTATTTCATCCTCAGGGCAGGCACCACACCTGCCCCTCTCGGTGTGGGACGGGGGTGTGGGGCCGAGGGGCAAGGCTGGAGGGAGGCGAATGAAGGCCGGGGCCTGGGGAGGACAGCGTGGGCTCAGGAGAAGGACCGCCAGGCTGGCGCAAGGCCCAGCCTCCTGCCTCGCTGGCCGCGGTCATCCCGTGGGCCGGAGGGGGCTCGGCGCCGCCAGGGAGAGACCCTGGCCTCCCGCGGCACACGGTGGCCGGATAAGGGCCCGATAACACGAGAAAATGCAACAGATTCAGACTTTCCCAGTGCTGGGCAGCGGGGCAGCTCGGGCCACGGCGGGGACTGGCCCGTGTTCCACCGGGGGGGGCCGTGCTGTGTGGCCCCCCCACCCCGACCTCCCGGCGCGAGGACTCTGCCGAGCGGACCCTCCCGCCCGGGAGGGGCTCTGGCCCAGCTCCCGTCTGAGGATGAGGAAACCGAGCGCTGCGCGCAGAGCGGCTCGGGCCCCACTGTGCCTGTCACCGCCCCGGCCCCCGGGGACCCAGTGGCCTGTCTTTCTGCCCAGTCCTCACAGGAGCTGAGCCGATTTCCAGGCCGAGCCGGACGGAGAGAAGCGAGGGAGGAGGAGCCTCCGCGGGGAGGGGCCGGCGGGAGCCCAGGCGGGCGCTCCGGTGAAGGGCAGGGCTGTGCCAGGCCTCAGAGCCCCGGGGCTGGCGGCAGAGGGCACGGGAGCGGGCTCCCAAGGCCCGGACGGGCACGAAGGCACAAGTTCAACCAGAACTTAAAAACCTTCCAGCATTTAGAAGGGAGGTGAGGAGTTCCCGTCGTGGCTCAGAGGAAATGAATCTGGCTCATAACCACGGGGACGCAGGGTCAGTCCTTGGCCTCGCTCGGTAGATTAGGGATCTGGTGTTGCTGTGGCTGTGGCTGTGGTGTAGGCCGGCAGCTGCAGCTCCGATTCGACCCTTAGCCTGGGAACCTCCATATGCCGCGGGCAGAACCCTAAAAAACAAAAAGGAAGGGAGATGAGTTCTGGCTCGTTGCCCCGGGGAGGGGCTGGGGGCCGGCAGGGTCCCCTCACGGCCACCCTCCAGCCAGGATGAGGCCCAGGATGGAGGCGGGCAGTTTCCACCTCCTGTGCACTCCCAAACGTGGCCGGAGGCTGCCACTTGTCTCCAGCGCTCGTGGGGCTCAGGCCCACCAGTACAGCCCTCCCGGGCCCCAGTGCTCCCTGCTGCCTCCGCTCGCGCCCCAGGATGGCGGCCACAGCGCTCCAGCCACGGGCCCCGGCCCACGCTGCCCCTCGGCCAGGACACTCCTGCCTGGCTGAGGCCTCCTCCCCCTCAGCGCAATTTTCCCACGGGCCGGGTGGCCCCCGAAGCCTCCTGGGGTGGGGGTGGTCTGAAGCCTGGCTGGCCCTCCCCCAGAGCCCCGCAGGCCACTTTGGGAGGCGCTGCACCCACGCTGAAGGGGCCCCGCTTCAGGTGAGAGACAGGACCTGGGCGGAGCCCACAGGGGTCTGAGTGTCAGGCTGCGAGGGGCCCCACCGGCCCCCGCTGACCGCCCCCCAGCAGCCCTTCTCGACCCAGAATCAGTCCCCGCTGACAGCCAGGGGACTGCAAAGCGGACGCAGCCAGCATAACCTTGGCTTACTCGAGTGTGCAGCCTGCCCCGTGGAGAGGAGAGCACGGCCTGCGCCTCTGGATGTGCGGGGGACCCGAAAGCCTCCCCCTGCCCGCCCCAACAGCAGGAGTGGCCCTGGGAGCGGGCAGCCTGCCTCCGCCAAGGACCAGCGGGACGGCGCTGGAGAGCTCCCTGCCGCGGGGGCAGGTGTGAGCCCAGACGACCCGCCCCTCAGGCCTCGGTCCCCAACGCAGCCGTGGCCGTGACCAGCGATTCATCTGCCCTGGTTGCCAGCTGTGGGCTGCACCCGCCACGGGCGGCCACCTCGCCCCGCGTGCACTCAGGCCAAGCCCTGGAGGTGCTGGTGAGCACACTGGCCCGAGGAGGCCAGGCCGAGGAGGGTGACCGGCCACTGCCACAGCACACCGCGGACCGTTGGAGGCCAGGGAGCGCCCTTGGCCTAGAGGAGAACTTGGATGCTCAGAGCAGGGACCGGCAGCCCCCGGCCCCCAGCTCTCCGGGAACAGGGACTCCGAGCAACAAGAGCGCTGTGACGCACTTCAGCCTTTAACACACGGGGCGGCTTACGGGATTACGGCTCACGTACAATAGGGTTCCTCCTTTTCAGGGGTTCCCGGCGAGGCTCAGAAGAAACGGATCTTCTGGGATCTGACTGGGATCCATGAGGATGCAGGTCTGATCTCCGGCCTCCCTCAGTGGGTTAAGGACCCAGTGTTGCTGTGAACTGGGTGTAGGTCGCAGACGCGGCTTGGCTCCCACGTTGCTGTGGCTGTGGCTGTGGTGCAGGCTGGCAGCTGCAGCTCTGATTCGACGCCTAGCCTGGGAACTTCCGCACGCTGTGGCTGCGACCCTTAAAAACGAAAAGGAGTCCATCCTTTCCAGTGTCGTCCGGCTTCTGGAGGCGTGTCCACGGGGGGTGTGCAGGGCGGTCCCGGGCAACGCGAAGGACACCCAGGGGCCCTGCGTCCAGGCTCGCGCAAAAAAACGCTCCGGCAGCCCAACCCCCACCCTCCTCCCCAAAGCTCCACAGGGTCAGGCGAGGTCTCTGACCCTGTGGAGCCTCGATCGCCTGTCCCGTCACCTCCCCCACGCCCCAGCAGACCCAGCGCCTGGGCTTCGGCCCCGGACGTGCACCGTCCCGGCCTCTGCATCCTGCCCCCAGACCTCTTCTCTCCGCCCCCGCCTTCCGCCTCCCGCACGGAGGGTTGGCAGCCGGGCCGCGGGCGTGGAGGGCAGACCGGGCCCAAGGACCAGAGGGGACCTTCCGCTCGGGGACGGGGCTCGGGGGTGGACCTGCTGGCCCCGAGTCCCAGGCCCAGGAACAGGAGCCCTGCTGTCGTCCCATGTGGCCGCTGAGCCAGGACGACCCCCCAGCAGGGCCGCAGGACCTGTGACGGCCCCTCCGCCCTGGCCTGGCTGCCCGGGTCCTGCCTCGGGGCCGTCGGCAGGTGCTAGAGCCTCGCTGGCTGCCTGAGTGACCGTCCACACTGCCTCCCGCACGGCACTCGGCCTGCTGACGGCCTCACCAGAGCGCCCACGTCTCCACCCCCCTCCGCCCCGGTGCGGGGAGCCCCGGCCCCCGAGCCCTGACCGTGGGGGGCGGCCCACACGACCTCTGGCCCAGCCGCTCCACCACCACGTTCTCGTCTGTGTCCCTGGGACAGTGACGCAACTGCGGCTCCATGGCAGTGCCTGGCGAGCGGGAGGCGCTCAGGGGATACTGGGGACCACGTGGCGGGGGCGGGGGTGAGAAACAGGCTGGGCTCAGAGCCGGCTGTGGCTGGGGGGCCGCCTGACCCCACAGAGAGGGACTGGGGCAGAGCGGTGGCTGAGGGAGTCTGGGGTCTGAGACCGCTTGTCGGTGGGGGTGTGACCAGGGACTGAGCCCGGGGGCCACACTGTGCCACCTCCCGCACTGGCTGAGCTACGCCAGCCGGCCCTGCCTGGGACCCCGCGGTGGGTGAGTCAAGGGGCTCCAGGCTGGGAGGGGCGACAGGGGGCGCTTAGGGCCCGACACCCGGGGACCCTGGACCCGCATCCCGCCCCAGCCGCCGCCACGTCCTCCTGTGGCCAGCCTGTAACACGGGGGGCTTCGCCCAAGGCCACACAGGGCGGGAGGGACCACGGGCAGCACAGGGGCGCTTCCGAGGCAGCAGTAACGCCAACACCCGTGGTGATGACGACAACGACAGCAGCAGCCACCGTCAGCCGTGTTCTAGAAACTCAGCCACGCTCAGGACATGGGACCCCGGCTACGACCGTGCCCTGGTGCCCCACCATCGCACAGCGGGGAGCTGAGGCGCAGTGCGGTGGAGAGAGCCGCCCAAGGCCTGGCAGCTGCCACCTGCCCTCCGCCCCAAGCCCTGCCTTCCCCCGCGGGGCACTGGCTCCGGGCACTTGCGCCCAGGTCTGCGCGGCCCCTGGGCCTCCTCCCCCCGCTTGGAGCCCTTCCCCTCCCTGGCTCTGCGCCACAGACGGCCTGGGGCTCGGGGAGGCCTCCCTCCCTCCCTCCCCGGCTCTTCCTGGTCGCTGGGTCCCCTCTGTGACCGCGTCCCCTGCGTGGCCGCGTTCCCTGAGGCCACACGGGCGTGGCCATTCCCTGGCTGCAGGCGGGTCAGCAGGACGGCGAGGCAGCTGGCACTCAGGGTCGCCTCCCTCCAGCTCGGACCCAGGACACGTAGGCACAGCTCTGGACACCTGGCGAAGCTCCGCTGGGACCCTCATCGGCACCAGCCCGTGCGGCGGCCGGCTCCACTATGCATATGGGGACAGTGAGGCCGGGAACAGCCACACCGCGAGCAGGGCCCCAGGGCCTCTGCCCACAGCCGACCAGGACAAGGCAGAGCCGAGCCTGTTCTGGGCTCCGGGGCATACGGCTCTGAGCCCAGGAACCCGCCCCGGGCTTGGTTCGGCCTCTGACAAACGGGAGCAGCTCCCCAGCCTGGCGGGGCCGTTGTGAGGCGGCGGCAAAGGGCTCTGCCGGAGAGAATGCCCGGGGCGCTGACTCCCTCCCCTGGCTCCCGAGCGCCCGCCCCGCGCGGTCATCCTCGGCACCGCGGGAAGCCAAGCGAAAGAAAGGGGACGCCGGACTGCAGGAAGGGGCCCCGCGTGCGGCTGCGGTGGCCCAGCCACCCACCGCCTCCAGGCAGTCCCCAGTTCTTAGCCACCTCCTTGGGCCGGCTCAGGGTGCTCCCCTGCCCGGAGCCCGCCCCCTCTCTCGGGCCAGGGCCAGCAGGCTGGGCCCCCACCTCCGTCCCAGGGGGCAGGGGCCCAGGCGGGCGAGGCCAGGAGAGCGGGAGGCGGAGGAGGCGGGAAGAAGGAGCGGGGCCTGAGAAAGCCCGGCCCGGCTGATAGGAGAGATTGGTTTCAGCCAGAGCCGCGGGCCTGCCAAGCTCACACCCTATCGCGGCCTGCACTTACTCAACCCTCATCCCTGCTGAACTCGGGACTTTATCAACGCTAGAGGTTGGCGCCACCTCTGGGCCCGGCCCCTCCCGGCCTCCGATGGGCCCGATAGCCGCTGATAGATTACACGAGATTGTTTCACTTCGGAGAGCCGATTACGGACGCTCTGGGGCGGGGGTGCACACTGCGTGGCCGGGCCGGGGAGGGCCCGCGGCCACTCGCCGCAGCGCTTGTCAGGGGCACACCTGGGGCCTGTGGCGAAGACCCCACGCGGGACTGCTGAGGAGGTGGAGGGGCGAGGCCACGCGTGGGGCCAGACTGGTGGCCAAGGCCATGATGCAAGGCGCGGGCGGCCGGGCCACGGCAGAGCGGTGCTTCTCTGCGCAGGGCGAGCACGAAGGCGCCTGAGGCGACGGGGCTGCGGGCTTGGGAGTGACTGTCCAGATGTGCGGATAAGGGCTGACAGATGGAGCGGGGGCGCGGCTAACGGAGCCATCCATGGAGGCGGCGGACTGCTTCTGGGAAGGGGACGGGCTCTGCGGTGACAGGGCCTCTGCCACCTGAGAGGTGGGGCGGAGACCCCGAGGGGGCGGGCCAGGCGCCAGGAGGGCAGGCCTGCCGGCTGGTTCGCAGACCCAGCCCCCGAGCAGACAGCCCGGCTCCTGCACTAGAGCCCCGACCACGGGAAGTCCCCGTCCACTCCGGGCTGTGGACCTGGAGGCTGCTGTCTCCTCCTCCAGGCAGAGCCCCTGATGCTCAGGGTCAGGAGCGGGACATGTGCTGGGTCTGGGAGCCTCGAGTGTCCAGGCGTCTCTCCAGCACCCCGGGGGGAGGAAGAGGCGGCGTCCAGCGGGAGTGGCTGGGTCATGAGAAGTAAGTGTGCGCCCAGCGCACAGACGGGAAGCTGAGGCCTCCAGGTGGCACCGGCTTCCCTGGGCCTGCGCCCAGACCTCCTGGCCCAGTGTGGGGCCCGACCTCCCGCATCCAGGAAACTGGGGGGAGGCCCCTCAGCGCCCCAGGCCTGTTTCCTCAACTGAAAGCAGGGAGTCAAAGCATCGGCCTCAGACACAGACAAAGTAAAAGGCAGGCTGTCGGGCGAGGGGGCCGCAGTGGGGGGTCGGTGCTCAGTGGGGAAGAGCCTCTGCTGGGTGACGGGGAATTTCTGGAAAGGGACGTGATGTTTGCACAGCCTCGTGAGTGTACTTCCTGCCGCTAAGCGCTATGCTTGAAATCGTTGAGCGGCAAACTTTGTGTTGTGCGTGTGCGTGCACACACACACACACACGCATGCACACGCACGCGCGCGCACACACGCATGTGCACACACGCACGCGCGCACACGCATGCACAGCACGCACAGAGCCGTGAAGCACACAGCAGGTGCTCCCTAAGTGCACTTCCCCTCCTTAGGGGTTCTGAGACACACCCCTGCCGGTGCACAGGACGAGCCCCGCCCGCCGCCTCCCCAGCAGGTAGGCCAGGGCTGGCGGTCCGTCCTCTCCGATGGGCCGGGGAACGGGTCCAGGAGGGCGTGAGACCAGCTGGCCGGTCCTGAGAACTGTCCCAGGCGAGCCTCCACAGGCGGTCACAGTCTGGCCATGCTGGTCTCCCGCGGGGGGCCGAGGCGTCCCTGGTCCCACTCGCCCCGGGGCCGGGGCCCTCCGCGCCTCGCCAACACCAGCGAGCCCACATCAAGCCAGGCCTGCGCCAGGCCCGGTCGCTCCTGCACTGCCCCATCTCCCGCCCGGTTAGGGCTTTCACCTCTGCTGTTCCCTCTGCCAGGAACACAGTTCCCCACATGCCCCCTGCCTCTGCTTAGTCTCCCGTCCAGCCCGCAAACAGCAAGCCTCGGCCCCCCTCCTGGGCTGGAAGTGGCCGCTGCGTGGGCCTTCGGGCTGCTCTCCCCTGAGCCGTGACAGGCGCCCGGGGAGGGGCTTTTTTCTTCCAGTCCCCTTAGTTCCTTGGGTTTGCTCTGCTCCCCGTGTAAAGCCCCTGGGAGGGGGACAGACACAGAACCAATCGAGGGAGTATTAATGGAGCGCCCTCTGCATGCCTTGCACTGTCCTGGGGGAGACAGCTGCTTGGCTGAGGTCACAGGGCGGCAGCCTTGTTCTGCTGGGGTGGGCCCCCCCCGGGGTGGGCCCCCCTCTTTCCTCCCCATGATCTTCCCCATGATCTCGGCCCAAACTCTCTCCCCATCCCTCTAATATTTTCCACGTAGGCCTTTTTTTTTTTTGTCTTTTGTCATTTTAGGGCCGTACCCGCAGCATATGGAGGTTCCCAGGCTAGGGGTCTAACGGGAGCTGTAGCCGCCGGTCGTCGCCACAGCCACAGCAACGCGGGATCCGAGCCACATGTGCAACCTACACAACTCACGGCAACGCGAGATCATTAACCCACTGAGCAAGGCCAGAGATCGAACCCGCAACCTCATGGTTTCTAGTCGGATTCGTTACCCACTGAGCCGTGAGGGGAACTCCTCCACTTAGGCATTTCTGACAGAAGCCCACGCCTGTGGCCGGCTTTCAGGTCACAGAGCCCTGTGGGTACCGTGGCAGTGGGGGGCCTCTGGCCGGGCTCCGGGCCCCATCCTGCCACAAGGCATCCCGGGGTGCAAAGCACCCTCAACACTGTGCGAGTCCCCCAGACTCCCCCGAATGCTTCCTATAGACACGATCTCTTTTCACATAACTTCCTGGAAGTGGAGCTCGAGAGGACCCCAAATTTCCAGACCTCCCCCAGAGGGCCTCCTGTGCACCCCCTGTGGGGATGGGGAGGCAGGGGTGGCAAAGGCTTGGGGCGGCGAAGGTTAGGAGGGTGCCCCCAGCCTGGTGCTACACAGAGCCGGCAGGCCATGTTCCAGATGAAAACCACAGCGGGGGAGGGCGGGGGGGGGGATGGACAGCACGCGCAGGGCCTGGAGCTGTCCCAGACCCACGGAGTGGGAGCGGAGCTGGCCGGCCTCGAGCCGTCCAGCCTCGCTCTTGAACTCTGTGCTCCCATCTGGGAGTCAGGCTGGCTGCACTCATCTTAGGAACACCCAAGTCCTGGCCCCCCAACTCAGGCTGTGAGGGTCTGGGCGCTGAGGGTCAGCAGGAGGTCACCCAAAGGCCCGCCTGCCCACGGCCCGGTGCCCAGGCAAAGGCACTGGGGCAAAGTCCTGGAAGGACAGCGGCCCCCAGGAGAAGGGCTCCCAGAGGAGGCCCGCCCCCCAGGGAGCTCAGCCAATCCCCAGGCCTCACCCCTGCTCATTTGCATACCTCATTTCCATTGGCTGCCGACCCGCAGGTTAGGACCTCGGTTCCATGGGGACGGGGCCTGACCTCTAAGGGGCTGGGCTGGGCTCTAGGGGCAGGTTCGGGGGTGTGGGGCTGCGGTGACCTGCTGCATGGGGAGAACTCTGGTTATACTGCAAGCTCTTCTGTTTTTCCGAGACTCCATTAATCCCTCCGCCCCCTATTACGAATGACTCAGAGGGGGAAACACACGGGCGCAAGGCCACACAGCCGAGGTGCGGTGGCACAGCTGGGACCTGGCCGCAGTCTGGCCCGCTGGGACCCCACGCCAGGCTAGGTCCTGCCCTCCAGGGACGGCCCACGGGGTCACTTATTTTGCGCTGCCCCATCTCAGGAGCTGCTGTTCAGCTTTCTGAAAGCTGAAAAGAGACAGCGACACTGACGATGACTTTAAGAGAACCTGGTCGCCTCTTCACCACTTTCGCGGCTCTGAGTTGCAGGGCGGTGGGCGCACGGGGTGTGAGTGTGTGTGCGTGTGCATGGCTTCGTTCCTGGCATTTTGGTGGTGAGATAAGAGGAAACAACAGAACCGCTGGGAGCGGCAGGCAGATAGATAGCAGCGATAGGGCATAGCGCCCCGCCACCAGGCCTATCTCCGTCTTATTGCAGTTCCCCTTTCTCTCTTTCTGGTTGGGGGGCAGGGTGGAACCCCTACCCCGCTCCCAAGCCAGAGACCTGAGTGGTGGGGCCTCCCTCTCGCCACATCCAACACACCCAGTGCCCTGGCCCCCGCTCCCGGCTGGAAGGGGTGGGGGGCCCCCGGGGTCCTTGTCACCGCTGAGATGGAGCGCAGCCTCGGCTGGGGAGCACCCCACCAGAACCCAGCCCCCTCCCGTCAGCTCCGCACAAGGGCCCCGAGGAGGGCTGACTCCCGTTCTGGGACGAGGGCAGGGAGACCCAGAGGTGACGTGGTGGGGGCGGCGGGGCTGGGATTTAAACCCGGGCCTCTCTGGTCTTGAGGCTGGCGGTCTGGAGAGTGCTGCAGAGGTCAGCCCGGGAGCAGCACCAGGAGGACAAGGCGGGGCGGGGACGGGGGGCCTGAGGGGGACGCCGGAGGAGTCAGGGCTCCCAGCCCGGGGGGCGCAGGGCAGGGCTCGGCGTCTTCACCCACTTCACAGAGGTGGAGACTGAGGCTCAGGACAGGGAGGTGCTGTGAACCGCGGCCCTGGCTAAAGCAGAGGGTGCGAGGGCAGGACTCGCAGGGCTGCAGGGCCTCAGGACAGACGTTCCAAAACCACCCACGGCCGCTTGTGAGCGCAGGGGGCCCGGGCCTCCGCAAGCTGGAGCTACGGGCTGAGCACCGCCGGCGCAAAAGGTTGGCGGGATCCGAGCAGGGCGTACAGCAGGCAGCGAGAGCTTCGGGGACCCTCTCCCTAGTTCTCTCCCGTGTCCTTCCTCGAGGGCGGGGGAGGCCAAAAGGGCGATGGCACCCACTACACAGGTGAGGAAACAGTCACCTGCCCGGGCTCCCGCCCAGGGGCTGACTCAAACCACACACGCACCCATTTTACTGGAAACAGCTGACTTCCTTCAGAACACTGAAACAAAATACAACCCCAAAGACAGAAAGAAACCAACTTCACCACCAAAGAAGCCTATTTTCTGGGAAGAGATGAAATGACCCCCAGATGTAATAAGCAGAAGCCGAGTCACCCCAGCATCCGCTGCTCCTGGTCGGGGCTGTGTGGCCCTGAGCAGCCAGTCACCCTCCCTGTGCCTGAGCAGTTTCCCCCCAAACAGGGTGGGGGGGTCCCCTTAGGGCAGTTAAGGCCCACGGCTGCCAACACCCCCAGAACCTCCAGCCGGACAGGACAGAGACCCAGACCTGAACCAGGCTTCTGAGCCAGGCCTCTACCGCTGCCTCCTGTGCTGTGTGACCCTGGGTAGGTTACTCAACCTCTCTGAGCCTCGGGTCCTCCAATGAGGTCAGAGCCCTGCTGTGAGGGCTCTTCAGGGGGGCACAAGTGTGGCCCAGGCCTGGCACGCAGCAAGCACTCAGAGAAGGGAGCTCTCAGCTAACGGCGGCTCCCTGTGGAATCACAACCGGGGAGTCCCAAGCCACCCAGGATGTCACTGACTGCGCATTCAGGCCTCCTGTCTCCTGCCTCTGGGGTCACCGAGAATCTCATTTCTCAATAGCTGCTTTAAAGAGAAATGCAGAAACGGGGGTGAGGTATGCTTAGCTGCCCCAGGCCTGCTGCAGCCCCAGGCCGCACCTCTGCGGGGCTTTGTGCTGAGGGCGGCAGGCTCGGCCCGGCCAAGACTCCGGTGGGGATGTTGCGGCCGCCGTGCCCGGCTTCCCCTCCGAGGCGCCTGGCCCCCGGCTGCGCACCTGTCCCTCACCGGGAGGATTAGCCCCGCGCGGCCCTAATCGCGCCATCAGCGCTGCATCTCGGATCAGCTGAAGGAGGCAGCTTCATACAGACAGACGCGGCGATGGCACCTCCGCCCCATCCGGGCGCCGGCTGTCACGCGTGGCGGCCGGGCGGGCCTCCGAAGGCAGAGAGGCTAAGAACGGGGCGGGGGGACCAAGCAGGGCTCTGCTCAGTCCCTCAACACTCATTGGGCACCTACTGTATACCCAAGCGCTGTCTGCTCCAGGTGTCGGGAAGAGAACAGAGACCCAAAGAGGCAAAGTTCCCGCGTCCTCTCGCCAAGCCGGGCCCAGCCGACGGGTGGGGACACGGCGGCCCAGAGATGCGTCCCCGGAGTCAGAGCCCAGGGGTCCAGACGCCCGGCCCCGGGGAGGAGCGGGGGAGGCTCGGGGCCCACAGCGGGCCCACCCTCGGCCCCTCCAGCGCCGTGTCCCGGCCTCTGCCTCCCCTGGCCAGCGCGGCCCCTGGACGCCGTCTATGTCCAGAGGCCTGGGAGGTGCAGGCCGGACGTGCCGAGGTTGAGGGCCGGCCCGGGGGCCAGGGGAGGCTGGGAGGGACGCCCCCACCCTCCTCCCTCCTTTCTTTTTCAAAAACATAATTTATCTGTGTATTATCAAGAAATCCAGACACTTTAATCAGTGAGCTATGAAGTCAGAATTTCCATTCTTATCTGCGGGAGGAGTGGAAATGGAGGAGATAGGCGCGAGCGGACCGCTGGTGGGGAATGTTAATGGCTGGAGAGGCTGGGATATTGGCCACGGAGCCGCCGTATCGCCCCCATTATCAAGGCGTATCTCGCCAGCCATCGCGGCGCAGTAATGGGGCCAGTTCAACTTTCCGAGTTATCACAGACGCTGAGACCTGCGCCCGCCAGAGGCCTGGACCAGGAGCCAGTTCAGGTGGACCAGGCTTCGGCCGCAGAGCTGGGAGCGAGAGGGGGACCTGGCTGGGGCCCCCGAGGGCCTGGGTGCCCACTGACCATCAAGGCCACGGCAGTGAGCGCAGCGGGCCCCTCTGCTCTCTGGGAAAATGTCAGAGCTGAGGTGGAAACCAAGGCAGGAGGCCCCCTGGGGGTCCCGGTGGGGCTGGGGTGGCCCCGGGCCCAGGAAGTGGAGACGGTGGGTGGTGTGGCGGCTGGGGTGGGAGCAGCCGGCTCTCCTGCCTTGCGACCCACAGGGTCCCCAGCACTCCTGCGGGAAGTCTTTTCCGGGTCCCAAGCCCCAGGAGCAGGAACACGAATACAAGTGGGGACAGCCCGGTGGGCCCTGCAGGCCCCAACGTGATGCTCAGTGTGCCCGGAAAAGCCGAGGGCTTCCCAGCTGCCCTCAGGGCCCTGCATGGACACCCCGGGGGTGGGGGCCCGGGGCCCATAAATGGAAGGGCCCCCAAAGCACTCGCTCCCCAGGGAGCAGGGCAGCTGAGGTGTGGAGCTGGGTCTCACCCGCTGCCCAGCCCTGCCTGGGGGCTGAGAACCCAGGGCTCAGGGTAGGCCTGCTGTCGGTCATAAGGTCCCGTTCCAGCGGCCGGCCCTCTGGCAGCTCTGCCCCCGCCCACCGCAGGAAGGAGCCCCCTCCGGTCCTGCTCCCCGGGTCTGACTTGCAGGGCGGAGGGAAGGGAGATAAAGGCAGGAGGCTGTGGCGGGTGCAGGTGGCCCGGGCGGATGGGTAAAGCTGGAGGGAGTGAGCTCAGACACCAAGAGGGACTGGCCGGGGGCAGCGGAGGGAGGCGGGGCGGACAGGCCCCTCTGTCCCCGCCCGTCTTAGCTCTGTCAAATGACACAGCGGCTCGGCCAGGCTGGGCCTCTGCTGCAGGTCCCCCAGCGCCCTGCTCCCTGTGAGCGCAGCAGCACGGCTGTGCAGGGGAGTCGGGCCTCAGGCAGACCCACCGCCTTGCACCCGGCCCGGTGTCCCCGTGACATCCCTGTCCTGCAGGGGTGGGGCGAGGCTCAGGAAAGCGAGGTAACGTCTGCGCCCACACAGGCCGAGAGCCTGGGCCCCAGGACCCCAGCTGGCCTTCACACGAGCGCCCACAGGGAAGCTCCCGCGGGCGCCCGCATGCGCAGCCCCCTCCTCCCCAGGAAGCAGTACGCCCGCCAGTTCTGCGGGGCCCGGGACACAGGCACCCAGCCCGCGAGCTGGTGCGCAGACCACCCCGTCCGTCCTGCCTCAGCACTGCTCGCGCGCTGTGTGGCCCCGGCGCGACTGCCCACCCTCTCTGAACCTCCATTTGGGAGCAAAGCGGTCGGAGAGCCTCGGCCGAGTGCGTCCAGACACTCACAGCAGGGTGTCTGCAGGCTGCTGAGAAGGCGGGAGGCAGATGCGGCTGGCTGGTCTCTGTCCCCACTCTGGCCTTGGGCAGGAACTGAGGAAACCAGGAGCCCCAGGCTCTGACCTTGCCTGGACTCAGGGAAACTGCACCCCAGCACCTCTTTATTTTGCCGCTTTTTTAGGGCTGCCCCTGCAGCATATGGAGGTTTCCAGGCTAGGGGTCTAATCGGAGCTACAGTCGCCAGCCTACACCAGAGCCACGCAGGATCCCAGCCGCGTCTGCAACCTGCACCACAGCTCCCAGCAATGCCGGATCCTTAACCCACTGAGCGAGGCCAGGGATCGAACCTGCGTCCTCATGGATGCTAGTCGGGTACTTTGCCGCCGTGCCACGACGGGACTCCCCCAGCACCTCTTTTATAGGAGGGGAACCGAGCCCCCACGGCGGCAGCCGGCCGGGAGGAGGCAGAGGGGAGCGCCCCCCGCTCTGGCCCCAGGTCGGCCACCCACCCCGCCCCAGCAGGCCCACTGCCTTCTCCCAGCGGGAGGGGATGGGCGGAGAGGGCCTGGGGGCCCAGGACTGGCACTGCCCGGAGAACCTCAGCTCCTGTGTCACCAGGCCTCAAGCACGTCAGCGTCCCCCAGGGCCTCAGTTTTCTAGCCTGTAAAATGGCCAGGCAGTAGGAAGATGGCCCCAACAGCAACGAGACCCGCAGGCAGGAGAGGGACTGAAGGGAGGGGCGTGGGAAGCCAGCGGGGGCGGCTCAACTGGGGCGGCCGGGTCCAGCCCTCCCGGCCTCAAAAACTGACCTGCGAAGGGGAAAGGCCGGAGGCCTGCGGGGCTCCCGGCAAATACCGCTAATGCGGCCGGCAGCTCCCAGGGCTGCCTCGTTCACCGAGAACACGACCCGGGACCGCACTGCACAGCGGGCCCCTGGGAGCTCCGGGCCCCACACGCACGGCCCAGGGCCCGGTGCTGCTATTAAGTTCCGACCTCACAGCAGAAAGTGAGGTGGGAGAGGCCGCCTGCCCGCAGGTCACAGCAGGGCCAGGACGCAAGGCCAAGTGGCCTCCTGGAGACGAGGGCTGGCCTGCAGCCCGGGGCCCTCAGAGGGCGGTGCGGCCCTAACTCAGAACCGCTGCCACCCGCTGTGGGGCCGGGGCAGGGATGGGGCCCCAGGGCCCAGAGGGGAAGGTTGTCCTCAGCCTGCCCAGCGGCCCCAGGGACGGCCGGGTGGGTGGCAGCAACATGCCACTCAGCCACCAACATTGCGACGTGGGACCGCAGGTGGGCCCCGGCCCCGCGTGAGCACTGGAACAGCCTCGCGCTGGGCGCCGTGTCCACCCACCCTACCGACGGGAGAACAGGGTACACTCGGGGGGCCACTCAGCTGTGGGGCAGGCCCGCGGTGCAGTGGCGATGAGACCGGGCCCCCCAGAGTCAGAGCCCCCGCGTCCCGGTCCGCTCCCCGCTCTGGGGCAGGTCTCAAGCCCCGGCCTCTCGCCACCCGCACACCCTCACGTGCACAATGGGGCACTGGACTCCACGTGCCCGTTGAACCAGTGGGCACGGAGGCAGAGAGGGGCGTGCCCTGATGCTTCCTGGGCCCAGCCCCAGGCTGAGCGGGCCCACTGCTGGCCAGGGACTCCCGGCAGGCCCCGGTCCTCATCAGTGAAACGGGCACAGGGACGCAGGGACCCTGGGGTCCTCACAGTCGGCTGTCGGACCCAAAGCCCCCAGCTCCGGGCTGGCTTGGCCCAGACGCACCCAGAGCTCCCGCAGGAAGGCGGGGAGGGGTGTGGCACAGGGTCACCCTAGACAGCCCCCGGGGCAGCCCCTCCTCCGGAGTGACGAGCCAACCCGGCCCAGAGGGGGCAAGCGGCGTGCTAAGGCCGCACAGCCAGGAGACCTGCGGGCAAGGGGGAGCTGCAGAGGGAAAGGCCCGCCGGGGGCAGGGTGACCGGACGCGGGCGGGTGGGGGGCCCACTTCCTGGGCAGGGTCCCTGCGGGTATCCTACTCTCTGGATGGAGTCTGGGAAGGGGATTTGCTGTGACAGGTGCGCTGGAAAGCACAGGTCTGACCTGAGCGCTGGGCCACGAGGATGTGGCCGGGGGTGGGGCGCGGTGGCGGCAGCTGTCTCAGGTCGGGGGTCCTTGCCGTCCGTTCCACGGCTGTGCTCGGGGCCACCGTGTCATCCTCCCCACTCCGCAGATGGGGCAGCTGAGGAGGAGGCGCTGAGGCTCGAGGGCTGGGCGCTCAGCGGCCGGAAAGAAGCCGGCGAGAGACCCCCCGTCTCGGGTGTGCCCAGGCGCCGCATGGGCTCGGCCGGCGGGAGCGCGCCCTGCTGCTGAATGCGAACCCTCGCCGCAGGGCCCTCCGCTCCTACCACAGCCAAGGCCGCCGGGGGCCCGCAGGCCCAGCGGCCAACTGCGTGTCCCTGCCCCCACTTCTGAAAGCCGTTCGTCCAGATCACCCCTGCCTGAGCCGGAGCAGCAGACGAGGCCCAGAGCCAATGCGTGACGGTGGCCTCAGTTTCCTCGTCTGTGAAATGGGGACAGGGGCCAAGGGGCGGTGCCAGGAAGATTCAGGGGTACGGTGGCCAGGTGGGCAGGGGCCCAGCAGGTGCCGAGCACGGCCCGGCCAGCCTGCGTGCGGCCCCGGCCCGGGTCTCTGGGGTTGGCGATACCGATCGGCGAGGCAACAGCTGCCTCCAGGAGGAGGCCTGTCGATGGCAGATAGGCCGGCCGGGAGTATTATTCACGAGCCCGTCAAGCCCAGGAACGTCTGGTTGGCATAGAAACAGGAGATAAGGGGCACAATTAATGGCATCGCGTTCCCTCCTCCTTTCTTCCCCAACTGACCCATTTAAATCCTCGGCGGTGCTGGTGCCATGCTGGGCTCCCTGTGACCTCTGGGGAGGGCTGGCCAGGTGGGTGGGAGGCGCTCAGGCTGGAGGAAGCCTCGGGGCCACCCCCCGCCCAGGAACCTCTCAAGAAGGAGGCCACAGGAGACCCAGCAAGCGCAGGACTGCGGAAAGACCCCTGGCGCCTCTGCTCCCAGAGGCCCATTTCACAGGTGTGGAGACTGAGGCCAGGGGAGCCTGGAGGCAGACAGAGGTGAGGGGCTGCAGGACAGCAGCCGGGTGCTCACAGAGGAGGACCGGGGCGCCGGGTGGGGGCAGGCTGCCTGCATTCCAGCTCCCGCAATTCCAATTCTTGGGTGAGAAACTTAACAGGACGTGTTTTCAGACCACACAGGGCCCGCACAGAGCAGGCTCCGCGAGCAGGAGCTACTGCTGACACCACTCCCGGTATCTAACAAGCCGTGGGCCGCCTGTCCTGAGGCCCAGGAATGCAGGAAAACCAAGAACTGCCTGGAGCCAGAGCGAAGGCCCAGCCACGCCCACCAGTACTCTGCTCAAGGCCACGTTCGGGGGCTGGGGGCCTGAGCAAACCTCTAAGGCCGGGTCCTTGGCACACTGGAGCCTGGCCCCCTGGCCCCCAGGCCCGGAGCAGGGGGCCAGAGGCTGGCTGAGGGCAGGCTCCGCCAGTGTCCTTTACAGTGGGGAGGCCGTGGCTGCGGAAGGCACGACCCGCCCAGGGGGCTGGCGTTCTGGGCAGCAGGGCACCTCAGATCCTTCTCACTTCTCTGCCATTTAAATGGGGTGGTGTACTGCAAGGTGACCCCTGGGAAGTAGGTGGAACCCCGGGGCCTCCTACACGTGGGGGGGGATGCTTGGCTCCATGCAGAGAATCCCGCCCAAGTTCATAAAAACGCAGAGCGCACCTTATCCCCTTCAGGCCCAACCCAGGCTCTGCCCGGAACCAGCCCTCGCCAGAAGGCACTGCCGGCCCCCAGGTGGGCGGAGGGCTGCTGGGGAGAGCAGGCAGGTGGCTTTAAAGTGCGGAGTGAATGAGTCATCCCGCGGCCACCAATAATTTGTTTAATCAAACTCTTGAGAATGTGTGAAAAACACCTCCATCTGAGATGCTGCGGCTGTTGGGCTGGCACCTGTGGGCTTCTTCCGGGAGCCCCTTGCCCGGACGGCCTTGGTTTCCACTTGGCATTTGGCAGCCCTGGTCCCTGGGGGCAGGGGGGGGGCTTCCCTCCGCAGCTTGTCCCTAACCCCAATGTTCAGAGTTGGAGACCGAGGCGCCCCCAAAGCTGGCCTCTCTCTGACCTCGCTGGGGGTCCCTCTTCCCAGGCAGGACCCCGTCTGCATCCCCCCATTTCCCACACCGCTCTCAGCCCGCCCGGCTCCCCAGGGCAGCAGCCGTGCCCTAGTGCTTGAGCACAGCACACGCTCAATAAAACCGGCTGAGTGCGTCAAGGCAGGTCCGAGTAGGCTTCCCTTTCTGATCTGGGGACGCGCTCAAAGAGGCCCCGCACGGTCGGTTCCCTTCAGCCTCACTTGGAAACCACTTTTTTTTTTTTTTTCAGGAAAACTCCAAGCAGGTTACACCAACCACTTGCCGAAAACCCCACCAGCCCCAGCTTGATTCAAGGGGGCAAACAGCGTCTCTCCCTCCGGGGTGGCAGCTCCGGCCTCCGGCTATCTCACACCATCTAATAGGACTTGGCCCCGGTGTCGGCCCTCCGCTCCCCGCCCCCCCCCCGGCGCAGAGTCAGTTTTCTTTCATTTTGACGGACTGTACCACCCGCAGGGGGAGGACCAACTTCTTGGCAATTAAGTGTTTGGGATGAAAACTCGCCGGGACAGACCCAGGCACGCACGCCCCCTCCATCCCTCCCTGGCCGGTCCGAGGACCCCACTCGGCCCCCGCGCTGTTGTTGCCTCCAACCCGGCTGGGCCTGGTGGCCGTAGATAAGGCCTCTTATCGCTCTTGGAGATCGCCATCCGGCCGACCGGCCCTGCGCTTATCTGCGCTTACATCGACCCGGGCGGGAGGAAGCCTCGGCGGGCCAGCCGGGGGCGCGGGGGTCCCGAGCTGCGCTCCGCCCTGCGCTCCCCGCCAGCGCGGCCCGGCCTATCGTGGCAGCCATCTGGCCGTCCAAGGCCGCGCTCCCGCCTCGCCCTCCCCCGCTCCCATGTTTGAAGTTAATAAATGGGAGCGCCTATCGCCGCCACCATCGGTTGTGCGCCTTATCAGCGCGGCACATCTATCTCCGAGCGGAACAAAAGGCGCACAGAGGCTCGGGCAGCTGCGCCCCGCTTTGGTGGGGGCACGGGGGGCGGCGGCCCCAAGGCTCTGCCCCCTCCCCTCCACACCCGCGGCCTGGTCGCAGGTGAGGCCAGTGTGGCGGGCACACAGCTGCGAAGGCCCTCCGAACAGCCGCGGGCAGAGGGCGGGCGCGCGGGCGCCGCCGCTTGGTGACAATCAGCGCTCGCATCTTAACGCGCCAAGATCTGCCAGGAGGAGGAGGCGCCCGAGGCCGCGAGCTGAAGGGAGGTTGCCCCGGCCCCGCCTCCCAGGGCCGGCCCCCTCCCCAGCCCTGCTCCTGGGAGCGCTGAAAGTGGGCAGCGGGGGCTCATCCTCGCGCCCGCTTTGGTCCCTGTCCCAGACACGCACCGCTCGGTCGACCCGGCTGAGCCCGGGCGCTCCCCGCTCTGGGCCTTATCGGGGCTGGCGATCGGTTCCCAACCTGCGATCTCTCTGCCCGCGCTATCTGCATTTCTCATCACGCTGAGACACATACACACACGCACACAGGAGAACAGACTGAACGGAGGCGCACGGGGGAGGAGGGGAAAAAGAAACCAGAGAACCAGCACAGATCGCAGATCGGGACCTGTGGGTGGTTTTAATACTTGAGTTGACTTGATAGAAGGCGACTTTCGGAAAACAGGTCCCGCTTGCACACTGAGGAGTCGGGTTACGGGAACCGGATTGATGCTTGCCTCCCCCTCCCTAGGGCCTGGTAGTAGACACTCCCCCAGGAGCACGCACACGGAGTCCTGGCAGCAGTGGTCATGTGGACACGAGAGGCAGTGCTAGGGAGCGCGGCGCTGGCCGGTGGTCTGGCCTCCCTCTTTGCCTTCCCAGCAGCCCTCGTGACCTGCCCCTCTAGCCTGGGACATGTGCCACCCCCCAACCCCCCGCTGCCCCAAGCAAGTCCCGCGCCCTGGCTTTAGCTGTAGAGATGCGAAGTTACTATTGGCGCGGGGTGGGGAGCCCTGCTTCCTGTGCACTGCCCTCGCTCAGGCTGCTCGCGCAGCCATGCGGCCCCAAGGGTGCGGGGCCCTCTTATCTCGAGGGCATCAGCAATGTGGACACAGCGCCGCCTGCCCACCCCTCCCCCTGGGAGTAGCCTACAAGCTGGAGAGGTGAGAAACTTGGATACAGAGGGGCGACCCTGGCCCGAGATCCAGTCCCAGGAGACCCCTCCCTGACTTGGAGCAGTCCCTCAGCTAGAGAGTGTGTGACCACAAGCCACGAAGCACACAGTGCCTGTATGATCCTAGCCGGACACAGGGAGGACGGGACCTCCAGGAAGCAGTCCCCAGGCAGGGAAGGCTCCGGCTTTAAAGTGGCTGGAGCCCAGCGCCAGGGCTGCGAGAGTCGAATCCCCACCCTCCAAGGCACCAGGTTCCGGGCGGGCAGGAGTGGTGGTGGGCGCCAGCGGGTCCTACCGCTCAGCCTTGCACTTCCACGCAGCACGAAGTGCCCCGTCTCCCTCCCGGGTCTCTCTCTTTCTCCCTCCAGATACAAAGCCTGGGAGAGTCAAGCGACCGAGATAAGATCACAATTTCAGCCCGTCCCGACAGAGCGATCTTATCAGGATGGGACTTGCAGAATGGAATATTTTAAACTTTATCGGAACCCAGATCGGGGCCGCCTTATCGCCGCACCATCTCGAGGATGAGGGGGAGGGGCAGCAGCGAGGTGGCCGCGCCCCCAGCCACCCCGTTCCGGCCCTCTAGGCGGACACCCCCTCCGAGCCGGACCCCCAGTGCCAGAGCCGAGACGCGGGGGCCCGGCCCGCCGGCGGAGATTAGATTACGGCGCTCTTGGCACAGAGCGCGGGGGGCGCGGCGCAGGGTGAAGGTCGCGGGCGCCGCAAGAAGAGCGGGGCGGACCGGGGGCGGGCCGGCGGGGGCTGGAGGGGGTCGGGGCGGGCGGGCAAAGTTTGACTCACGCTTGATCTGCCGGGGGTTGCTCTGTTTCCTCCTGGACATGTCTCCGGCGCCGCGCGCCCTCCCGGCGGCCGCCTCTAGCCCCTGGAGGGCGGCGGCGGGCGGCGGGGGCGCGGCGGGGCCGCGGGGCGGCTCATGCCCCCGGCTCCCGGGCTCCGCGGCCGCCCTGGCCCGCGCCCCCAGCCCGCCGCGTCCGGCCCGGCGCCGCTGCGGAGGCCGGAGGATTGGCCCTGCGTTACGGCCGCGCGGACCGCCAGGGGCGGCGGGCGGCGGGCTCCTGCCGGCTCCCTGGCTCCCGCGCAGACGCCGCGGCCGCCGCGCGGCTCTCCTCAATGGAACCTGCGGGCAGCGCGCGGCGAACCCGGCGGCCTCGGCCTGGACGCTCAGGGCGTGAGGGCGGGGCGTGCGCGTCACGGGCGCCGCGCCTCCGGGCCCGCCCCCGCCCTGGCGCCCCGCCCCCAGCGCGGAGGCCCCGCCCCCGGGCGGACCTCGAGGCCTCACGTCCGTGGCCCCGCCCCGCCGCCCCGGCCTGCCCTCGGACTGGCCTAGCTCCCTCGCCGCCGCGGCCCCGCCCCGCCCACTAGCCCTGCCCGCAGAGAGCTGGCCCCGCCCCGACACTCGGCCCCCTGCCCCGGGTGGACCTCTAGCCTCCTGAACGCCTCGTTCGGCCCTGCCGCTCTGTCCCCGGCGCAGCTCAGACCCACTGAGTCCCGCCGCCCCGTAGCACCACGTCCGATCGGGCTCCAGTCCTCCCTGAACCCGTCTCCCGGCGCCAGCTCCGCCCCTTAAGTCTGACCTGACCTGGTTCGGCCCCTAGGCCCCGCCCAGGCCCCGCCCCAACGCCACGGGGCCGACCTCCGGTGCTCGCGACCCCGCCCCTCTGCTCTGTAACTCCACCCCCAGGGCCTGGGACCGCTCAGAACTCCTGGCCCCTGCGACTCGCCTCCCCGCCCCCCGCCACGGGCTGGGGTACGGTGAACTCCGGGGTCTGGAAGCCCATGTTGTCTTGGGCCAGATTTGGGGTGTGGAGCCGGCTCTGGCAGGATGGGGCTTCCGCCCAGCACCCCCGGGCGGTCGCCAAACGGAGAGCAGGGAATTTCGGGTCTTCCTCCCTCGGGCTCAGATCTGGCTGGAAATCGGGGAGGGCCCAGAGGCCGGAGGCCTGTGCCTGCTCCTCTGCGGCTGACCCCAGGCCTTGCCTCTCCAGGGCGCCCCTGCTGAAGGCCCGGGAAGGAGGCCCTTCTGCAGACTGGGCAACCCCCACTCCCCCTCCCCGCCTGGAACTGTCGGAAGGGAGCGAGGTCCCCAGGTCAGTACTGCCTGCCCCAGCTGCAAGGCATGGAAACAGGCTCTTCTGTCCTGGGGATATGTTCAGGGGGCCCAGAGGCCCTCCACTCTCCGAAAGGCTCAAGCATCAGAGCTGTCCCTGGAAGATCCACTATAGTCTTTTCATACTCTTGGCTTCAACTTGGGGCCGCCCCCCGCCCCGAACTCACAAGAAACAGGAGGTTAGCAGGGCTCAGGGGCTAATGGGGAGACCTTTGCCTAGAGGTGCCTGGATGCCTGACCAGAGGGCTGGGCCACCCACCTGATGGAAGGTAGTCACGGCCGTGGGTGTGGAGGCTGCCTAGGTGCTGAGCACTCTACGGGAGACAGCCCCCATGCCCACTCCAGTGGCCTTTGCCCCCGCCCCAGTGGAAGACGGGAAGGTTGCCTGGGCACCCCCGCCCCCCCACCCCCGCTGCTGCTCCCAGCGGGGCAGGGGACTGGCAGTCAGGACTGTGGGCTGGGGTCCACCCCAGGACCACCACTGCCACTGGCCAGACAAGCACAGCAAGGCCAGGAACTCAAGAGACCTGTCCAAGGTCAGGCACCCACCAGCTCCGTCCTGCTCCCTGCTCAGGGCCAGTGGGTGCAGCCTTCCTACAACTGCCTGGGGCTGTGCCGCTTCTCTGGGGAGCACGAGGCCCCAGGCTGGCTGGTTCACTCAGCCCAGGGCTCCCACAATGTTGGTCAAGTGGTCAAGGGACCTCAACTGTCTGGGCTTCCAACTGGGCCTGCTGCCTTCCCAAAGAACGGCTTCTCAACAGGACGGGGGCCAGGCAGTCGGGGGGATCTGTAGAGGGGGCGGTTGTGGGCTGGACCTGTGTTGGCTCTGAGGCTCCACGCAGAGCCAGAGGCAGCCAGGCTGGTGCTGCTGGAACAGCTGGAGGCGTGTGCTGAGCGGGGTTCTGCAGGTCAGGAGAGCGACCCGTGATTGGCCGGCGACGTCTGTCTAGGTGCAGGAGGAGACGGGACCGCCCTGCCGGCTTCAGGCTCTGAGAGGAGAGACACACCCAGATGGCCCAGGGCCGTGGGGGCCGTGCAGGTCAGCAGCAGTGCCTATTGACCAGGACCCAGGACAGCGTTCAGTAAAAATGAAAACGGGGGACCCCTTGCTCAAAAATTGAGAGTTTCCAGGTGGAGGCGCAGAGTCTAAAAGCGGGTGCCGGGCTGGACACACAGCCCAGGCTGAGCTGCGTGTGGATCTCCCGTGCCTCTACCCCGCAGTCCACCCCGCAAAGGTGTCACTGCCCCACCGTACCGATGAGGAAACCACAGCCTGCTGTGACTGTCGGTGGTGTCACAGGGCCACTCACACAGGCCACTGCGCCCTCAGGCGAGTTCTGTTGATAAAGATGATAAACCCAGGAAAGGGGAGCAGGAAACGCTGCGGAAAGCAAGGCTGGGCTCGGCCCAGGGCAGGAGCCACCGCCCTGCCTGGGGAAGTCAAGGAAGTCTGCCCGGAGGAGGTGACATCTCAGCGGGGTTTGGCAGGAGTCCCTGACCGGCGGGAGAGGAGGGGCAGGGTGTGGGTCCCACGGCCACCCGCACCCGCACGAGCTGCTCTTCCACACGGAGCGGATCGCCGTGGACTCACGTCCAGACGTCACTCACGGACCAGGCAGAGCCGCGCTTGGTCCACGGAGGGAGGGGAGCTGTCAACACGCAGCGCAGAGCTGCGCGGGGCTTGGCGTGGAGCTGGGCTGTCCCCACCGCGGCCTGGTCACTTCCTGCTTTCCTGCCAGCCCAACAGCAGGCCCCCCGGAGCCCTCCTGGGCAGGCTCCTGGGGCCAGCTCTGTGCGCCCGCTCTCGCGGCAGTGGCGTCCCCAGGCCTTTCCAAGCCCCTCTTTGGGTTTTGGTTCCAGTCTCTCGGGCCGTCCCTGGGCAGCCCTCGGGGGTTACAACCGTCAGGGCTGCCCGGGCGGAAAGCGGCAGAGCTGGGCCTGGGCCACGGCTCCAAGGCTGCTGTGGTGGCGGTGAAGACACCGAGGCTCAGGGTGGTCCTGGAGCTTGGAAGCGCCCAGGCAGCCGCACCCCAGAGACCGTGCTCTTAACCCTGGTCTGGGCTCTGGGAGAGCTGGGTTTGCATCTTGGCTCTGTCATTTTGTAGCCTGGGACCGTGGGCAATTCTGTCACCAGCTAGGTTCTTGGTGTCCTCATCCGTAAGTGGGGGTGGGGGCAGGACCCGCAGGGCCCCTCTAGCCTGGTGCCACAGCGCTCCTGGGCTTGCATCTGGCCTACCTCTGCCCTCTGCCCTGGCCCGGCTCCGCTGACGGCTGTGGCCCAGGAGAGCTGCCCAGGGGCTGCAGGGTGCGGGTGGCACTTCCCGCGTCCCAGGCTCCACACTGGTTGGTAGGCTGTGACCAAGGGAGCAAAAGAATGTTCTAGAAGCTTCAGTTGGACACTGAAGGATGACAAGTATATTGAGGAAGGAGTGATGGGAAAAGCGCATTCTTGCTTGGCTGAGAGACGAGCAAGTGCCGAGGCTGCAGGGGCTACGAGGCAGGTCCCTGATGCGTGGTTGTGGAGCCGACTGTGGGGAGTGTGTCTGGAGCCCAGGCCAGCTGAGGGGCCTCTAACTGCCAGGCTGGCACCAGGAGCCCTCTTTCTGCTTCCCTGTCCCCACAGTGCCTCTGACGTCACCTCGCTCCAGCTCTGAGATGCCCCGAGGGCCTGCTCCAAGCTCCCCTCCCCCACCACCCTGACCACTCTGGTCCCCCCAGAGTCACCCGTGGCGGTGCTGCAGGCTGAAGCCGCTGGGCCTTCCCCAAGGTGACTGCCCTGCCCCAGTCCTACCTCCTTGCACACGGGTCCCGGGTGCTGCCGCCACAGGGCCTTTGCACAGGCCGCTCCTGCCGCCAGGTGCAGCTCTCCCCCCCTACTGCCCGCCCCACTCACCCTGCTGACTGCCCCCAGCGCCCCGCTCCGGTCCAGCTTGCGGGGCCCAGGTGCCTCTTCCATGGCGCTCAGCACCGTGACCTCACACTGGCAGCGGCGGCCGTGACGCACACAGGTCCTCGGTGCTGGGCCTGTGCTGAGCACTAGTGTGGCCGACACCCTGTCCGCTCCTACTGGGTCCCTGAGGAAGGGACTGTTAGAGTCCCATTGGCCAGACAAGGACACTGAGCGCCACAGGAGTGAGGCTGCGCTGCCAAGGCCACACGGGGGCGGGGCGGCAGAGCCGGGACCCGGGAGACTTCACACCTGCTGCCCGGGATGGGCCCCGGTGGCTGCGCTGGGGTGGGGGCCCAGCCTTGCTTCCCCCTCTGCTGGTCGACCCAAGGCCCAGGGACCCGTGTGGACGCCTGTCAACGCCGTCTGTGAAGGGTTTAATTAACTTCCTGTTCCAGCGGGGGAATAATGAGTTTTAAGCAGCACGTGACTCCATAAGGAGGTCAAACGGCAGCGGGGACGTCAAAATAAATTAAGTTAGGAATCAGACGTGGCCTGCCGGAGGGGCGGGGGGGAGCGGGCTGCCGTCAGTGACAATTAGATGCTGCCTGGGCCACCCGGGCTGAGCGGCCGGGCTGGCTCTGGCCCCAGAGACGGGACTCCGGTGTTTCTGTCTGCACCTGGGGACCCTGTCCCGTCTCCTCCATCAGCCCCAGACATCGGGGAAGCAGACAGGGTGGGACACACCCGTTCTCCTCGGGGCTCAGGGGCCTCCCTGAAACCAACACCCTAACAGGCCGCGGCCCCGGGACACCAAGGCTCTGGCGGGGAGCTGCCACCTTTCCATGCAGCTGCCCGGGAGTGGCCCAGTGACCAGCCGGGCGCGGACAGGACAGAGCTGGATGAGGGTGGGGGGGTAGGAAGCGCACACTTCCCACGGCTCCCCCCCGTCCCCGCACTCCTGGTTCGGGCTCCCGCACCAGACACCGGACAGCCTGCTGTGAACAGCACACAGGATGCGTGGCTCGGAGCCCAGCGGCAGGACAGGAGCCAGCATTAAGGGGTTGGCCCCGGGCACCTCAGGTCGAAGGGCTGGCGCTTGGGGCACGCGGTGCAGCTGCCATCTTCGCGGGCCATTAGGGAGGCCACAGAGAAGAGTGCCGTCTGAGCAAAGCCTTGAAGGCGGTGAGAGAGGGACCCGCGTGCGCAGCCGCGGGAGAGGGTGCGGGCAGGGCCAACGACACCCAGCCCCAGCCAGTGTCAGGCCTGTAAGCGTTTCTGGTGACTGGCGTGTCCCTGTGACGGGGGGGAGGACTGGGGCGCAGAGGGGACAGCCACGTGCCTGTGCTGCTGTCACCCCCAGCCCCCTCCTCCCTGGTCCTGGCAAAGGTCCTGGGGTCCTTGGCAGCTGAGGCCGAGGGGTGGTTTGTTCAGATCCGAGTAAACCCCCGGCCCTGGGAGCACCCTGTCCGCCTCCTCTCTCTGCCAGGGGCTCTGGGGATGAAGCCGGTGGCCTTGAGTTGCAGCTCACAAGGCCAGGCCGGCGGTGGCGAGGTGGCCGTTTCCTGCAGGGAAAGACCTTGGGCGCCCAGGCCCAGGCGGCGGAGGGGCAGCGCCCCCCAGGCTTGGCGCGGCCCCCCGGGCTGCTGTCCCGGCCACAGCAGCAGGACCTGGGCCCGCTGCCCCCGCTGGACGGAGGAGGAAGGTCCCTGGAAGCCCAGCACCGCCCACCGCAGGTCCCCCGCCTCCCGGGAGGCACTGGGAGGGACCCTGAGGTCGGCCGCAGCTGTGACGAGGGTCCAGCCCCTCCCTGGCGGCCTTCGCGCCTCTGACCGTCTCTACGGGACCCTCACGTGCGGACGCTTCCGCCCGAGTGAACGTGGCTGTCTACACTCTCCTGGGAGAGCGGGCTCTCTGAGGCGTCTGTGGCCAGAAGCCCAGGAAAGCTCGTCCGAACCACGCTCTGCCGGCGGCTCGGGGCGGTGGGCCTCTGGCCGTGCGGGGGTGGGAGCCAGCCCAGCCGGGCCTCCGCCAGCTCTCCCTCCCGCTGCCCGGCCCCGCTGCCTGCACCCTGTTTTCTCCTTCCCCGGCTCCGGGCCGCGGGGCGAGGGGCCACAGGGGCCAGGCTTCGGGGCCCAGCGGGGTGCGGCCGCTCACGTGACCTTGCTGATGGCGCGGCCTCCCTGCCCGCCCGCCACAGCGGAGGCTGCAGCCAGGCCCTCGGCGCCTGGGAGCGGCCCTACCCGGGGACACCTGCAGCCGGGGGCTGGGCTCCGCCTGCTCAGCTCCCGGACCCTCTCCCACCCTGTGCGGCCCACCCCCCGGCTCCCACGGGCCCCTTCACGAGCCAGGTCCCCGGACGCACCCGGTCACTCACGTGGTCGTGCGCGTGGCCTGTGTCCTGTGTGTGCGGGAACTCGGAGGAGCGCACTCGCCTGGACAGCGCTCGCCTGGGCAGCCGCACTGTCTCGGGGCCCGTGGGCGAGGACAAGGCTCCCGCGCACCTGCACCCTGTGCACGCGGCCCAGCTGCCCCGGCGAGTGCTGCCACCTGCTGGCCAGGCCTGGGTCCGCGCCGTGGCTGGGTCAGCGGGTGGGCTGCGGGCCCAGGAGGGGCTGCTTTTGCTCACAAACCTTGAAGGCGTGTGACACGCAGAGCGCCCGCCTGCCGCACCCCGAGATTCACAGTCTGAGGCAGGTGCCGCCTAGGTGGTGATCCGAGAGGGGTGCGGCCCCACGAGTGTCCTCGGCCAAGTCCCCAGACGGCCTTTCTCAAAGGTGGCTCAGCCTCCATTCACCGCGAGCCCTGCCGCTGGCTGGTGCCCAGTGCACAGTAGGTGTGAGAATGCCAGGCGCTTGAAGGCAGCCCGCCTGGGCGAGGGGCCTTGACGCGAGAGGCCGAGACTGATGGGGAGACTGAGGGAGGGCGGCCCTGGCGGAGCTGAGGGTGGTGGGGAGCGGAGGGTGGGCACCACGGGCTGGGCCGCCCCTGAGGGCATGCAGGGTCCTCTCCGTGGGAAGGGCTGGCGAGCCCCCCGCCCCTGCCAGCACGTTGCTGGTGGCCTGCTCTGAGGGACGGCTGGGGCCGGGCAGTTGTCAGGGGCAGGACTGGTGCCAGACTCTGAAGGGCCCTCCCTGCCATTCGGACGCTTGACCCGGACACGGGGCTTTTGCGGGGGTCTTTGGGGCACGTGGGGCGTGCGGTGGGGGGAGGTCCCTGGTCTGCGTCCTGCTGCTCTGCTGCTCTCCGCGTCCCTGCAGAGCCGCTCTGTTCTGCTCCGAGAGGGTCCTCCCCAGCGCTAAGGCATTTCGGGGCTGTGGTGACAGGTCTGGGGGCTTCACTGTGCCCAAGAAGTGGCAGCGCAGGTGGGGCGGGGGGGCGAGGACAGAGGCCACGACTGGAGGCCCCAGGGAAAGAGGGGCATCTATTTGACAGCACAGATTCACTCTGATTTTTCCAGTACAATTTCAGAGTCCCCCAGGTTTTATTTATCAGCACTAAAGAGGCACTCTGAGCAGCATACACACCTTCTAGAAAGGCAGTTTGGGCCTGATTTGGTCTCCTTCGAAATATCAAAATAAAAACTTTTGACATACACATTGCACCCAAGGTAAAAATGAAAAAAGAGAAGCAAACGAACCACAAACCTCAGTGATGCCCGAGGACCGAAGCGACGCCTCCTGTCCTGCCCGTGAGGACAGGCTTCTGAGAGGACGCGTGCCGACCCCAGGGCCGCGTCAGTGCGGGAGATGCCCCGGACCGGTGGCAGTGCCACACCGGTCTGGAGGGTCCCGCGTGGCCGCTCCGACCTGGCCAGGGGCTTCTCGGGCCCCCGGTGCCCGTGGGTCAGGCCGCCCCTCGCGCCTCCTAGCCCGACCCGTCCTGCAGGCAAAACAGATCAAAGAAGCCTGTATTCACATTACGACACGAAAATAGCACCAGAAATTTCGGAGTAGAAGTGCCGAGGCTTGCAGCAGAGAGCTCCGGGGGGGGGGGGGGGGGCCCAGGGGGGGCATCGGGGGGGG